>OY735215.1:8548442-8698442 GCA_963457665.1 Thysanoteuthis rhombus
GCATGTTCGGTAGAGTATATATATCTCTAAATATTTTACTTAATATAAGAATTGGCAATAAATTAATGTTCAATTCACAATGTTGAGGTGTGAGCAAAACAAATGCACATTAAAATTTATTCAGATGTTGCAAAATCACTTTTTAAAAAAAGTAATTGAGAAAGAAAAAAAAAAGAGAATTGAATTTTTGTCCTACTATCAACTTTCACTTTCATTATCAATATGAAACAGCAATCTTCATCGAATTCTCTCAATCTATTTCACGCACATTCCTGACTATAAGAGAATGAAGAAGCACCAATGCAAGGCGACACATTTTGCCTTCGGGACGTTCCCATTATTCTTGAATGGAACATTTTCTCTCACTCAAAAAAAGAACAAAAAAAAAAAAACCCCAAAAAACATGTCAAATAGTAACGGCAAAAATCTACGACACAAAGGAGATGCAAGTTTGAATGATTTATTCCAATTGTCCCAATTGCAACCGATCGTTTTTAACTTTCAATTTCAAATGCTTTATAATTTTCATTGATATTGACTTTTTTTCCCCATCGAATAGTACATCCTGCTTTTTACCTTTTGGAAGATGCTGCGTTCTTCTCAGATTCAATTGGTGCTAATGGCCAAGAGGAAAAAAATTCAATCTGACTTCTTATTTTTGGAAAGAAATTTACAAAAAAAAACTTTCAGAAAGTTATAAAACCTTTAGAAAATGTAAACAAAAATAGCCAAAAAGGTTTCCTAGTGTTTAGGCTGGTTTGTTAACTATGTACGTACTATGAATACCGGCCGTGCCAATGGGGCAGCAAGGCTGAGAACTGAAAATTTTCTCCTAAATACACAAAGGATGACCTTTTTTTTGTTTTTTTCCAAAATCCATCCTACATAGTTTTTTTTAACGTAAGTTTATGCTAAATTGGTCACTAGTGTTTGTCTGTTTGTTTTTCGAAAATTCAAACTTATCGGTGATCGAGCAAAAGACAACTTCTCCATTGATCAGCCCCTCCTTCAATTTTTTAGTTGATCACCCCAAACACAGTATGGTTCCCAAAGGCGTTAATCAGGTGATGGTTTCTAATGAGCGACTAACCAAACCTATTTTTCTTCTATTTTTTCCTTTTCCCGCGTCCTATAGTGTACCGATATCAGATGGTGGATTGTTTCACTGACACTGCTTACTTGCATTGAAGGGTAGAATAGTATCAATTGAATGAAGTTAAGGTTGGTTTAAGTTGGGCCTTAGGAATGTCAGACTACAGAGATAGCCAGATCCACTATAGGTTTGAATGGTCAATGATTGATAATATCAGTGAATTTTTTCGTTATTGGAAAAATGATATGGGTAATAGAAGGCCGAGAGTCCCAAGAATCTGCAGCCTCTAATATTTAGAGGAAGATATTAAATATATCCAAAGATATCTAAATGAACTCTAACACCCATATCATTTTATACGCAAGTCAAGGAGAAAAGCAAACAAAAGTTTTTTCAAGAACAAAATAGATGATACATATACGAATAATATCGACGGTAGAGGGTACATAATATTACCAACGAAAAAAATTGCTATTATGGATATACAGGTTGTATATACTATGAATAGACAGGTTCCAAATTGATTGAAACATAATAAAGAAGCAATAAAAATGATACTTTCTAAGAAGTACGAAGAGCCCCATAACAACTGACGCAGAAAGTATATTAATATGACTTTCAGGTATTTGAAAAAAAAAACAAACCAAAAAACTAAAAACACAAGTACTAACATCTTTTATTTTGAAGCCTAACGAAGGCATTGAGGCTTTCATTCAACTTCAATATCCTCCTTCATAATCAAAATGAAATGGGCTATAATTCCGATATGAGAAAGAGGCATGGTTGAAACGAATTAAACACAAAGACGTATAGAATCTTTATTAATATTAGATTGGAGAACAACAATTGAACAAAGACCAGTATTTTTTAATGTATCCACTCACCTATCCAAATTAATACTAAAAAAACATAAAACATCAATCAGTAAATTACTTTCTGTCGGCCACAGTTTTGCATATGATCTCTTGGAATCTATGTTGTAGTTGTCTGACTTTTTCTGAACATGACCAGTCCATTGCCATTTTGATATCCTAATGAATTTTATGATACCTCTGACTCCCGTTTCTTCTTCTAATATATTTTGCTAATCTCCCTATGTAAGTTTGAACATGATTCTCTCTTGTGCACATTGCATGGTTTTCACTTTTAGAGTCAATCTATCAGGAGAATGCTTTGGTTGTAGACCCTTCTTTTCAAAACTAATTAGATTGTTTAGTTCTTAAAGGTTGAGCATGCTCTACCAAAAGCTTTGCCATCCCAGAGTAATTCACCACTTAACCCCTTCTTCTTTCCAGAACTTCACGGTGATTCATTGTTCTAAATAGATCTAATGGTCTGGTTTTTTTTTAGGTCTGCGTTTTTGCAGTATAATTCAATTCCTAGATGACCATATCTCATTTAGTAATGGTGGTGAAATTGATTAATCAATTCTAATTTAATAAATCATATCTGCTCATCAAAGACAGTGTACAAATATCAGTGCATTATTAAACTAGAGTGAGGTATAAAGCATTTTGTAAAAGGTCCTATATTGAATAAAAGAAACTCATAATTATTAAAATGCATATCTTTTACACGTATAGTAAACATTTTTTTCTCCTTTTTTTTTTTGGTATATAGCAAGATAATACAACTCATGACACAGTTCAAAAATAGTTAAACATTCCCTTTTGGTTTTTCTGCAGTGGCTATGATTCTGTTTTAAATACTTTCGAATTTATACATCTTATATATCTATATCTATATCTATATATATCTATCTATCTATCTATCTATATATATATATATATATATATATATATATATATATATATATATATATATATATCACATAGATAGTACCACCCTTACTTATCACTGTAGGAGAATAATAACCCCAATTAGAGATAATTTAGTAAAATTGTTAGCCTTAAACACGTAGTTGTTCGTATAAGTTGAAGGCAGTATAGTAAAGGAGGGGGCATTAAATCTCTAAATTCAAAATGATAGTTTGCAGGTATGAAATATGGGACCCTTGGAAATGCAGTTCTCGTAGCATATGCTACTTTTGCTACACCAAGCCCTGGTGTATATATATTTCTTGGATCAGCCCACAAAATAGAGAGATGGATTGTAAAAAATCTTTAAATGTTCACTCAAGAGGACGCCGATGCTGCTAGAAAAGTTTTTTTTTTCAAGAGTAAAAACTATAAGAAAGGAACTGAGACAAACGTTTGTTTACAATAAATACTGCGTAGAATTATAATGGACGAGAAAGAAAGGAGAATAAAGAGAGGGAGAGATGAAGGTAATTGTTTGGTCGACGTTCAAAAAAAAAAAAAAAAAAGAAGGGAGGTAACTACTATAGACGCTGCACATGATTAAAGCATAAAGCGTAAATTACGCAGACAATTTGGATCAACTAAGAAATTGTTTACATCTTATTCATACGAGTTTGTGAGGAGAAATACTGTTAGGAATGACGAAGAAAATTAACTTAATCATCTCATGATATTACTATCGACTGAATATTCTTTTTTCTGATAAAACTACAGAAAAAATATTCGATCTTCTGTTAATTGCTAACTCAACCGTAACTGTAATCCTAAACCCTAACCCTAAACACTAACCCTAAACATTAAACATTAACCGGTAAATTATATCCTTTGTTGCTAGATTTGAATAAAAAGTACAGTTTTGAATGGTCAAGCTTTTTTCTTGCATTGAGTTCATAATTAGTATTAAGCACTCTTCTTTCTTTGCCGACCTCATCGACAATTTACAGAAAATAAGAATGAGAGACTCCCAGAGAACAAACCCTGCCAAAGGAAATTACCACTATAATCAGGGGCAGAGTTGAGGAGGTGTAAGATTTTGAATCCCCCCTCCCATGAAAACTTCATGAATAGTAGTTTATCAACTGCATTCAACTGACATCATACAATAACAAATCTTCGAAATGATGGAGAGGGTGGGACCCCAACCTTTCATCTACGCCCTCGACTTCAAAGGAAGAGGATGAAGTGATACATTCAAAGAAAAACCCCTATTTTCTATGAATTTAATTTCCTTTGCTTAACATTGAAATACTGTAATAGTTTACCATTTAATCTAAAAATAGTATAAACAATTTTAACTCGGTGTATAAACATGAATAATCTAAGATTGAAAATAATCTGGGATTTGATCGGGCGATTCCGGGATTTATGACCGGATATATAAAGAAACAATTTTGAAAAATGAATAAATAAGTGTAAGACGCCCGGAAAATGTTTCTCTGTAAAGTAAACTTGTAATTTTTGTAAATTGAGTTTCGTATATTTTTATAAGTGTCATTCACCTCTTATACTCAATTTATCCGTCCCTAATTAGGTGACGTCATTTATTCTTTGTTTAATCAATAGTCCCCTGTTAACTGACGTCATCTATTTTTTTAAAATCAATTCTTCTGATGGAAAGCAATATCAACGTTTTTTTTCAATAGTGTGTTCTTTTTTTTTTGTTGTCTCCTAAAAAGAATCAATAATTTTTCAAAATCGATTCTCTTGCGATAAATCTAAAATTGCGTCATCAGAGTTCTCAAGCATGGTATTATAGATAAAATTTTTTCTTAGACATAATTTATATAATTCATAGTTTCTTTTCTAGCGCCCCCACCCTCTCCACAACTTTCCTTTAGATGGTTTGTGGACATGTAACTAGAACTCCGTTGTTGTTATAAAATGTATGAATGCTTATTTTAATTCTAAATATGTATTTCTAATGTAAATTGTTTGTGGAGATATCTTCAAAGGTATTTTTTTTATTCATTAAATAAATAATGAGTAATCAATAAATAAAATATGCCATAAAAACCGTTGCCGGACGTCAATCCTTGGATGAAAGACAGCAAGCAACAAGCGGGAAAGGCAGGAGAGAAGGTCGCTAGTTATTTCCAATTCTGCTACTGTAGATAGTTTCAAAGAAACGACTGACGTCACAATGACGTAATCAGGACGTCATCTTCAACTCTCGGACACCGCTGGGCGCCATTGATTGAGGACGAGAATGTCGGCCTTTTACGTCATAGCGACTATAGAAAAGACACACAGAAGTAGTTCCTCGGGAGGGTTTAAATTTGAAAACTTGAAATACAAACAACATACATGCACACACACACGCACACACACACACATACACATACACACACACACACACATATATGTATGTATGTATGTGTATATGTGTTTAACATTGTCAACTGCATTTTTTTAGTTTACATTTGTACACATATACGTAAAGATAGAGGGAAAGAAAAAAGATAAAGAGAGAAATATCTTCATATATATGTGTGTGAAGAATTTCCTCTTTCTCTGTCCCTCTCTCTCTCTCCCTGTCTCTCTCTCACACACACACTTTCTCTCTCTTTTTCATTCTCACTGTATATCTCACTCTCACTCTCTATACTCATATATAAGAAAAAAAGGGATTAGAGAGGTTTCAGATCAAATACATACACACACACACACGTATATATATGTAAATGCATGCTGACTATTTACATAGTAAAGAAATAGAGAAAGGGTATGAGAAAATGAGAAGGGTAGGGAAAGAGAGAAGGACAGGATTTTACTTGACTTGAAATGAATACATGTATGTGTATGTGTGCGTGTGTGCGCATGTATGCCTCTAAAATATGTGTGTGTCTATGTAAACTCTCTCTCTCTCTCTTTCTCAATATACATACACTCACACACACATATATACTGTATGTGTACGTGTGTTCGTGTGTGAGTGTGTATTGGTGTGTACAAAGGGTTTTAAATATACATCTGGTCGGTAGCTAATCTATTTGAAAATCATATCGATGATTTTGTCTCATGAATAGAAACGCATAATGTATAATTCTGTTATCATATATTTGTGCGTATGGTGTGTATAAACCAATTCATACTCCGATACACATCACAAATATACAATGATTATATGAGTATGTCTTAGTTTATACGCATCACAATACATACATAAATATATTAGTATCTACATATCTATGTATAAGCATATATATATATATATATATATATATATATATATATATATATATATATATATATATATATATATATATATATATATATATATATATATATATGTATGTACTTACAGAAGTACCAAGATTTTTCCATGTTTGTATTTCCCGACCATGACGTTACTACTTATTTTATATCCTCCACAGTCTGATCTACTGCTTCAACGGCAAGTTCCTTGGCCACTTGACATTCATCAGACAAAAACAATTGATATCTGTATCAAAAATAAAATAAACCCCTCTGGAAAAGCAGGAGTACCCGGTTCTCCCTGGGTTTATGCATTCTGCGGGTACTATGCTATATTGCAGGACAGTTCGAAAGAAGAATAATACATCTCGAAAATGAATTGATTTTTGGAGGTGTTTGAATAAATAGATTCTGCGATACGTGTTCAAACTCTGCTTTGGACAGTTTGTACTTATCTTACACTAATTTCTTCGGGGAAAGGAATAAATCCATAGATGAAGTGAGGCCACTTCGGGTGCTGGTTGCGTCTGAGCGTATTTTGCATACTGCAAACGGGCTGAATAAGTATCAGTGTCAATAGATAAAATAAACTTTTTGCACATCTTGATAATTGGAGTTTTATATTTTAACAACTGGCATTGAAACTTAATATTCCTAGCTCTTACCGTCATTTGGAGAAACATACTGTGTTATTTTGCATTCTCTAATGTGATATTAAATCATGCTTAATATCACACGAAAAGATTGCAGAACAGCAATGTATATAAGAAAAAAAAACAATAAAATAAAACAGGGATCTGAGATATCATAATATCCATGGAAAAAATCTAATGGCAATGGGATGGTCATGTTACATGAATGCCAGATAACGGATTGACACACAACTTGGATCCCCTGAGATCATATGCAAACTGTGGCCGGCAAAATGTAGGACAAGTTCAGAAAGCATTGGCGCAGCCTCGGTCAGAGAGATCTAGCGAATCCTGGCGAAGGTGTATGTTCAAAGGTTGCTACTGATGCCAATCTATATATTTCTGTATTTGAGAAAGTTTCCCCAAAAGATGGCAAAATTTAGGAATAAATTAGTTCGTGTCACTTTTTTTATCATATCAATTATCAACTGTCTGGGTTCGTCCAAGACCAATATTCCAGAGTATCCGAAGCCCAAGCAGGGGTGGCTGAAGCTGTAACAAACACTAGGGCACTACTGGCCTACTGCTATTGACTCAAGTCAGCAAGAGGCAGAGAAGTGACAGTGAAAAGAAATCTGTTGATGCAGGAAAATTCTAAAATTTCAATCGAGGGTGACGGTATTGTGATGTCAGGTGAGATGACGTGGCTTGTGTCTGTCAGGTTGCAAATGTTGCTACATGATCGTGATGATTGGGTTGTTCTATGCCATTTGAAATACTGAATTTGTGTCAGTTATACGCTAGTAAGAAAATGTCGACGAGAACTGTCAACAAAATTGCAAACGAAGTTTTTTTTCAGTTTTTTTCAATTGTTTAGTTGGTTTATCTATGTATAGGTATGATATTTAAATATTTACTCCTTACCATCTACGAGAAAAAAACAACTATGTTAAGTTTTTTGAAGAATTACTTTTCAAATTAGTTTGGTTTAAAAGTAGTTCAATTTGCAATGTAGATCTTCAATGAACTGATCTCTGAGTTTTTCTGTTTGATTTTTGAAAGTCAGACTCTTTCATGACTCCTACCAAACAACAGGTGTGAGTAGTGACTTTTCCATTCATCACACCTTTTCTAATTTCTTTGAATTGATCACCCCCAACTCGACGTATCGCCAAGATACGTTGGTCGCGTGACGGTTTCCATTGAGTGACTAACCTGCCCTGTTTTCGTCGGCTTCAAAGTTAATCTACCGAAAAAGGTTAGAATTAGTTTTCAATTTTTTCTTTGTGTCGAAGTCTGATTAGTTACCGAGACAATGCCCAAAGATCTTATCGGATTGACAAAAGCAATTTTGTCCCTATCTTCCGTAGCATGCACATTGCTAAGCGTGTATGCATGATCAACATTTTTCATATATCAAGGGATAATTGAATGGACATGTGTGAGGGTTCTGTCTGGAAAATATCAAGTCATTTTGGTTCTCTTGTGAACCGGAAAGTCTCCTAGCAGTAGAAAATTTCAAAATTCTCGTTACGTGATATACAAAAATATCTACATATACCCATATATATTTGAAAAAAAAAATCTATCCAAATGAAAACAATACTTGATAATCAGTTTGTTCAATTGTATGATTAGTTATATGTTTTCTATTCTGAGTCCTGAGATAAGTTTCCATATAGTATAACACAATTTATAATTCAACAGAAAACGTATAATAGATTGATCAATGCAAAATAGAATGACTAATAAAGCAAGTGACAGGTTGTGAGAATATGAGATCGTCTTTGGTTTTATAACACTGAAGATTACGTCACAGAAACCTTTCAGACTTCATGTTAGATCGAACATCAAAACAGCTTGAGTTGAGACTTTAAGAAATTAAGATACTTGAAAGAAGAAAACAAGAAAACAAACGAAAAACAAAACAAAAAGCAATCATCTGATCAAATAGCTCTAGGCTCCTTAGTGCCGATCAATGCATAAATAACACGGTCATTCTCACGTGTGTTATATATTATGACACAAGATAAAATTGTTTCAAAATAACCTGTCTAGTCTAACAATCCCCTGAGGAGGAAACATCAAAGAGTAATCCAGATTTCAAAAAGGATCAACAGTCAAAGGTATCATGTTTTTAAACGATTTCATGACGTGATTTCAAACATTTTAAACAATACTTTTTTCAAATTTGGATTACTAAGTGGTATTTCATCCAATGAAGAGTATCAGACGAGAAACAATATCCGGGAATTCTATTTCATGTCTCAATATATATACATAGGAATTGAGCACTCAGGGGGGTGGGGAATTTAGGTTAAATAAATATATTGCTTAAATTCAGCCTTACTGACCGTCCAGTTCCCTATCGCAGAGTTGGGATATCGGCTTCTGGGTCCTGAAGCGAAGGTTTCAATCCTGCCTCGTGGTACTGGATGGGACAATGGATAATCTATAGTCACACTGATGAGTTGTAATACAACGAAACAGCTGTCTGTGGATGACACAATAATTATATATATATATATATATATATATATATATATATATATATATATATTCAGTAAATATAAATGGGTATGTAGTTTTTGCTTGATATGTACCTGATAATCATGGGAATCTAGATAACAAGTCGGTGACCAAGTAGGAGGGGCTTTACCCTGGTGAACAGACCTTTGCCCTCTTTTGCAGTCTGATACCCAACGTTGAGCTCACGTATTGTGTGTCTGCTACATCAATGATAACTGTCTTGTCAATACTTAACGTCTCATGTAGTTTTTTTCTTTTCGAAACATTACATCCCACATGTTGGCCAGCCCTTACTCCTGGGCCCAGATTTGGTCTTTCTTTGACTTCTAGCTTCTCCTTAAAAGAAAGGGAGGTAATTTCAGCCTGTGGGCGAAATTGGGAGGATCACGACAAGATAACTAATGGCGTTCCCAAAAGAGGACTTTGTTCACTGTTTTGAAATATACAAGCAGCTTGAAGATAAGTGTGTTTGGACCCATGGTAAACACTTCGGAGGGATTAAAGCGACCTGGATATGCTATTATTTAGTTGATATTAAATGGCTTGATATTTTCCAGGCTGTCCCTGCGTCAGTTAACAGAATGATCGACCCAGGTGTGATTTCATTTATCTATTTGCTTGACAGTTCTCTTCTTCGAGAACGATTTATACAACGTTTTAGCTGCAGTATCCTCCAGTCTTCAGGTTTCTGAATTCGGCAAACTCTCGAGAATGTCGAACGGGTGCCTTGTGATACTATGTTATGAAGTTTGCTATTTCAGGCCAGAATCCAATGCACTTGTCACTTCTGGTGATCATGATGAGAATCGAGTCTTCAGAAAGCAAATTCTGGGCGAACACGTACTGCTGATAATGAAATGTGTTGTAAAATCGTGGATGTAAATCGTCATACGCTCTGTCAGGGTACCGAGGGAGACACTGTGTATAAAGAAATATTTCATTTTTCTTTGGTTCTGTTATTAGATCAATCAAGAGGATTAGTGTGTTTGTGTGAAAGAGAAGCAGAGATTAAAAGAAAGAGAAAGAGAGAAATGAAAGAGAGAGAGAGAGAGAGAGAGAGAGAGAGAGAGAGAGACCCCTTATTTGCAAAACACGAACTAATACTGGGATTGACAGTATAAAGTGCGCAGATTACAAGCTTAGCTGCAGATGGATGTGGCTCTGGTTTTCTCCATGTAGACACCCCCAGTCTTTTCTGGATCCTATGGACTGGTCTGCCCAAATAAATAGTGTTTATTTCTTTCTCCTGTCAGTACTTATTTGGCCTCTCATTGATCAGAGGCCACGGCTAGAAGACAATCTTCAACATTATCGTTCCATCCGACGATCAATCATGTCACCTTCTTTATTTGATTCCTTGGGACAAACTGTTCTCACTCTCCTATCTATTATATCAACGACAAGTTTCGAGAAAAAAAACAACAAATAGAAAATAACTGATGGGAATGAATCACTGCGTATTATTATAGTATATCAAAAGTGTTTTCACTATTTTTCAGCACTTTTTTTAATGTACACATCTGAAGGCTATCTATAACACCACTATGTTATCGATGTTATCTCTATCTCTATATAATACAGTTGGGTGTCCACTTCTTTCAATGTTTTTCCAAAGGTGTGTCCATTTTTTGTTTGTGTTCACGCCTTCAATAAGGGGGTGGGGAGAAAAAGATGTGCCTGACTCGCAGACCATAGTTGGCTATGCAGAGGGGGATAGGAAGGAGATTTTTTATTTCGTGTCAAATTTCGAGAACAATAGAGTTGCTACTTTAATGGGTAATGGGCAGAATGAAAGATGTGCCTGACAGGCAGAGCCAGGGGTTTGGTTACACTGGATTGGCAAAGAAAGAAATCTTATCTTGTCAAATGTTGAGGAGAGTAGAGTTAAGTATTAGTTCAGTTTATTGTCCGAGTTTTTTTTTAATCTGCTGATTTTCACGCGTTCACTACTCAACGCCACCAGCAAAGATTTATATAAAATTAGTTGCAGGGAATTCCAGTGTTGACTGGGGAAAACTCTGTCAAATTTCACACTATCAGCAACGAGATATTGCTTAAATGTATGCAGGAGTCAGCATAGGTAGGCCTAGGCTATGCAAGAAGCTATTCGATCCCCAGACAACGCCAGGAATTCCTGATAGTTATCACATACATAATATCATTATGAATACTAATCAATGCCTCCCCCCGTTTCGCACACTATCATAGTAGATAAGATTATTGGTTTTCTGGCAATCATTGATCATTACTTAAATCTGGGCCCCAAAGCCAGGGCTGTATGGAAGCTTTTTGATGCCCCGTAAGTTACGTTCATTTAAAACACATCGAGATAATCTAGAAAATAAATTTTCAGACATATACATACTATTTCACCTAACCAAATCTATACCAATGAAACTTACGCTTATATAATCGACAGCCCACTATGGTTGCATTTGTATGGAAGATCGAATGGTTTCAATGTTTTAATTAGCGCTATATATAAGAGATAAGGTAAGATTTTGGATTTGAACTCTCATTTTTAACAATTTCAACAAATTCAATAATTTAGAACGGGAAACTGCAAGAAACTTGTGGCTCCCCTTCTCATTTGATGCCCTAAACACGCGCTTATTCTGCTTAATGGTTAACTTAGGACTGCTCCAAGCCACATAATTAATCGCATAATAAAGGGGAGTGTAAGGGGAGGAAACAATCTTACCGTATGGCTTAAAACGGGTTCAACGTTTTGAAGATGTTGAGTGGTCACATAGTATAAAGCCAAGATTCAGATAACCGTCAATCGTCAAGTATGATGATTTGAAAGAGAAAGTAGAAGAGAACCCGACAACCGGCTCTCACAAATATTTGGTCTTCAGAAAATATCAGTGACACCAAAGCCCGTTGAGGGGTGTGCAGGGGCACTTTGAGACTTTGTAAACTGAACCTCAAGAGGGACAAATACTGTATAATCATAATGATCTTCAAGATAGTGCAAAAACTTGTACCAAAAGATCTAGGCATACTCATTTCTCCACTCTGTGATATGATAGATGCAATATTATAGTCATATTAAAGGGTTTAAACACAAGATGGAAATATTTTCTCTATGAAACGGTGTGTGGTTTTTTCATAAGATTCGTGGATTTACTGAAGATTTGGCGTATGGACTATTTGTAACTCGAGTCTGGAAGACATTTGTTCATTCATTCTTAAGAAGGCAATATAGTATAGTATTTACTGGCCATGTAATCTGAGCTTTTATGGGTAAGATTTAGAAAACAACTACATTAAAACTTTCATTCCCTCTCATAACGTATTTAGTTACTCATCGAATACTTAAAGCATAAATCATCATCAGCAGCAAAAACGGTAGTCTTTTAGCGTCAGTCATTTGACTTAGAACTTTGCAAGATTCGTCAAATTTCTTTGAGCCAATCATTTGCGGATTTGTCGACTTTGTCATCTTATATTTTGCCGGCCACAAGTTCACATTTGATCTCTGGGGCTCCATGCTGTGAATCATGATGTCTTCCATTCTAGCAACATAACCAGCCCATTGCCATTTGAGTGTTCTAATGCTTTCTCTGATATCTGTAACTCCTATCTTTCTCTCGTATACTGTTATGTTGTGATCTCTCTATGTGATGTTGGACATGGTTCTGTTCTGTGCATAGTTCTCATTTTGAGGGTCAGTCTCTTGGTAGTGTTCCATGTTTCAATCCCATAGGTGACTATCGGAAGGATGCACTGCCTTTTGGGACAAGTTGGATTTCCTTTTTTTGAAGATTGAGCTTACTGTGCCTTTGCCAACCTACAGTGATTCGTCGATATCCTAAAATTGAGATAATACTAATTGAGGCCAAATTGTTTGAGAATAATGTGCACGCTGCCTCTATAAAAACATGCCTTAAAATAATCGCTAGGTGTTTCGCCTTTTTCGACGTAAAACATTATATCGAAAAGTGGGAGATACCTTTTCAATCACAAGCATATACTCGTTAAAATGATGGGGGGTTATTAATGTATGGATCTGCTCTAAAGAGTCTATATCGCTATTATATTAGGTTATTTATCTTAAATAATCCGAGTATACTAATTTCAATTTTTTTAAAGCCTCAACACAACTTTAGCTGTTTAAAGGGTAATCGTACATAAAGTTCCAAGACTTTAAGTACAACATCAAACAGACGTTAAACATTAAGATATTTTATTGTGTCTCACACACATTTTTCATTTCTTTTATTCAAGTTTCGAACGAGTAACGTTTCTATGACGTGTTTTGCGTTGTTATGATAACAGACTATAACATTTTAGAACCGTTTAATTGTTTTATTTTAACTCTGGTAATGTATCTCACAAAAAAAAACAAAACAAACAAACAAAAAAGCACTTTTAAAAAAATCAATTATAACGTTGAAGTTATATCTGGATGGTGCTTTCAATGCTCGCTGTAAATAGGTTAGGTGAAATTGTATCCTCTCGCCTAACTATTTTCTCAATACTTATCTAGTTTGTACCTTTATGAGGTCTGATTATTTCACTGCTATTTTTGCATATATCCCCGAAGACAGCTATACTATTCATATGTATACCTTGTCCTCGCAGTGACTTGGAGATTATAATGTATTTCACCGTCTATACTAAGTTAAACAGAGATATTTGTTGTATTCTGATGTCTTTTGGATCAGCTGGTTCAATGTGTGCAGGTGCTCTTTTGTACAGGAAGTGACGCACATGACATATCAGAACTATGTTCAACATCTCGAAATTTAAAACTAACAGGTTTGGTTAGTCACTCGATAGAAACCATCTCTTGACCAACGTCTTCAGGCAGCATACCGTGTTAGGGTTGTTCAATTGAAATATGAGACGAATAGGATGATCGAAGAATAAGTTATTTCTCTCGCTTTTTGTTACAGACAAACTCAGGACCAATGTAGCGTAAATTTATATTGTACATTAATACCAGACTAAAAATCCATTCGAAGCGTGAATTTTCAAAAACCAAAAAGCGTTTTCTCAAGACATAATGAAAGGTGAATGTTAAATTTTCCAACTCTCTCGGTCCTTTGGCTCTGTCTTTAGGTGTGATACATAGGTCCTTAGCTAGACACCCAGATAAGACGGATTAGCTTCTAGACTGAAGAGACCAATATTGATAGTTTCGGAGACAGTTTTGATTGACAGTTTTTAGCATCCTAGGAAGGCTGAAGAATACAGTGGCCGAAACATAGTGAAAGGAAGATCAACCAAAACATTCCCTTGTCGACACGCTTACCTGGCTTAAAATACGTCCCGTGGCCTTAAAAAATAAATTAGGCTCTATCTTATGTGTAGCACAACTTATTGTTTTAAAAAGAAAATGGCCGGGCCAGCTCAGATGCCTTTGCGACATTCGTTGCAGGAAATGAGTAATTTTTGTTCATGCCCCAAAATACAGTGTTGCCGATTCGAAAGATATTTTCGAGATAATTTGATTTGCTAAAAGCACTACATAAAAAAAATAACTGTTTATAATATTATTGACCTTTCAATCACTAGATTGACGTTCTTGGGAGCTTGAACAGTACATAGAAAACAATAGCCTGATTTCTTAAAAGCATCTTCAATGTCACGTATTATCTTATGGAAACTCGTACAATTAACAGTAATTTGAATATTTAAAGTAAAGGTAATGTCGTATAATCAGTAAAATGTGCAAAACATCATTTTCTTCTTCGAAATTTCTTGATATTTCAATTATGAAGATAAATGCCTAAGACGGCCATTTCACGTGGGGCAATTTGGTATAAAGTCTGTTTCAAGGGGATCTGCTTAGCCAAGTTTCTTCGTATATATTACACTAAGATTATAAGAGTCACAATTAATTCTTTATGTCTGAAGTATGCTAAAAGCAGGTACCAGAGAGGTGGGCAATATTTGAGCAGGTCGCCACTTTAAACTCAACCTTGCCTAACAATCTGTCCTCGTGGGAAGGCAATTGAATACCATTCATATCAGGACAAGGATTCGTTCTTTGGCCTCAGAAAAGTACAGTATGCCCAGTCTCAGAGGGACACAACTCTCCATTGCGCAAAAAGCAGAGGTTCTGGCTCACCCTGAGTCTTTCATGACATATTTGGCAGGCACTGGGCAATTTCTTGTTCTTGCAATCGTATGCATCAAACTCTAATGTGTCACATTCCGCCTTCGTGGGGAGGTGTAGACATACCATACTTACATGGCACTATGAAATGTTGTTCAGTAAATTAGCCAAACAGGTCCGGTTAGTTACTCGATAGAAATGCCAGGCGACCAACGTCTCTTGGCAGCATGCCGTGCTCGAGGTGATCAATTGAAATATTGGAAGAAAGAGTGATCAATGAATAAGTTGTTTATTTCGAAATCTTTTGTGTTGTGATCACAAAAATAACCCCATAGTTTCATAAATAACAGGCATTAATGCTGCCGGACACATACCAGGGGACCAAAATTATATTCCAAATTGAACTCCAAACTAAAAAATCTATTTAGGGAGAGAATTTTTGAAAAAGAAGATAACCATCTTTTGTAGACATAGTAAAGAGTAAATGCTGAAACTTTGAGCTCTCTAGCTCAATTAGTACAGGCTATACATACATACATACATACATACATACATATTTATACAGTGTCAGTCAGCCAGATCAATTTAAAAACTGAAGAAACCTACATTGCCAGATTTGCTGACAGTTTTCTAATAAGCGGTATATTCCGATTATGCTGACAGGTGCGTAGCTCATGTTTCAAATTGAGTAATTAGCAACGAAACCGTAGAATTACCGAAGTCTTTTATTCCTGCAACGAAAGATGTGGCTTCAATTAGCATTCTGATATTTACGACCAATTTTATCTGATAATGCTCACTTTTTAACGGTTACAAATTTGCAATGTTTCAATAGGGCAACTCACACCTTAATGTACAGGGTGGCGTAAAAGTTGCTTTAAAACATTCATATCTCTTTAGTTTTAACGATTTTCAAAAACAGTTTTTTAAAAAATTGAAATGTGTGAAGTCGGGAGATCGAAAAAGAAAAAAAAGATGTGTACGGAAGAGTGTTTCTTCAAGATACTCGACATTCTCAATTTCATAATTCTTGCTCGTTCAATTTTGGGCTGAAAGTGGTCTCCCTGTTCGTGGCTGATCACTAGCGGAGTCCGGCTAACGCGCTAACAAATCGTTGACTCAGATGGTGATGTTACCTCGTTCAAATTACGAAAATCCTGCCCCTCGTGTTAACGTTTGGTATATTCGAAGTAAAATTCTGTCATTTGCTCAGTTGTGTACTTTTTTTGTAATGAATTTCCAAGTGCCCCTCTTTCTATCTGAGAAGAGGTAAAACAAAACATATCAAAATAGAGAAAAAGTCATCCATATTTTGAATCCCTTTGCGATCCAAGTGCAACACTATATTACTCAATGCCAGTTTCTGCCAAATGAACAAAGTAATGTGTGCAGTATCGTATCACAGATAAGAGGATCCTTTGTGCATACTTATCAATAAATGTATCTATGAAATTTAAACCAGTTTTATTTCCGAATAAGTGATTCTAATACTAACGGAACAGGAGAGATATATTAAGCCGTGCCACATCAACTGCAAGGTTATGAGATCGAGATATAAATTCACTTATTCTCCATTCTTTTGAAAAATCCCTACAATCCGAATCAAGGTTTTTCGTTGCAATCGTGCGTAGTCCTACGCCCAAATTACAGGTGTAAAGAGTTCTTGCAGCTCTCTTTAATTTATCCGTACCAGGACTTGGATGTAGGAGATTTATGCATTCCCCAAGGTCAATGTTTGGAACTGAACGGATTATTCCCCAGACGGAGTTTGAACAGGGTTCATTGATCCCATTTTCTGAAAATTATTAAACATATGTTTTGAATTTGAATGCATGTGAATCTCATTTGTCAATTTGTTTTTTCGTTGCTGTCAAATCACAGGAAAACTGTGGAAAGGAAAATTGTCCAAGTTGACGGAAATAGCTAGAACTGCAATGCATCTTCCAAGATTTTTCAAGTAGTTTTGTGTGTTTTCTTCTTGGCTCGTCTCGAATATTCTTATCCCAAGTACAAAAGCTCTACAATCTGTTCTTCTGTTCCTCCAACAGATATTACATTGGCGCATTTATACGCAAATCTATTTTATTACCAGAGAAGTACATTTGCTTTGAGAAATATTCCCAAATGACTCGTTAAAATTGGCTCCGTAGAAATTCTTATGTGTTTTTTTTATTATTTATTACTTCCCATTTAGAAAGAGGATATTCTTCGTGAATTTTATCTATGACGTCGGGGCAATAAATCTACCTTCAAAGGTAATTCTCTAGCAAAGGACACAGTGAAAATGGCAGGAACATTCTACCGACCGAGGAGGTTTCTAACACCCGAGGCACTGTCATACCTCTTTCAGAGCCAAATCAATCTACAAATGGAGTACAGCTCACACATCTGGCTAGTCTCTTTCCCAGGCACAAAAGTAAATGTGTGGACTAGAGGGTAATTTTCCAAACCCAAGCCACGATCTCATCGTTGTAATGTTATGAGTTTGTCACTTTTCTTCTGTTATTTCGACGGAAGGTGTTCAGAAAAACTACATTCCCTACCCCTCCCCCCTCCAGGAATTTTGAATAAAAAGCCGGTCTGCAATCAAAGCACGTACATAATCTCTTTCGAATTCGTCAAGGACTCACTGCAAGTTACATGCAGATAGTCCTTTCTTAAAAAAAAACAAAAAAACAAACCTTTGAATGTTTTCCCGGGTAGTACAATCTTGATAATTTTAAATCAAGAATGAACAAGTACCCTGTCAATATTAGTTTTTGTAGTTTTTATTTTGATGTTTCAAATTTTCAACATCAATAAGTTATTTTGACATTGTTCTACTATCCTATCTCTATGGCATAAATAACTCTCGCCTTTCTAACCCTTTAATATGAAAAGTGATCAAAAAGCCTTGTTTGGGGGAGGGGACTGGATGTGCACTAGTTGTGCAAATTCATTGGGTGTTGTTTGCTTCGTCAACTCTCCCTTGATTAATGATTTACAAAAAGGAAAAAGTAAATCAAAAGTAAGAGGGATTACACTCATATCAACTTGCATTTTAAAGAAAAAACCCAAACATTAAAGTGCTTCTCAATCTATCATCAGCAAGTATCTATTAAGAAAAAAAAAGCCCGGGTGAAAAGAGATATTATGGTGCATGAGACCCAGTTCTTACAACCTTCTACGTGCGCCATCATTCTACCATTAGATGCAATCAATCAACTTTGCATTTATCAATCAACTTTTTTTCATTTTCTAGACAATGAGGAAAAGAAGAAAGAGAACCAAAATGAAAAAACAAAGATATGAAATACTTGGTGAATTAGTACAATCGTTATTTATCAAAAACCGTTGAACAAATCTGTCAACTCAGCCAGCATAGGTTTCTTTACTTATCAAGTGTCATATCTAGAAAGCCAGCAAACCAGAATCACTTGAAAACTAAAGAAACGTGTGTTGGCTATGTTGACAGTTTTTGTATACGGTTTCATTTGTCTTCCATATTCGGCTGTTCACGGGATTTAGTTGCTGGACCAGCGTCCAACCCTCTCCTTTTATCCGGGCTTGGGCCAGCTATGGCGACTGCCAAAGTGAAGGGATCATTTTTCTGAGTGATATTCTCCAAAGAAGGACTGCTTCATTGGGCTGAAGGGCTATTTCATTACTATTCAACCATAGCTGCCAGGGAAAAGTCAATCCATACCTTTTCTAATGGTTTCAGTCCGAAGAGCCTTGATCAAACACACGGTCAACCGATTCAATTTTGGGGGGCCAGTCCCGTTACGTCAATCTGGGGCACCTTAAATTAGCCATTCCTCCTCTATTCCATTAGTCATCATCATCAGCCTTCTAGCTCAGATTATGGACAGAGACCTTCCCCATGATTCACCAATCCTCTCCGTCATGGGTGTCGCGGAGTCATCAATCAATTAGAAGTCGTGAACCAAAACTGTCAGCTTGTGTTTCTCTCAGGTTTTACTCTGATATGTCTGTCTGGCTGACTGTATGTATCATGCAGAGGGGCTACATCAATGGAGCTAGAGGGCTGAAAGCGTAAACAATAACTCCTAATCATAATTAGAAAAAAAGTCATTTTTCAAATCGCTGCTAAAGTAAGGCGTTTTTCTGGGGGTGGGGGTCAATTTGCAATGTAAGATTTTGCTAATTTTATCCTTTCTTTGTGTCTGCATGTTTTATCAAAATCAGGATTTTTTTAAGTGATAACTGTCCCCAAATGCCAAGAGGTGTATGTTATTCATTGATCACCTTTTTTCCAAATCTTTTAATCAATTACGCCCCACGGCATGCTGCTAAGAGACATTCATCTCATGCTGTTTTCTATTGAGTAACTAACCTGACTTGAGTCATTTAACATTTCAGACCAAATGGAGAAAATGGAAAAAAAGCAGAACCAAGGAACATTATGAAGGATCATTATTTATTGCTATGAGGTGGTGGGCCTAGTGGGTAACAGTAGCATAGAATGGCCTTAACGTCTATTGAGTTCAAACTCTGGATTAGACAGTAAGTGTTCACTTAGCGCTAATTCCTTTGGGAAAAGGCATGAATCCATTTCTTGCTCTGGACCATGATTGAATGATGCAGGGTGTAAAGAGCAATGACACTTCAGATGTTCGTCGCCTCGAAGTCTAAGTCGCAAATCGCAAACGGACCGAAGAAGTAGTAAGGTGGTATGTGAAGCCTAATTAGGATCACCATTTCACTTCAAGCTGTTTATAGCCTTGCTCTTTTGCGTGTTCTCTTGTCTTTTTCACATCTGTATTTCGTGAGTGCTCTCCACTGTCTATATATAGTTTTCGTGCCAACCTTTCACTCTCTTTTACTATCGTGTGCGCCTTTTTGCTTCCACGTTCCTCAACTTGTTTTAACATCCAGTCTTGAGTGATTTTGAGGTGCTAGTGTAATTGTTTTGGTGCCGTTTTTGTAGGTCGGTTCAAGTTGCATCATTACCCCTCCCACCGTTATCCCTGGCTAATAAAGACGACCTATGTGAGCTTCAGGGTGGTGCATTCTGTAGCACATTAGAAGTTTCCTTATTTTTTGTATATTTTTCTAATCTCATTTAGATTCCAGTAAATCATATGAAAACTATGTTATTACAGTGATAACAAACACGTTAATGACTTACTTTATTTTTTGAATTCCACTCAGTCTTCAGTATTGCACAAACTCTTCTGAAACACTCTTTCCTTACTTTCTATTTCATCCTAGTATGTTGGTCTCCACTACCTTAATTAATTCCTGAATACTTACATACTTTATCTTCTTTTATTGCTGTTTGCATGTCTAATTCTATGAAGTTAGTTTTGACTAGCCACTCTCTTTTAAACATGGCCTTAACGCACTTATCCAGGTCAAATCCATTCCTATATCTACTCTAAAATCATTAACCGTCTTTTAAAAAAACACCTGAGTTTATCGTCATCTTTGCCATATAATTTCATATCATCCATGTAGATTGAGTGGCTGATAATTCTATCGCTCAACTTGTATCCATTTCCTGTTTTAAGCTCAAAAGATAAAGGAATTAGTGAGATACAGAAAATCTGGGAAGAGAATGAATTTCCTTGGAATACACCAATGTTCATGCTGACATTCCTAGATGTTTTATCCCATTCAGATGAGAAGAGAAGAGGTCAGTGTTCCATAGTGACATATTCCGTGGCAGAAAGTCTTCCAACATAGCTTGAAGAGTTCGATAGCTTTTATTGTCCACGTACGTGGAT
The DNA here is from genome assembly GCA_963457665.1 of Thysanoteuthis rhombus. Classification (NCBI taxonomy): domain Eukaryota; kingdom Metazoa; phylum Mollusca; class Cephalopoda; order Oegopsida; family Thysanoteuthidae; genus Thysanoteuthis; species Thysanoteuthis major. The sequence continues at coordinate 8,569,508 of OY735215.1, forward strand.
CACAGCTAAATTCTCCTTTGCAGTTAATCTTTTGGGGTTCTTCCATTTACTGTTTTTGGGATCGTGCATTTTACCAGGAGTTGGTGCCTGCATCCATAAGATCCTCTTTGATGACCCTACATTTAGGTGTATTTACATCAGTGCTGATGACAGTGTTTTACGAGTTGTATAGGGAGACATGTGGTGGATCTATAGTTTTTGACTTAGCCTGCAACTTCTGTCTAAGATAACAGGTATGTAACGCCTTTTGCCATCCATATTTGAGTCTTTTCGGACGAGTCAAATATTTCATTATACTTCCTCTGTATTATCGTAGTGGTATGTGAGGGGGAGCCAAAAATTGAGGACTTTGTCATTGTCAAGTGATTTCCATCTTTGTGACTTTGTTAGCACCTGTTGTAGAAAACGAATTGGAATATTTTGCCACTGCTGTCTTTGCAATGATTTATTCTGCTCTTCCGATCCTCCAGTCCATGGTCCATGCTGGTTGTATGTGGTCTTTTTATCGTTCCAGATGTTTTCCAAGAAGTCCTTCATTTGATTTCTGGTTGGGACTCCTTTTTATTGCTATCTGTTTTTTGCTACCTCTCGCTAGATCTTTTTTTTTTCATCAGCTTGGAATATTCTATTGTCTCTAGAATTTCATCCTCTTTTCATATCTCTTTATTTTGTGAGCTTTCAATATCTTTTTCATAGGTGGTATATCATTTGGGATTTTCAATTTATATCTTTCTTCATTTTCCTCGTATTCCTACTGTTAACATCCGCAGAGCTTGTAAGCTCATCCATTATCGAAATTTCTCCTCGCATTATTTCAATTTCTTTTTCGATTTCTGTTTATCTCATAATTTTTTTGTGGTTATTTCTTCTCTGTCTTTTGTTTTTTATGCACTTAGATTCCATCACTTCCGTTGATGCATATATTACATCATCTACTTCAGTAAGATCCGGCTTCAAATCTTTAAGGATGTCCTTTGTAGCGATATTTCCTATCTTCACATGTTTTTTATTGCAATTACTCATTTCCATCTTTAGTAGTGATCTTATGTCCCCCATCTTAATGACTCATACCTTTGTGAGCTCACATAATATTTCACCTTCTATTTTGGCCAATCTCTTCATAATATTTACTTAAAAATTGTTCATCCTCCCAGTCATGGTGGCCCTTACATGTTTTTTCGTAGTTGAAGCCTCTTGTTCTTTCTGGTGGTACCCTACTTGCAGGGTTTTCAGGTTTTTGTCTTGGTTTACCTGTACAGGGCAATAGAGCCCCTGCGTATATTGTAGGGGATTACTCATGCCTGACATTAGTGTATCCAGTTGAAGTTGCACCTCCATCCATTTGGTGGCATAAATCTATTCTGACCTTTTATTTCATCGCAACCAGTTCTGCATATGTAAGTCTCGTTCTTCATCTTGTCCCTTCTGACGTTAGCAAGCTTGTTTTATTCCAGGTTTTCAGGATCGTTTACCACCCGTTGTTTCCCATATTTCATTGGCAATATTTTTGTGGCTCATGCCAGAAGATTTGTCGGGTAAGTGATAAAACTTGTATATAAGTTCTCTTTACTCTTCGCGTGTACATCAGTTTTATTCGGGGTTTTTCTGTTGCTGAATGTTGGGGAACTTGGTTCTGGATTGTTTCTGTTCAAGTGACCTACCCAAAGAAGAACTTCTCAAACACAACCAACGCAGTAAATGACAAAACTGAAAGAAACCCAACTAAAGACAAAATCCCTGAAGAAAAACACATCGGAGAGATGACGATACTCCAACGGAAGAAACAAAAAACTCAGATACTAACTTTGAAAGAAATCATTCGAGAAGAAAAAACAACACTCCCAACTGTTAGAGACAAGGACAGGAAGAGACTCAGAGAAGCAACTGAACATGTCAACTGCCTCCTACGGCATATTGAAACAAACAGCTCAACAACCTAATCTACGCTGGAGTGAAAATGGTAACACAACGTTTCACAACACAAAAAAGAATCTACTAGGAAGGGAAACCCGCCCAGGAAAGGAAATTAGAAAGACAGATCTCACAACTTCAGAGAGATGAAGTACTACCGAGAAATACATCACATACGAACAGATCACGTGTAAGACTTTGGGCAAATACATGGTAGCAAAGAAGGGACCCCTGTTGCAGTGGAAGAGATGAGATACATCAGTGAAAACTAGCCAAGGAGACAAGACTGAAGTAATATAAGCAAAGGACTGCCCAAAAAATGCACATTCCAAAACAACGAGAGAAAGTTTTACCAAGATCTGAATAGAGAAAGAAGACAGAACATAAAGCCAGATGCCACAGAGACCAAGAACTACTAGAGCAGCATATGGGGACACCCAAAAAGAGACAACAAAACTCTGGAATGGTCAGAGAACATGAAAAGAGAACTGAAAGACATAGATAATTGAGAACCAATATTATTGAATGGAACCACATTGAAACACGTCCTCAGGAAAATAGTCAACTGGAGAGCGCCAGGACCTGACGGGATCTACGGATATTGGTTGAAGAAATTCACCATGATACACGAAAGACTTGCCCACCTACTCCAAAGTTGCATAAATGAAGGTGAGGTACCAGAATGGATGAAGAGAGACAGAACAACCCTCATCCAAAAAGGACACTGGGAACCAGGCAAGCAATTATAGACCAATCACATGCTTACCACTGATGTGAAAAATCTCGACTGAAAAAATAACAGAGAGAGAGAGAGAGAGAGAGAGAGAGAGAGAGAGAGAGAGAGAGAGAGAGAGAGAGAGAGAGAGAGGGGGTATATATATGGAAAGGAGAGGACTATCATCAGAAGAACAGAAAGGATGCAGGAAAAGAACCAATGGTGCGAATAACTTGCTGTATATTAACCACATGATGTTGAAATAAACCAAAAATCGACAGAACACAGACAAACAGCAAATGCCGCCTATGCAGTGAAAGAGAAGAGACCGTAAACCACATAACTAGTAAATGTAGTCAACTAGCCCAGAAGGAGTATAAGCATAGACACGAAAGAGTAGCAACAGTGATACACAGGGAACTGAGGAAACGGACGGGATTCAACCGTACAGAAAAGTAATACCAGCACAAACCGGAGACAACCGTAGAGAATGGAAACCACAAATTACTTTGAGACTTTGACATCTAAACAGACCACCTCATCCAGACCAGAAGACTCAGTAATCGTAGTCAAGAAGAGGGAAACCTGCCAAATAATCGACGTTGCCGTACCAGCAGACCATAGGGTAAAGAGGAAAGATAGTGGAAAGCAGGAAAACACATAGATCTAACAAAGGAACTAAAGGGGATGTGGCAGTTAAAAGTCAGGGTAGTACCAGTAAAAACAGGCGCACTCAGAGCTGTCTCAAAGACACCGGGGCGAAATTGGAGGACCTCATGATTAAAAGAAGAACGGAGACGGTACGAACTACATCACTGCTAGGAACTGCACAGATACTGAGGTAAGTACAAGAAATATTAGGTCTACGACCCTAAATGTTTGGATGGCCTAACAGAGGTGGAAGTAAAAAAAGAGAGTGAGATAATAATAATAATAATAATAATAATAATAATAATAATAATAATAATAATAATAAAATGTATTTTGCATTTTCACTCCCGTTGGTCACAGCTGGAGACTGATTGACAACAAGCATCCTCACGAGTCCAGCCCTCCTCCCCACATTCTTACAGTCCACAGCTGTGCTGTGGTTTACAGTTTCACAACTAGCGTGGTGGTTATCGTTGAAAGCTGAGTGACAGTAAGTCTCTTCAGGTTTTCAGCTCTCCTTTTATATCTCCTTTACCTATCACAGCAGTGCTGTGGTTCATACCTCTTCCATCATTTATGATGTTTTTTTTTCTCTCCCATTCTCCCTCTTAGGCAACTGCTAACTGCTGGGGGTCGTAGATATAATATTTCTAGCACTATATTTGTGCAGTCCCCAGCTGTGCTGTGGTCTGCATGGTCTCTATCCGTCTCCAGTTCTTTCTTTTTTATCAAAAAAAAAAGAAAGAAAAAAATATGGCCAAGCCAAAAAGTTCATGTTAGAATGCTTGAAAATAAGCAAGATTTGACAACTTTTGCCATAAAATGGCCATTTATGGCCATTTAATGGCCATAAAATGGCAACAATGCATTCCATTCGTTTCCTCTTACAGATAAGCATTCATCCTCGATACAAAATAGTTGCAGTGATATGTTGCACTGATCTAATGATCGTTCATCTGGCCATAAGTGTTCCTGCCATTACAATCATCGTCTCAACAACTCAACGCATCATCGCTTTGACATGGAAAACCGTTATCAACTGATCCGGGCTCCTTTTAGCCATTAACTTAACATTAAGATCTAAATTCCTTCGCCAAGATCGGGATAAGATTAATACATCTCAGCTCTCCGTTGGCATCTAAAATAATCGCTGAGTTCAGGGAAGAGCTCGCCGGAAAGTTATCTACTTTTAGCATTTTCTTGCGAGTATGTCAAAATGAAGTAACAAGATCTAAGCCTACAGTTGTTATTAAGTGAAGCGACATCAGGGTCTCTCTTCAATGTAATTTCTCAGGGTTTTTTATCAGAGCGCTCAGATTGTTGTTCGGGGACCGTTGAATAAAGCAGCGTAGATCTGAAAAAAAAAAAACGGAGCTAATTTTTTTAATGTCCAATCAATGCTGCTTATTTAACAGCTGTGGAATAGCAATCTGGACGTTTAAAAATAACATAGAGGATTGCTTCAGTGTTGAACTCCACTCTAAAAGCAACTATTTCAGCCACTGAGCTATAAAAAATGTTTCCTGTACTTATTGAGGCGGTTGTGCTTGTAAAATTTCTAGTTTCCATTATAGTAAAGATCAAAAGAAAAAAGAAAAGGTAATAAATTTGAATTAAAAGAATGTGTATAGCGACATTAGATAATTCAATCAAACGTCTATATCTTTCTATACGCTATTTTCTCCTCATTTCCCTCTTTTTTCTCTTCATTTCTCTCTCGATCACTTTTTCTTTTTTTTCTTTTTTCTCGCTCTTTATTTTTCGCTCTCTTTTCTCTTCTTTCTTCTTTTAGTTCATTGATAATGTAGGAAATGTTTTTTTCTCTCTTTCTAACTATCATTTGGCTTTAATAAGGTTTTCTCTTTTTAGTCTTAACTGGAAGTCTAAACTTGTCAATGTTGTTAGGTTAGGAGAATAAAGTCACCTCAGTAGGCGTTTGACAATTAATAAAATTCGAAAATTAATAACCGAGGTAATGCTCCATTTAGGAAATTTACACCCATTCTGTCTAATATTGTTGGATGTAAACAAGCATCAGGCATGAGATAGAAGAAAACAAGGGTGTTTTCCCGAAAATATGTCTGTCACAATCGTGATGAATCTTACATGGTGGTTTGTTTTATATGCTGTAAAATACAGTAGATATGTATACATGTTTCGAGGACCAGCTGTATTAAGCTGTGCTAAGCGCATGTTACAGGTGAATTTTGAACTAATGGTCTGTGACTGTCTTTCAATCCACAGCACTTTGTGTAATGCATTCTGGTAATCTTCCATTTTGCTTGACATCACTTTGAGATTCCGAGGGGTAAAGACATCTCAGAAAAAGTGCTTCCCATCGCTTATGACATTTTATAAAAAGGTGATGAAACACTCAGTAGAAACTATCATGTGACCAACATCTTTAGGCAGCATGTTGTGTCGGAGGGTGAGCAATAAAAAAAAAAGATAAAGGGGTTGATCAATGAATGAGTTACCTTTCTCAACTTTTGTTGGGCAGTGATCACAAACATTGTCTGAATTTTCAAAAAAAAACCTAAAAAATAAATGGACGCAAACTAAAGAATCAATTTAGCCTAAATTTACATTGAAAAATACCCTCCCCCACTAAAAACCTTTCAAGAGGTGTTTAAAAAACAAAACACCATTTCCCGTGGACGTACTTAAATTTCAGCCCTCTAACTCCATTGATGCAGCCTGTACGAATGATACATACATAGCCAGTCAGCCAGACCTGCTTAAATGCTGAAGAAACCTATGCTGACAGTTTCGATGACAATCTGGGTTAACAGTTTCAACCTGTAGCAAATACAGTTAATGGGAGTAACCATAAACCAATTACCAGTCTATCTTTCTATTTACCGTGTTACTCATCGCAAGCTACTCGTATCTATTTGTCTCAAATGCAAAAATATGCGTACGCTTAGTTACATCAGTAAGTCTGCAGCCCAGCTTTTATTCAACAGATTTTTTTCTCCATAATCTCCTTCTTCGTCAATGCACTTAATTCAGAGGTGAATATATTTCAATTTACCTCAAACCTTATGAAGTGGAAATTTTAGAGAAAAATTCAGCTAATAACTACGTGTCAAAATGCACATTTATTGATCGTACCTAATAGTTCAGTTAGTCATAGGTTAAATATTTGTGTATATATTCAAGAACACACGAGCACACATATATGCCTGCGCAGATGTGCGTACGTGTATGTGTGTGTGTGTGTTCAAATACATAGAGGAAAATACAAGCCCGGTTAGTCACTCAAAAGAAACCGTCCTGTAACAAACATCTTTTGGCAGCAAGTCTTGTTGGAGGTGATCAACTGAAAAATTAGTAAAAAAGGGTGATCAATGAATAAGTTACGACTCTGGTCTCCAGCAGAACAGTGATCACTAAAAAAGTCTGAATTTTCAGAAAAGAAGCCGGTCGGTTTCTAATATCTTAAATGAATGAGTGTAGAATGGTGGTGAGCCAACTAATTTCAAAGGCGATCCGTAGTGTAGGGTTCGTGCCCTACTGGATGACACTTATAAGAAATAACCTGCATGCATGCACACATACACACATACACACTCATCAATCTATCTATCTATCTATCTATCAATCAAATTAGGCCTTATTTGTGCACCACAAATGAAGAAACAGATTTTTATAAAAATGCAACGTTGTACTAACATTTTTTGTCAGTATTTGTTACTATTTGTGTCTCTAAAAAAACATCGGTAACCCTCGTCAGAACCTTCCAAATGAAAATGATAATTGCATAAAAAAAAAAAAATGAAAATGTTGTTTGAAATTCAATAGTTGTAAATATACATACGGGGTGTATATGAACGCACTAAAGTCTGTTTTCTTTCTTTCTCTCTTTTTCTCATTCTTTCTTTCTTCGTTTGCCTCTCTCTTTTTCTTTCTCTCCCTCTCTTTTTTTCTGTCTTTCTTTTGCTCTGCTTCTTTATTTCTTTCTCTCCCTTCCTTTCCGTCTCTCTTTCCCCCCTCTTCCTCTCTTCCTTTCTTTCTCTTCCTCTTTTTCCTTTATCTTTTTTCCCACTTTCTTCCTTGTCCTCTTTCTATCTTCCTTTCTTTCCATCTCTTTATTCCTTTTTCTCATTTTCTCTTACTCTCTCTCTCTCCCTTTTGTACTTTCACTTTTGCAATTACTGTTACATTTGCTGGAAATGTTATTCCATCAAATCAGGTGAAACTCGTGTCATGCTTTGTTTTTATTAATTCTCACCAAAATTCATCATCCAGAATTTCCCCCAAATGATACTATTCCCATGCTTAGCGGATACGTACTGAGTAGAAAGTAATCCACCTTCGAAAAAAAATCATTTCAAACATTTGAAATCTCGAGCATGTTTTAGAATGACAATCAAAGGCGTCGTGCTTTCAGACTATGTCGTGACGTTATTCCAGATATCTCAAACGATAATTTTTTTCAAATCAGGATTACTTTCTGACGTTTCATCCTATTGAGAATGTCAGATGAAAAAAACTTTTCTGGAACGATTTTATTTGGTGTCAGATATATGTATGTATGGTTCAGATCAGGTTAGCAATATAGCATAATATAGAGCAATGTCTGATGTATGATGGATCTATTTCATAGTGCTCAATGCATTCAACTATGAGAGTTGAGTTATTTTAGAGTAGAGGGCAGAAACATTAACTTATATACATATATATATATATATATATATATATATATATATATATATATATATATATATATATATACATATGTTTGTGTGTGTGCGTGCGTGTGTGTGTGTGAAGCTATTCCTCTGCGTCAATTTCTATATACCTATATAACTTTCCGATCATATTAAAAAGTAAAGCAAGTAATTTAGAATACTGCAACCAAAGGAAACAATGGAAAACAATTTGAAACTACGACAATCAGATTTGAGAATCCGATGATTTATCTAAAAATACATCAAATTAATTAAAAATTACAACAATCATATTCAAGAGAAAATAGAAATGAATTTTAGAATTTTCCATGCAAATTCAGAATCTAGGCCACGATTCAGCTTAATTGTTTTTTTCAATTTGGTGTATCTTGAAATTTAGTTGCCTCGATTTTCAAATCATATGACCACATACGACAAACAGAAAAATTGAAAATAAATTCATGAAAAGTTTTGGGAAGTTCTTGTCGATCTAAGAATATTATTTATGCTACAGAATGTGCAAAATATGACCTGTTATAAGTGAAATATACATCTACTATTTTGAGCAGGCGTATCAACCAGCATCGCAACGATATGAAAAATGAACTAGAAGCAACAGAGCTTAACAAGCTTTTTACCGAAAATAAAATGAGTTGTTCCGATGAATATCTCTTCAACAGAAAGTGGATAGGGTCTTTGACGCTTTAGGACACCACAGAACTAGATGGATGTTAAGGCTAAAAAGGCATGAACTAGATGGTTTGAATAATGCTGATATCAAATTGGGTCGTCTTCACGTTTATAGCATCAATAATGTGATACGTTCGATTCATATTATATTCTCTCAGTAGAATACACGATAAACGATTTAAACATTTTCAAAATTATATTTTGAAGAGTGCATCACGTTACTGGAAATTTTATGTGTGACATTTAAATTTTATTTCTGTTTTCATCGCAAAAACTATCATTTACGATTGGAAAGTTTTTTTTTTGTCATATTTGAATTTTGACTGATGAAGATGAAGACAGTATGAGGAATTGTCAATATTGTTCTCTCATGAGTATATTTTTAAAATCTGATATTTTTTAAAGAGTTTTATTATTTGTTTCTTATTTGAAACATCAATAAGCAAAACTTTATCGACAATATTTAATAATGACTATAATAATGATAATGATACTGAGCACTTCCACTATGAACGTAACTAGATATAATTATTATTAGAATATATGTATGTGTCTACACACACATCCGCACAAAAACACACGCACATATATATATATATATATATATATATATATATATATATATATATATATATATATATATATATGTATATATATACATACATATATATATATATATATATATATATATATATATATATGGATGCATATACATATATATATATGTATATATATATATATATATATATACTTCAACAATATTGCAGTATCTGCGTATGCACTAATGCTCTCAACGCTTTTCCGATCTTTTCTCCCACCTATTTTTAAGATAACTTTCAATACATGATAGGCAGCTTATTCAATTTTATTTGATAAATAATTGTTAGCGCGTTAATTGAAATCATGCTAAAAGGAACAATGTTAATCGGGGTCTTCTTGTTCTTTAAAGGGAACTAAGACACCATTGCCCTAGGTAGGCCATCTTTTTGTCAATATCAAATGGCAGGATACTTTGCAAATAGACCTTGCACAATGCAAGTAATTTCCATGCTACTGGTACAATGTAATCCAGAGCTGTCTCCTTTATTTTTTTTTGCCTCTCTCTCTCTCTCCCTCTCTCTCTCTCTCTCTCTCTCACACACACACTGTCTCTCTTTTCTCGTTCCTTTCGCCTTTGTGGCCTCTTGCAGTCTGATGCTTGCATTATTACACAAGAATCTGTGCCGTTAGGAACGAACTCAAGATCGACATTAGACAGAGGCGAATTGAAATCTACACGCTGAAATATATCTCACACAATAAACATGGATTGATTCCTGCTGAAGGAAGCCTACATTCCTCGTTTGATCAAAACAGCGTTAGAGATTCTTAAGTGCTCATGACAGGCTGTCATTATGCTCTGCATATAAGGCGTAAAGGGATATCATGGAACTCTAAGCTTTAGTACATTCCCCCTCGATGTGTAAAGAAAGAAAAACAAAGCGTCGAACGTAAACTGACCGAAAAAGAACATTTTCTATTCAAGCAGAAAGAAGTGAAGGAGGAGGAGCAGGAGCAGGAAGAGGAGCAGGATGAAGGAGAGGGAGGAGGAAAATGAGGCTGGATAAAAGAGTGAAATAGGTTTGGTTATTCACTCATTAAGAACCGTCATGCAACTAACGTCTTTTGTTTGGATGGCTTATTTAAAATGACGGCTAAAAATGAACTTAAAAAGTAAAGAGAGAGTTGAAATAACATGTAACTTGTTACAAACACTAAAAATGAAGACCTAAAGGAGAAAACCTATTGGTCTGTTACAGTTTGAGATTCATAGTGGTGACCCTTCGAATTGACAGACTGGGTGACGTTCATTGCGACCAAATTGAGGAAAATGGGTTTTGGAAGTTTATAGTAGTAGTCTTTAAAGCTCTGAACGTTTGTCTATTAAAATAACATCTGCATTCAGTGACCTGTCTTTTAACCAGGTTGGAACATAGGCCAATACCACCATTGGCAAATATGTATCTATTTCAACCACGAGGCTATGGTCATTGGACATGTAGTCTCGATATGTACAACATTTTTGCTCAGTATGGTTTGTCACACGAAGAATGGAATTGCTGGGAACAGCTCAAACTTCGGCTGAGACCATTTGTGCTAATTTTGCAATAATGCAATTGGTAAAAGCATGGATCCGTCAGTTCTATCCTCCTTCCGTCATCAGCCTTTTAGCGCCCTGTTAGACATTACGGAAGATTTGCAAGAACTGTTTACCATGGGCATAGTGGAGGCAGTGGTTTTGGAAGTATTTAAGTACGTGTGGTATTGGCCTGTGTGCGAACCTGGTTAAAAGACAGGAAATCTAATGCAAGTTGGTTGGCCATGGATGTGCACAGGGTAGAAACGGAGCCAAGTGGCTAAAAATCTGAACATTTACTAAGTATTATGCCTACCAGTTTTTGTTTTCGTTTTTTTGATCTCCCTCTTTTTTTAGGGGGTAGGGTCAATTTGAAATGTAAGCTCAGTTCTTCACGTCAGAGGGATTCTCCGCCTTCTTCCTCTGAGGATTTCATGAATATTCGTTGTCCCTGCCCCAGTTGTGAATAAATAGCGGAGCAGATTGGATTGTTTTGACCATGATTGGCAAACAGTCTAAAAGATGGACAACTATGATTTCAAACCAGGCAGTGAAGCCTCCTCAAGATGGATGGATGTGAACTTTTACTCCCTTCCTACAGTAAGTGCTGACAAACTGATGCCAAGCATATTGTTCCACTTGCCTTTGGCATCCCAGGATTTCCGTATGCCTTACTTATGTTTGCATCCTGGGGAGGTCACTTCAGTGTCGTCCACTTGTCTACCGAGAGAGAAGGAGGTCTTTTAGCTTGGTATGGAACGTTATCAGATTAAAGAGAACTAAATAGGGGAGGATTATGTCCAAGTGGAGAAGGCCTGTCCGCCTGTCAGCCTGTCTGCCTTGAAACTCAGCTTTCCAATTCCGTGATTTTAACCTGGATTCGATTTCTGATAACCTGGACTGGAATGATATCTGCAAGATCAAAAGTCTATCAAAAACACGTGAACATTGAAACAAAAGAAGAAAACAAAGAAACAGGTCTTGTTAGTCATTCGTCTCCTAACAAAAGTGTATTTGGAAAAAGGGGGTTGATAAATTACTCCAATCACTTTTTGTTTGGTAGTAACCACTTAAAAAGCTGAATTAAAAGAGTAACAGACACAAACTAAACGATTAAATCAGCATGAAATTACATTGCAGATTGCCTCACCCCCACAAAGAGGGTAGTTGAAAGAAAGAAAACTTTTTTTACACATGATACGTGCTGAATATTCAGTTTTTCAGTTGCATAACTCCATTGGTGTGGCATGTGCACATAGATAGCCAACTAGCCAGCCCGACTCACTTAAAAACTGCCGAAACCCATGTTGACAGTTTTGGTGACAGTATTTGCTGACGGTTTCTCAGGGAAGAAAACGGAAGCTCATTTTAGAAACAATCAATCAAAACTGCCACCAAATCTGTCAACATGTTTTTTTCAGTTTTTACGTAGGACCTCCTAGCTTTGGTAAAGGGCTGAAATTTTCAATATTTACTCCTTATTATGTCTAGAAAACCATTTTTTTTTCGTTTTGAGGTGATTCCAAATGATTAAAAAGGTTTTTAGCGGGGTATTCGATTCAATATGTAAATTGTTGCTAAATTGATCGCTACATTTTCGGAAAATTCGGACTTTCTAAGTGATCACCGCCCAAAAGGCGTGAAAGTATCTTCAGTAATTCATTGATCACCCCTTTTTCAATTTTTTGATAGATCACCCCCAAAACAGGCTACCAAAAAACTCTTGTCAGGTAACTTATTTTTAAAACGAGTGACTACGGACACCAGTCTTTAAAGACTAACTTTTCAGTTCTATTTTGGATCGACAAAAAAAAAAACCCTGAGCTGCATTTGAACCTAGTCAAAGTCTCAGCTTTTCGTAACGGTGCCCACTGACTTTACCATTACTCCACCATTAACCTATTTCGGTTTCATAATGTTATGCATTAGCAAACTGAATATGAATTTCAGGGATGTAGAAAATCATGATAAAAAGCCTTAATATGCTATTTTTAACCAAAAATTTTCGGTAATCATTTGTATTTGTGTGTTGAGAATATTGGCTTTTTACCTTGGTTTGAACCCTTATCATTGTACCCGGGGAAAAAATTGCAAAAATTGTAGAAATATGAAAACAAAGAAAAGACGACAAGAGTAAAAGCTGAAAATAAAGAGTATGAAAGAAAAGAAAGTTAAAACGAAAGTTCCTATCTTTAGGTACTCTTCACTCCGTTCTATTTTGAATCGACAATAAACCAAAGTCTCATTTATGCCAAATCCAAGATGTCTGCCGGTTGAAAACGACGTCGGCCCAAGTCATTGTCAGTTCTTTCTATTTCCGGGTTTTGTCGTCCGTCAACAGCGAAATCTGGAAAAGTATTTTTGGTCAATAATGGAAAATTACCGCATGTGATATTATGTCTTTTTTAGCATCATCAGCAAATTGACGTCAATTCACTTATGACAATAGGACCCGGTAATCTCGACTGAAAGTCTGTCTTGATTACACTTACTCTGTTGCTAAATATGGCTTTCTCATCAAATTGTCTTTTCTAGCGCGAAAAGTATTCGCCAGGCTCACGTATTGGTTTCAAATTGTTTTAGCCAATCTATAAAATTATTTTCTGACTGAATATTTCTATGGCAAAACCAATGTTGTCCGAGTAATCTATTTCCCTGTGTCCTTAAGTTCCTATCTGTCGGTCGATATCTATGTATCACTGTATTTATCTATCTGTTTTCCCATCTTTATATGCCTCTATTCATATCTATTAGTCTGTTCATCTATCTATGACTGTCTGTGTGTTCATAACTTTCTGACTGTTCATGTCTATTTATCATCTATCAATCTATCTGTACATATCTCTTTGTTCATTATCAATTCATATTCCTTTCTGTCTATATGTTCATAACTTTCTGCTCGTTGATATCCGTTTCTCTTTTCATTATCTTTCTATCGGCTCATATATATCTGTCTGTCAACTCATACCTTTCTGCCTGTCTACCTAACTATTTATTCATATTCATCTATCTATGTATTTTTCTCTACAGTTATTGTTTATGTAATGAGGTGTAATGATATTTCATAAAACGTAGTTTTACCAATTGTCTGCCTTGAGAGAGACCAACAACCAAGGTGTGTCAAGAAAACATCCAGTCATCTTGGATATCTCAAAGACCAGTTGCGCAGCCATTATGTAACTTGACAACAAATCACAAAAGAAGTTATTGTGAATGTTTGAATAGGAATATTTTCAGCCGTTATTGAGAAACCATTGAGTGAGATCGTGTATTGTCTGACGTCATATTCACTGAGATCATGCAGGTGAATCAGTGATGCCTGCCCAGTCTTCACCCTTTGTACAGCGTTTTTTCTTTGCAAAACAGCATCAATCAGTAATCCCTTATTCAATCAAGTTGGGACACACAATTATTTCTTTCTTTTCCTTTTGCTAAAATTACCATTAAAAGAGAAGAGATTTCAGACCTTGGACGAAATCAAGGAGAACGTAATGCGGTAGCTGATGGCTATTCCAATCGAGGATCTTGATAAATGTTTTGAAAAGAATAATAGGATGAATGTGCAAAGTTCCAATGGAAATACTTTGAGGAGGACTAAGGCCCTAATACTATATATACACTTATATATATACTGATCAGTGTAATGCTAAATTATTGGAGAAAGATGTGAAGATTGTGTTGCATCAAACTTCTAAGTAGGTAAGACCAAGCAAAGAAGAATGTAGGAGAATATCTACTAAAATGATCAAATCCTGCCGAGGTATTAATGATTACTAAAAATAGGGTCTTAAATCCTGTGTGTGAAAATCACCCACATTTCAACATAATCTTGCATCCATTTGATGCTCTCAATTTACGTATTGGACTGCACGAAATGATGGAAACTTAACACGGAACCTGTTTGGCCTGAAGACAATTAGGGAAAACTTATTAGTTTGGGCTGGTGTTGTGCTGGAAAAAGTCAGAGAATGTTCAGAATATGGCGCTGCTTCTCAGCAACACTTGCGTTTGACTTGTGAAATGAGTGCAGTCATTTCGGGTGCTAGTTGCCTTTAAGTCTAATTCACAAATCACAGACCAAGAAGTAATTTCCGAGACAGCAAAATGTGGGATATGTCAAGTCGTGATAGAGAACATCTGATGCTGTAGCCAGCATAAGGGCACTACTTCACTCTATTAAGTCAGTAAAAAAAATAATTGCAATTTTTCACAATCAATTTTAAAGCAGAATATCTCAACTTAATAATGAAAGTTATTTACCGAAATAAGAACCCTCAGAATTTACCTATATCTTCCAACTAGACACGATTTCATTTATTCTGGACACACATAATTTTGAGGTCCTAGAATCAATGAATTCTTCGAAGATGTTTTGAGCTGTAGCCTGGATGTTCAGGGATTTTCCTTGAAGGAAATGGTCAAAAATATTTGAAGAAGTAGTTGTCAGTCCGGGAGAGGTCAGGTTAGCAAGCTGGGTGGACTAATGTTGCGTAGTCTATATGGTTCAATTTCTGCAGGGTCATTTGCAAGACATCTCGAGCTTTTTGTTTTTTTGCTCTTCCAATTTGGTGCAGATGTTGTACAACCGTTGAATGGTCAATGTTCAGTTTCTTTGCCACCTCTAGAGTTGTTTTTGCGTGGGACCGCCTCTATAACCGACCTTAACTGGATGTTGTCAATCACAGAAGGCTGTTCACATCTTGAAAATTCTCACCTCCATTTTGAAAATTTTAGAACCAGTGTTGAGCTGTACGTTCGTATTTTTGCATCAACTTAATATCTCACCCACACTTTGTATCGATACAAAAGGTGCACAAACATTTCAGCGCTATTAAGTATAGGCAGAGCAACTGCATTGCTTTTTTACGATGTGAATAAAACTGACATTGGATGGCGCCTCGCGGAGAAGCTGGCATCGATAAATAGAACGTTGGTGGTGAATGAACACTTCCGACGTTAGTGACGTGAGGAGCTGTCCGGCTTTGAGTGAGTAGGACAGTTAATGAGAGAGAGAGAGGGGGGAGAGAGTTGAAAAGGGGGAATAGCAATGAGGACGAGAGGGAGGGTTATTAGGCAGAGAGAGAGAGAGAGAGAGAGAGAGAGAGAGAGAGAGAGAGAGAGAGAGAGAGTTAAGAAAGGTGAATAGATTCAATAAGTAACAAGAGGAAAACAAAAATGGAGAAGAAAAGGAGGGGAGAATGAGAGTTGAAGCAATAAAACAATAAAAACGAAAGAAAAATAGGTTAGGCTGAGACAGAGAGAGAGAGAGAGAGAGAGAGAGAGAGAGAGAGAGAGAGAGAGAGAGAGAGAGAGAGAAAGAGAGAGACAGAGATAGAGAGACAGAGAGACAGAGAGATTTGGAAGGGGGATAGAAGCAATAAGAACAAGAGAAAGATGGATTATTAAGCAGAGAGGGGGAGAAGGAAGAGGGAGAAATGATATGGAAAGTTCGGAAACGAGGAAAAGAGATAAAGAAAAAGATAAACGAGAAAGAGTGAGGTGGACATAAAAAGTTGAAAAATGATTAAGAGAGTGATAAGGATAAGAAAAAAAGTGTGTATTGCTGAGAAAAACACAAATAGAAAGAAGGCGTGAGGGAACAAAGAGGAGGAGATATTGAGAGAGAGGGGGAGAGTAAGTGAAAAGAATTGATGAAATGAGAGAGAAAAACAGTTAATGAGTGAAAAAATTCAAAATAAAAGCGCAGAGAGAGAGAGAGAGAGAAAGAGACAGAGAGAGGGGGGAGAGATGTAAATAAAAACAAAAAGAGGGGAGTGTTTGGAACGGAAGGAGAAAGTAAAAAAAAAGGGGTAAGGCAAATATGAAAGAGTGAAAGTTGGGATGTGATTGTGAGAAAGGTAAGAAAGAAAAATGAGAGAGAGAGAGAGAGAGAGAGAGGGAGAGAGAGGGAGAGAAAGAGGGATATACAGATAGAGAGGGGGTTGAATGATAAAGTGAGAGCCTGAAGAGATAGTGGGACAAAGAAAAGTGAGAGACTCGAGATAGAATCACAGAGAAAGTAAGAGAAAGAGAAGGTATGTTTGAGTGTGTGTTTGAGAGAGAGATAAAGAGAGAGATAAAGAGAGAGAGAGAGAGAGAGAGAGAGAGAGAGAGAGAGAGAGAGAGAGAGAGAGGTGGGCAAGGAGAAAATAATCTACATAAATCTTGCTAGGTTTTTCTTGACATATCTCCATTTTTATGTGAAATGTTTTCATTCTTTTTTTTTCCAGATTTTGAAAATATATTCTTTGTAAATTTATCATGAAAAACTCATGACGAGGCAATCCAATAAAATCATAGACTTATATCTGCAAATTCAGCGCTTTAAAAACATTCTGACACACAGAGTATACATCCATTATTTCTATGCCAGGAAACCTCCCACAAAAAGAGAGCCCTTTTATGTGATATATACATATATATATATATATATATATAGAACTATGTTTTGTATTTTATGTAAAAATATAAATAAACATAAATATTCCATTTCTAAATTGTAATCTATACATGATTTACCCTCTATAATAAAATTTTGCACACACACACACACACACACACACACACACACACACACACACACACACACATATATATATATATGATCTTAACCCTTTGAATAGTAAAAGATGAATTAGGAGTATAGGAATTTTGAAGAAGTCAACATATCCTATCTTATCAACAACATGAATTACTTAGGGTACGGCAGATTTTAAAACTGATTTTCGTAAGGGAAAAAACTGTGGAAATCTCTTACGTATAGATTGGGAATGCTTTAGCACAAGGGTAGCAGTAATGGTTTCATCTGTGTATCTAGTATGAGGACCAGTCCTGCTTACCTGCAACACAGACAATCTCCCTGGGTGTGAAGTGTTAGGGTTTCGCTTGTCATGTGTTATGAGATAGAAGAACGTCCTAAACACAGATGGAAAGATGGAAGATGACTACATTAAACAGTGTAACAAGCTTTGAATCATTTTTCTTTATTCAGACGGATGTGGTTTAAGTGTTTAAACGTGGGTTCCAGGAGATCTTTCAAGGTCTTTCTGTAAGAAATACAAAGGTTGTTGTGCTTGGGCAAAAAAAGCAAGTTTAAAAAAAAATATGTCCTTACATCTCTATGAGACGCTTTTCGGTCAGTCGGTCGATGTGTTAAAGAACAGAAAGATGAAGTAAAAGACCTTGTGTTTTATTCATCAGCTACCATGAAGTCATATGACGTATTATGTCATAAATAGATGACGTATCAAACGCTTCTTTTTCACAATGATGCCAAATTTCGTTTGTCATTAATAGCTAAAACTATTCGCAAAAATGTCAAAAATCGGCTAAAATTTTCAATTTCAAGCCAACTCTATAGCATGATATGTTGTACATATTCATTTAAACTTAGAAACAAAATAAAAATTGTATACTTACTTAAAATACCACTTTTTTATAGCTAGATATTCAGATGAACTTTCCTCATCTTCCTCTGTCTCCTCCCCCTCTTACTGATGATATCATATATATCAATGCTACTTCTTCTTTGTTCAGAATATCTTATAGATGGGAAATAAAAGATATGGACGTATGGATGGTGAATGCATCGTTGAACTTATGGTTCTTGTTTATCGACAGCAAGTCTGCAATGCTTCTAATCCGTCACTTCTCATCACTTTGCAGATTCAGCTGGATACGTATGGCTTCTCCTCGGTTCTGTTCCACCCATCATTGCGAAACAGCGAGGGAACTTTGATATCGGGGCCAAAAACAACATTGTTCCCATCGATAGAGAAGAAATGCAAGTTTTTGACGGCGAAACAGTTTGATATAGCTTATGCTTCCCACCATGATACGCTTGGCAAAAAATATTCCACCTAGCATTTAATTCAATGGTTGCTCTTTGTATATAAACCATGATGTTGGGGGAGCTGTTTCTATTGAAGGACCCGCCACTGTGTTTGTGTACGTCGGGCGACTGCAATAACATCTCAGATGATGAAACATAAAATATGAAAAAAGAAAACAGCGTATTTTTAGATGTAATTCATATCTCTCTTGAGGTGAATTCAATTAGAAGATTCCTTTCAGTCTTGATAGACAATAGAACGGTACCGGTGATCAATGAATAATTTACTTCTTTCCCCTTTTGTGAGGCACTAAATCACTAAAACGTCTGAATTCCCCCTGCTCCCCCCAAATATATATCAACTGGTACAAATTAGGGACAAATTTAGCACAAACTCATATTGGGAATTGATCCTCCGCTATGTAAAAATCTGTATAGAGGAAACTGTTTTTTTTTAAACATAATACTGAGTAATTGTTTGAAATTTTAGCCCTCTGCCTCCATTGATGCAACTTGTACATGTGATACACCCATTTGTACATACATTTTCAGCATCGATATTGAGTATGGATGAGAAATCGAAAATTTATTGTTCAAATAAAACTTTAGTATTGAAATCAAACTAAAAATATCATTACCTTTTCCGAGAGAAATCTCATAAATATTTAGTGTTAACTCAGATTTATTTAAATATAATCCCAAACCCAATATTATCCTAAGTTCTCATTGACATTTGAAAAAAGTAATCGAACCAACGCAGTGCCTGTTCCCAAACTGCATGTTTGAAAAGGACTGGACGATTGTGTTTTGAGTAGCCTGCCATAGTACCCATGTCAAATAATTATCAGTCTGTCGTACGAAACAACAGCTTCGAAGTTCTCAGATTACTTCTCTTCAGTGTTGCCGTTTTGGATATTTTTTTGTCTAAATTTAGATCCTTTCCCATTTGAAATTCATATTTGAAGCCAATTTAGATATTTTACTTCTAAATTTAGTATACATTTTTAGATAAGAATCAACATTTTTAAAAGTGTATGTTTATTGAGTTCCCGAGAACAGCTGATCTAAACAACTTCTAACTCGGCACTGTAATGTCTTGTATACTGGCTAATGTCAAATTAGTACAATGGCTAGTTGTTGAGTAATTGCAGTGCATATGCACACACAGAGAAGGATTTCTCCAATCGTAGTTAGACGTACGCCGTCATAGTATCTTAAGTAACCATAGGTGAACAAAATCAGTGCAGTTATTTATTGAAGATGACAGACAGCCTTCATTACCTTCTTGCTTGGAACATGATCCATCTGCATACCCACTGTTCCCTGGTTACACACCTCGTAATATAATGGCTTTTGACTCTTGGGTATATAATAATCCTAGTTTTGACAAAAAAACCCACAAGTGTTCAACACCTGATGAGGATCGAATTCACTACTCAGTAACAACGAGCCCGGAGACAAGCTTGCTAACCATTACACGAATAGGAGGCTCTCAGGCCTCGGATTATAATGTACTGTTCAGAATTACATCTGAAGTTCCGGTCATGAAATACCACACCCATTTCAGCTAATCGCACCTACATTTTAACATTTCAATTCCGACGTTTACATACCTGTTTTATTACATAAACGTGTACGTACATCGTAAAACAACATAGCTGACAGAACACGAAGGAATATAAGCTAACATAGGGTTATCTGTAGATGTAATCATTCTGATTTCTAAATACAATTATCATTATATATTTATTATAGCATAAAATTCAAGTACATTCTACCTTCTTATCCCCAAGGTTGCGTGTTTTATGGAACACCCTGTGTAGTGGATCAAATCCTGAATGAGTGCCCAACATCCCGAGCCTTCTGTCAATGTAGACTCATGTCCATCGCTCCTGAAAGGAGTTTGATTCTCACTGAGTGCTGATATCAGACATCTTGATATCAGTTACTGATGTTATTTCCCAGTATGCAGAGAGCAGGATCAATTAGCTGGAGGCATTGTCGGTGGATCATCCTTAATGTACGTGTAGACAGCAAGGCGTCAATTCGTAAAGCAATCTACCCGTCAGCGCAACCTCTACCATTACGGGTATGACTTGTTTTCATACATCCACATGACTTGCAGTGTAAACTAACAACAAATAGCGGGTAGAATTACTCCGGAGAAATCAATTCAACTTGGCTCCTGACCTGAGATGGAGGTACCCAAGAAATATGAAACCTGTACACGATGGAAGTTCTGCAAGTGGCGACAGGGATTTGTGTTTAACAGTTGTACATTACATGAAAGGAAAAAAACAAAACAAAACAGAAACAGGGTATGGATATTTGGGGCACTGTTGAGTCTTTCCAGACAACGGCAGTGCTTGGGATGTCAAGACTGATCCAAAAGCCGCTATAGATTTAAAGAGAATCGTTGTTGACTGATATCAAACCAGAACCACCATTAATGCATGAAAAATATCAGGAACTCTTTTACAGGGTGGCACAAAAAGATTTTTCCATTTTAAAACTTCAATAACTCTTAATGAGAAAAAGTAAAGACAATTTCCCTTTGATATATCTATTTTGGACTCGGGAAATGACAAATATTTAGGTAAATGTGGAATATAAGATTCTATAAATGCCCCCAGCTCTCAGCTATGCAGAGTCAAATCCTTTCTAGGTAATGTATTACAGATTGTAATACATCTGAACCAAAACTGAATTCCAATGTTTTTCTTCAGTCGTAGGAACTCGATGGACTTTTTAAAACATAAACTTTTTATATTCCCAATGAAAACTCAAATGGACCGATCAAATTTGGCAAACGCGGCAGCCAGTTAAATTCTTATCAACGTTATTTATGGGATGTTATATTCAACAAATAGTTATTTAAGTTTTAAAAATGAAAAGTGACGTCAGTGTCTCCCTATACAAGCTGCATGACGTTAGCTATCAGGTTACGACCCCTGATTCGAAACAGAGGGACCGTCAGCTAACACTAGAAATGGTATTCAGATCTTCAGTTCCTTTTCTGACTTTCATTAAGACAATCCCAATAATCCTAAAAAGAAGAATATACAACCAATGGATCCTCATTATAGTCACTTATGGAGCTGAAACATGGAACCTACCCAAGAGACAAACCCACTAACTGAGAAGCATGCAGCGTGTGCATGAGAGAATCATGCTCGGCCTCACACGGAGAGATCACAAGACAGCACAGTATATCAGGAAGAAAACGAAGGTCTGAGACATCATAAAATCTATTAGAAGGCTCAAGTGGCAGTGGGCTGGTCAGGATGTGAGAATGAAAGACAACTGATGGACATCACGACTCAAACCATGGACCTCCAGGGACCACAATCGAAACCAGGGCCAACAAAATACAAGATGGAGAGATGAATTTGACAAGTTAAAAAATATTAGCTCTGTGACACCCATGATAGAGAATAACGGCGGATACTGGGAAAGGTCTATGTCCAATGACAAACATTAAAAGACTGATGATGATGACGATGATTATGATGATGATGATGATGACACGCTGATCTCAACATCCTTGGACATGACTCATTATTCAAGATATTGCCATTGTGTCTTCAAAAGTATTTTAGATGACCAAAAGAAATTAATTCATTATGTACAAAAAGGTCCAATTTTGGATCACTCTATATTCCATGTTGCATGACAATTAGAGGTGGATTGTATTCGATCACCGAAAAAATTTATTTCAGATTGGAATGATTTTATAATTTTTCTAAAACTCATCCGCCTAGCCAACTACAACATTAACTTGAATCTAATATCGAATTAAATTTCATTTCATTTTATATTCAAATTTAAATTCAGATGCAATTCTGTATTCAATTATTTCTTATGATATATAATGTATTGTTTATTGATATGTCCTGTCCTTTTCTTCATAATCACTTCCAACTTCCATAGTGTGACTTCAAAGAACATTCAAAAAAATACTTCTCTATTAAATAAAAAATGGATAAGTATGGGTAATATTCCTAGGTCAGTATACTGCGTGAACATTAAACATCCCAAACTGACTGAAATTGCAACATTAGGGAGAATAAGAGCAAAGAGTGTGCCATTATATAGTAATCATCATATTTACTTCATCGAGTTTACTATGCTTAAATTGGCTTGGTGTCACTATTGGAGACTACTCAGTGAACAGTTAGTAACCATTCATCTATACATAACATGGGTTGGCTTCCCAAAAGAAGTTTTTTTTTTCTTAGAGAGGACACTACTGTCGCAGGATCGCAATTAACCGCCTGGGTTCACGAAGCCAGGAAAGTCTACCCCTGGGGCTACAGGAAGGGATTGGCGGGAGAAACACTAAGTTCACAACTCTGCCTCCCCTTTCTACCTCTGGTTCTGCATTTTGATTCATAAAAGGGGGTAACCTGGAATATCTTACAGCACCGTGTCCTCAAGTCAGCAGCTTCAGCCTATTCCCGATTGTCGATTCCACAAGTGAAGAAGTAATTTTAGAGAATCCCTGCATCCGTTTCATGGAACCCCGGGTTCACTAAAAAAGTTAAATCACTCTGGAGAGTTGAGGTTAGGAAGTTGATAGTCTTCCATCCTTATTAAGTGGCTTGCCTCATGCAGCTGTGTTTTTGCAACATAATCGCAATGCCTGCAGTGCTGTCACTCTTGAGAAGCGCTGTTTGTAATGAAGTCACCCCAGTGCACTTTGGAATGCTGTAGAGACAGCACTAGTGGGGTCGTTCGAGTAAGCGATAGATGACCCAAGATTCTGCACAATAAAAGAGAGTAGGTAGCTCCACAGATCAAAAACTTTTGTTGCCTTTGAAGAGCAGGATGTTATGTGCTGCATAGTCGACTCTGAGATGCATTGCTCACGAAAAGAGATATCATCACTATTTTAATTGCAGCCATGACAGGGGCTGCTGGTGAGCAGGCCTTTACATATATATATATATATATATATATATATATATATATATATATATATATATATATATACATATATATATGTGTGTGTGTGTGTGTGTGTGTATGTGTACGAAAAGTTTGATGTTGCATAGATTAGACAAAATTTATGTATTATGTATATATATATACATATGTATATATATATATATATATATATATATATATATATATATACTAAAAAATACACACATACATATGCATATATGTATATGAAGTAACACAAGGAAATATTTTGAGAAAAAGTTCGAATATGTAAAGCTTCTTAGACTATATATACATACATAGATATATGTGTATATATATTTCAGGCTTTAAAGCCTTTTTTATATTTTCATTAGTAGCGAACTTTACTTTTTTTTGTTTTGTGGTTTGTTGGAAAATACCTTTGATCACAATATTTTCCCTCAATGACGCTTTCAAAAAAACAGACAGAAACATCTATGCATCAGAAGTCAAGCCAGCACTCACACGCATATATATATATATATATATATATATATATATAGAGAGAGAGAGAGAGAGAGAGAGACAGAGAGAGAAAGAGACAGAGAAAGAGAAGAGGAGAGAGAGAGAGAGATGCTCATAGACACACAAACCAGCACAAACATAGACACATGTGTGAGGAAGGTGATTTCACAAAATAACATTCGAAGTATGGAAGCAGAATTCGACACAAACACAATTACTTCTTGGACTGAAAGTTTTATACAAGGAAAACTTATGAAAACAGAAATATTGAAATGAAAAGACAAAAGTTTCTCCACGTATATACATATTTGTTCTAAAACATAGGGCCGTATATATATATATATATATATATATATATATATATATATATATATATATATATATATATATTGTCTAATTCTTTGATTTAATATGTTGGTAGAAAATCAACTCGAAGATATTTTTCTGTGTTCAGAATTTCTGAAGATGATTTCATGTGTTTGATTGTATGCAGTCTGAAAAAAAAAAAAGGAACGAACAGAACGAAATTAACATGGATGAACACTCAAAAGAAGTGACACAAACAATGAATCAAATCCGTTGTTATACTCATAGTTTACGGGTGACCTACATAGATAAGACCTGTATTTGATAAAAATTAAATGATAGTCATATATATTAACATCTATGTACGATACCAAATATATACATCAAATAGCAAACTTTGTGTATGACATAAGTTATATATTAAAGTACTAGCTGAATGTGAGGTGGTGTTCGATCAACACCGCTGGTATGCCATGTAGATATAACTTTTTTGTTTTCAAATCCCCGAAACTGTTACATGGTAAACAGCTGATTATGTCAACAAGAAGGATTCACACAAAGTAGTATAAATAGAAATAATTTTGTGTAAAACATTAAGAAACATTGAGGGGAATTACATTAACAGATACTGGGGAATAAGTAACTGGAATGACACAAAAATATTTGAGAACATTTTTTTTCAACATGATTGATGTTTAAAGCTGTGAAGCTTTCAAGGATATATATTCATATATATATATATATATATATATATATATATATATATATATATATATATATATATATATATACATATGAGAGAGAGAGACAAAAGGAGAGAGATAGAAGCTGATCACATTCCTATTTTGGTCGTTACTCTCTTCTTAAATAAGTGGGAGGCGACTCCAATCCTAGTTTTTCCACAATAATCAAAGAGAGAGAGAGAGAGAGAGAGAGAGAGAGAGAGAGGGGGGATCAGACAGTCAGGAGAAAAATAATGATGCAAGATATATAAGTATTGATTGTTGAATATAACTTGTCTGAGATGAGCCTAGATATACGCAAAACATCAATAACTTTTGGCCATTTTTTTCCTTTCATCCTTTCGTCATTATTCAAAGATTAATAATGAAATTACTTCGTCTAAGAACCCAGATAACACAGGAAACTGATATAGAATGGAATCAAAAAAAAGGAAGAGTGCAAATAATTGAATTGCTCTTGTGTAGAGCTAAAAGCATCTGTGCTGCTGTGATAAATCCTCTTGCACGTTGGTATTCACCTGCAGACGGGGTGGCTGCCGTTAAGTGATTGTTGGCTTGTAAGGTTCACATGCCAAAAGCTAGTGACTTCGATCCTCGCTGGTTCCAGGCCATTGTGGCGTCGTGTTAGATTAAGTTAAGTGAAGCGGGGAAATTAGATTCAGAAATAATGTATGTTTACAAGTGGCATCTTCGAAAGTGACAACCTTCTATCGTTGAAAGGCTTGGTTCCTAGACACAATTCAAAAATTGAATGTGTCTATTTTGAATAAAATTTTTTATTCTTGATATAAAGTTTTAAAAAATTATTTTAAAATCTCACTCTCCATCTCTCTCTCTCTCTCTCTCTCTCTATATATATATATATATATATATATATATATATAGTACAGATCAGGCTACCAATATAGCATAATATAAAGCAATGTCTGATATGTGAAGCATTTATTTTATAGAGTACTCAATATTTTCAACTTTATACTTCGAAAGTCAAGTTGTTTAAGAGTAGAGCTGGAAATTTATAATAGGAAGAGGTTTCGCTACAGAAACAAGTTTATGTTTCTGCCCTCTCTCTGCCTCATCAGGCGAATGATTGTATGTGTTGTTTTAAATTCTAATTTGAGTAATTCGATGAGAGTCTTATGAGTTTCACTACGAGTAGAAAAAGTTATTCATTCTGTTTTACTGTTTATAGTAGTGCGAATGTTTCTTTTGGTTACATGTCAAAGGATGTGAGTTAGTTTGGGGTTATCTATGAATGGATTCTTGATTGTTTTCTGAGCAGTGTTTTTATCTTGACTTTGATATTTAGCATTAGGTTTATTGCCTATGTTGATATCCTTTGTGGCTCTAGTGGATTGTATTATTCTTAATTTAGTTGGACATGTGAGGGAGTAGATAATGTTGATTAGAGGTTTGGATTAGAAGTTTATGGGATGATGGGTATACGAATATACTCTCTACAACACCTTTAATTTACTAATGTATGGATTGCTATTCTATATAATATTCGTTAATAAGAATTTTGAGCTATGTTCGTATATCTAATGAATGTACTTTGGGTCTTTGTGTAATTTTAGCAAAATCTAACATCTCTAATTTCTCATCTAGGCAGAGATTACAAGGATTTTCTATATTTTGTCATGTGTTAATTTGCCTTAAAATTTTTAATTCTATTTATATATATGTATATGTTATTAATCATCCCTATATTGATAGTTCTGGTTATTAGAATCAGCTAAATTTAGCAAAATGAATCGTCAATAGTAACAGTTGGACAAAAGGAAGACAGAAAAGCCTACTCAATCCAATGGTTAACCCAACACTAGCGTCAAAAGCAAGAAAGAAAGGGAAAACCTGATCGTTGATCCATCACTGACCTCAAAAGCGAAAAAAAGAAAAGAATTTGTCAGCCCCGTTGGATTCGATCCCAAGTCTACGGTGGTGTGGCAAAACGCCCTAGGACATTACACCACGGAAACACTACTGTCAATGTTGATTTATTATGATCATAAATAAGATGGTGAGACGAAAACCTCTGAATTATAGACGAATATCCATTGCCTTTTAAAACTGTTATATTTTTATATTGATCAATGATTGTAATAGTAGCAACGCAGTTTCCACCGAAAAGAGAAATAAATAATATGTATACATACCTGTCATTACATGAAAATTTTATTTTTTATTGCAGAAATTCAATGATTACAAAAAGAGAATACTGAGAAATCTGAAACACGAGTTCACACGACATGACATCACAGTATCACTCTCACTTCTCCACACTCTCTCTCTCCGTCTGTTATTCACGTCTGAAGTTAACACTTCTTAAAATTCCAGATCCAACTAAATGTAATGATAAAGTCAGCTCTGAGAGTTTGACAATAGGATGAATAAATCTAGAATTTACTTTTTAGTTTAAGTAAAAGTTCGTTTTTCTTTCAACGGGTGCTTATAGTGTTTTTGAATAACACTCTTTATCTCTTTCACAATAAGAAATAAGAAGACGAGCTACAAAGACACCAATTTATGTAGCTATAGTAAGCATACCATGAGTGAGAGGAGTTGCTGGGTAAATATAAGGGTTATGGGGACTATACAACACAAATAGTTTAATACTCTCAATTACTCTCTCTGGTGTCCGACAAAAAACTACATTCATAAAAGCTCATTGGAAAGCCAGACGGAAAATTGATAAATCTATATTTGGACTATATCAAACAGGGTTTATCGTGGAACTACCCAGTGATACGTAATAGGTTCATGGGACGCCTTTGAGAAGACGATTAGAGCCAGTGATCAAGAGCAGCGGACCTCTTCCCAAAGATCAGTGGCCAGTGGAGGGACCATTTATGGATTAGTAGTGACAGAGGTGATTAGAGATCAGAACTTATCGTGTGAACCAATGTCTATTTGTCTGTATGCGATAAGTAACACACAGATTGATGGATATATCGAAGCATGTACGTGTATACATAACTTAAGAATTTTAGAGAGATAGGGACAGAGTTAAAGTAGCAAGTTTGGGTGGATAGCAGCTCACTGCTGGCCAAAGGGGCTGCGGGTGTGTGTGTGTGTGAGTTTCTCTGAAAACTTTACCCGAATTTTGCGTATCGTTTGTGTAAAATGTGTTATAAAGAATATGAAATTTTGATGCAGGAATCTTTCAATGCTGTTTCATCTGATTACACGATCAAAGGAAAGATATGACAAAATAAAACATGGATTATTTTCATAATCAAACTCTTCGTTCTTAATATGGAACCAATTTACATCTCTCCACAGATGCAGCGTTTTCCTTTTTGCACGTTCATCATATTTCCCAGCGACCAGATCTGCACACAACATATTTTTCAAAACATTGCATAGATGGTGTCTGTGCAAGTATGATATGCACAAATATAAGACACCATGCAGCCAGCATTAGATGATATGGCAGCTGGTCCCTGTAAGGAAGGATTCAGGCAAGAAGCGCCAAGTCACGGTTATCTAACATGACTGATATATCCCACACCGCTATTAGAAAACACAAGTAGTTTAATATTAACTAATACTTTACTTCGAGCAATCATACCTTAATTCAATTCCCACTTGGAACCTCACACGCTTATCCTAGCGCCCCTGCAACTTTTCAGAGCAATATATGAAGTCATCTCTTGGTATCACCATCAGTTGTCTCATTGCGTTCTCCTTGCTCTAAAATATGGTCTGAAATATATTTAAGGAAAGCATGAAATCGCCAGGCCCGAATCTAGACTAAAGGCAGTGGGTCGAGAGACCTGAAGGTGGCTGACTTCCCTCTGGAAGCTGGCACACCTGAGGGATGAGAGTTGGTTGAAGAAGTAATCGAGGATTGTGCTCTTTGTCTACATAGGAATTATACGAATATGTAATAGTCAACGTAGAGAACTTTTCAATCAGTAGCTTACTGATATAGGAACTCTTCACCCTCTTCTCCATTTTCTCTGACGATTAAAAAAAAGATTCAAATCTCACGCTATCTAGGGATAAAATCCCTACATCGAAAGCTTTTTGATTGAAGTGGGATATACGTAATACTCTTTCTAGACGTGCTCAAGGCTCAAGGTGGATCTTTGCGTATTTAGAGTAATACAGCAAACTTCGGAAGAGAAAATCCCATTAAGCTTAAAAAGGACTCACCTGTGGAACTGAAACATGAAACCTAACCAAGAGACTGGCCCTCAAACTGAGAACCATGACATGTTCACTAGAGCGAATCATACTTAGCATTGCATGGAGATATCATAAGACGGCACAGTATATTAAAGAAAATAACGTGTGAGAGATCTTATTGAATCCATCAGAGTACTCATATGGCAATGGACTGGTCATGTTACAAAATTGTCAGACGACTGCTGGACATGATTACTAATAACATGAATAAGTCATATGCAAAACCATGGACAGCAAAACGAATAATATGGCATGAGGAACTAATCAAGTTCAAAAAATGTTGGCTCCTCGATGCCTATAAAAAAAAGGTCTGGCGAATCCCGGGGGGAGGTTTATGTCCACCAACAGAAAATAAAAATTTGATGTTGATGACAATGAGGCATGAAAGCCTTTTCGCATGCGTTTGGGACGCGAGATACCTGTTCGTGTGTTTGCAAAAAAATACACGGCGAAGATGGGAAAATAGTTGCAGCACATTGTTGTGCCGCGGCCTACAAGTTGAGAAAGGCTGATGTAATAACTAAATAATCTACTTCCACGAAGATAATCACTTTGCCAAATATTCTCCTGGCAGAGAAGCAAAGAGACAATTATTCCAAGTAGAAATAAATCACTTGGAATCTCAATTTCCTCCGATTTCAACGCGTCGCTGCCACGAACGTGTTTTTATATTGCGATTACGACGATTTTCCTATGTCGAATTAATTAAGCGTTTTCTGTTTTTGTGGGAGATGTGTACCACGTGACACTTTGTCTTTGCGATGAGGGTTTGGTACATTAAAGAGACGGGGAACAGGGAGTTGGTGTTCAAAGGAGAGTCATTTGTTAATAGTTTATGGAAATAAATCAAAGGATTGGTTTCTAATAGTCTATCCTTATCAGTCTGTTTATATATATATATATATATATATATATATATATATATATATATATATATATATATATATATCGAAGTCCGTTTATACCTATCCACCTTTATTTGTTTGATTATAAATACCTATCGATTTATCTATACAAGCCTGTTTATATCTATCCATCTATCCGTCTGCTCAATCTGTCTATCTAAGTATCTATATATCTATCCAACTCAGTTTATATCTATCTGTCTAACGTCAGTTCATTATCTCTATCTCTTTCTATCTTTCTATCTTTCTTTTACTCTTTTTCTCGATCTTTTAATCTATCAATCCAAGTCTGTTTATATCTATACGTCAATCTATCTATCTATCTATTTATCTATCTATCTATCTATCTATTCCAGTCTGTTCTTACATATGTATCTGATCATTCTCTTTTCCCCTTTCCCTCATCTTCCTTTCTCTCTCCCTTTCTCTTATATATATATATATATATATATATATATATATATATATACACACACACATACATATATATGTATATATATACCAAAGTCTGTTCATATCCTTCTATTAATCTTTCTCCTTCTCTCTCTCTCTCTCTCTCTCTATCTATCCGTCTGTCAGTTCATTCTCTCCCTTTCTTTATCTATCTATCTATCTATCTATCTATCTATCTATCTACCAATCTGAATCCCCCATATCTATCTATCTATCTATCTATTTATCAGTATAACTGATACCAGAAAAGGTCATTTTCTGTACTTGAAATCATAAATTGTTTTAAATGTGGACACATCTTGTTTTTCCCCAGCAATTATTCCAAGAAAATCTTTATAGCCTCTACAACTGTAGTGAGTTTAACTTTTATTGGCCTGTGCACTCACTTCTCTCCCTCTGTCTTGTTTCTTAGTACAGGCTTTTTTCGAAACAATTATGTATTTAAGCAAAGATATCTCTCATGATGGAGAGCCTTGTCGGGAAACACGTGAAGTTCATTACAGCAAGGTAGCGTTGACAAAAGATTGAGAGTTTGAAAAATTCAATTAAATAAGATTGTTGATAATTTCCCCCATCCCCCAAAATACCTATTAAGAGTTTTAATTGAGTAATGATGAGAATTTTCGAGTATCTAGAGCTATTCTTGTGTTTGGAAGGTTGACAAGAAAAAAAAATCAAATTCCAAAAAAAGAAAAAGGTTTTTCACGAGTTGTCTAGTGTTGTATTCATGCGAGTTCTCAAGATGCTAGACCAAATGGTGTGTACGGTAGCGCTGACAAAAGATTCCAACAGTTCTTGGAAAACACCCAGAATTCCACCGAGCTAGTATATAATGAATACCTACGGACCATCAATAAGTCGTAGTAATTATCTTCTTCTACCAAACTGTACCTTGAGTGTCAAAATTTTAAAATAATTTTGTTTTAAAAACATTTTTTAGAAAAAGCCCATCTCTCTTGTAGTCACCCTGTATCTAAATAAACAATGAAGACGAGGATATCTTTTCTGCTTTTTTTCTGACTGTGACAATGAACATTTCCACTTGGAGGGAAACATATCTCCTACATATCTTTGGAAAAGGTAAACTCTGGAATGAGTTTCTTGTCAAAAGAAAGAATCCGGTGAAAATGATTGTAAATCCGTGATTTTTTTTGCGGGGATTATAAGAATACACATCATTCCAAGGTTTATAAATGGAAAGCTTATCTTGATAAAGTATATAGATACATGTATATATGAACAATAATATGGATAAATAAAGAACCCAAAATGTAAAATTTATGAATTGCATGTTTATAAATGAATTTATTATCATCTAAAATGTTAACAAATCACACAGACACACACACACACACACACACACACATATATATATATATATATATGTATATATATATATATATATATATATATATATATATATATATATATATATGGACTCATCATCATCATCATCATCATCATCATCAATTTTTTGTCTTCTGTCGTTGGACATAAACTTTCCCTGGGATTCGCCAGGATGGGGATCCATGTTGCAAGCCGTGATTATCCTTGAGGAAAGCACACTGCCATGTTTCCTCCATGCAGAAATGCAGTGGGGGGCGCACAATGCAGTCCCAGCTTGGTAAAAGAACTGCTGTATCAGATACGATTGCGACGGCAGACTCGAAGCCAATAAATACACGGGCGACAATTTTTTGCCGACTCTGTATATTTCGGCTCGTGTTACACTCACATAAATTACGTCGTTAATCTCAAACCCAATTTTGCACGTAACGTGTTGGCACAATTCTAAGTCAGCCAGCAACTTACAAAAAATGGAGGACAATTGACAAAAACAAAATGAAATATTTCCCCTTTGTTTTCACCAAGAAAACAGCGCCTCCTCTTGAAAATATGATTTTGTTTGGTTTTAGCTGATCATGCCACTATTGCAAGCCCCTTGCATTGCAATATATTCTGTTTTCAATCACCATACCATAATTCCCCAAATATGCATATATATTGAATTTATTTATTTATATTTAAACGTTTAATCCAATCGTTTTGAATAAAACAAACACTTTTTTTAACAAAACAGGAAAAACAAAACAAAACAGAAACAAAATAGGTCTGGCAGGGGGAAGGAATCGAAATGTAAGATTATAGTAAATGAATCTTTTAGTTTGTGCCTGACCGTGTTCATGATCGTTTTATTTTGGGGGATATTTGGATTATTTTAATCATTAATGCCCAACAGGAAAGGAGAGAATTGACACATACATTATTTAACTTCTTTTCTGAATTTGAATTGATAAACCCCAACACGGCATGCAACCAAAAGACGTTGATCACGAGAAGGTTTCTATTGAGTGACTAACCAGACTCCATCTTTTTTTTGTTATAGATTGTAATGTCAGTGCTCTTATTCCCGTGGCATTGAAATGTATTTTGTTTCATGATACCACGATTCCCCTAATATACATATATATTAAATCAGTTTATTCCTAGCATACACTACGTATCATTATCATCTCTTGGTTCCTTGAACTGAAGACAGTGATAATTTTTTAATCATCCCAAGTATCAAGATACTAGCATATATCAGTAAAAATGGCTCGGTTTTCATGCATGAACCGTTACTAGGGAGTCTAATGTTATTTTATCAGGCGAAACGATTATTCAAACATCGTAATATCAATTTTTTTAAAGCTTAATTGAAGCTATTTCAAAGCATGATCAGACATGAAGTCTTGAAAGAAAATGTCGTGTCTAAAAACTTAGGGAATTTTGAAAATCCCTCGTATCAATGAATGATAATTGCCAGTTTCGTTTTGCAAATTTTTGGTTTACAAAAAGAGGAACACTATTTAATCGGATTGCAAGGGAAACCCGAATACGTAGGTGGGTTTTCAGCTTTCTTTATCTCTCCCGTCTTATCTAACGCTTTTCTATGATTCAGCCTTTTTGCTTTTGTCAAATTCTTCTAGAATAATATATATATATATATATATATATATATATATATATATATATATATATATATATATATATATATATATATATATATATAATGGCAAAGAAGTGTTGATTAATCATAGAATTTTGTACTTTCAGAGGACAGAAATAAATTTCTGCTGGTTTCCAGTATTCAATTAGCATGACATGCTTTCAAAATCAGGCAAAAAGGATTGTCAGTTGTTAGGAATTAATGCATGTGTAACTGACAGAAAATGATGTTCTGTGCTTAAAAACTCACTGTGCTGGGGTTTGTCAAGTAGCTGAACGATTTCATACTATTTTATTTTCTGTCAAAATATTCATGGATATATTTTGAACTTTTTTTAAAAGTGTTTTCTATTTTTGAAAATAAACAACATTTTATCCTGATGCATATGTATATGAGGATGTATGTACGTACATACATTCCCATATACATACAGAGATACATCATCAGTCATTTTTGAACTCCTGTCTTTGGACATAGACTCTCCCCAAGATCCACTGCATTTCTCTATCATGGGCGTTGCGGAGCCTGTATTTTCTGAATGTCTTGTTCATCTCTCCATCTTGTATTCTGTCTGCCTCGGTTTTGCATGTGGTCTCACGTAGATATATACGTATATTTCTATGGCATGGCTTCGCCAGCAAAGATTTGAAGGGGTTTACTACGTCTGCTGCAGGCCCTCAGTTATGCCTATGCGGAAGATACAGGGTTTATCCAGCAGTTGCAAGAGGAAGTCTTGTCGCCCGAGGGTGCACTGACCTTACAATGTTGCGTCATTTTCCCTGCTTTTACTCTGCGTCCTATTTTGGCATGGACATCACTTGGTACCCCTTTTATCTTGGGGTTGATACAGTAAAATGATGAGGGTTCCCTTCCTGAGAGCCATTCAATGTCTTCTTTGGGTCACAGCTTCTATGCTGGTCACCGGCTAGAAAAGAGAATCTTAGGCAGCCAATGGTCCACCATCGTTGTTTCGTGGCCTGCCAAATGGAAGTGGATCTTTTGTTGCATGGCCCCAATGTTTATGACCCTGGATCTCCTGATGATATGATTGTTTGCAATTAATTCGCACCAACGCACTTTGAAAATGTTGCAGGGACAACCATCGTGGAAGCGCTCAATAAAGGGCAAGTACTGCTTGTATATGACCCAGGATTCGAATAAAACGAAGAACTCAAATTTAAATTGAATCAACATCCGCTAACCGTTCACCGAATCTGTTACCAAAGTTGTCAACATGGATTTATTTCAGTTTTTAAGCTTGGCCGGCTGGCTATTTATAAACAACACGTACAGGCCTCACCAATATAGCAAGAGGACTCAAAATTTAACCATTCACTCCTTATTATGTGGAGGAAAGTTCGTTTTTTTTAATGCCCTCTCAAAGTAGGTTTTTAGTTGGGGTTCAATTTGTAATATAGCCTCCTGCTAAATTGATCCATTATTTTATGTCCACTAGCTTATTTTTTTTTTTAAAACTGACTTTTTTTGGTGATCACTGACTAAAAATGTCGAGAGAGATAACTTAGTCATGGATCAACTCTTAGTCAATTTTTCCAATTGATCACTCCCAACACGATATGCTGCCAAAAGATGCAGGTGGCAGGATGATTCCTGTTGAATGACTAACCAGACTTGTTTTTTCCTTCTTGTTGTTCTATAAAAATTCGATTATAAGTTCTGCCAACATTTTGATGAGAAACGTTAACGATGAGAAGGTCTGCCATTTTTTGGTCTGAAAATCTGAGACGAGGAATATATTGTTGGCAATTAGTCTTATCGGATTGATGTCCTCCTCGTAGATGGTATGGTTACAACATTTCGGACTTTTTCAGGTACCAGTCGTATTCAGTAACGTTTTGGGAATTCCGAACCAAACCCTTTATCAATCCATGGGGAGAGTTGTTAGCGTTCTGCTGTCGATGCAGATAATATAATAAGATATCATATTGCTTAGTTCGGGCCAAATCATCCTTATTTGCAAAATGACATCAGATAAGTATCAGAGATAATCGGAATGTAGTTTATTGTACACTACAAATGAAAACCATATGATAGTTCGGATAAATATCAGATAGGCATCAGAAATACACTTCATTTTCAAAGCTTGACAGCAATATTGTGATATCGACAATGACTAAGATTTAGAAAGCAAACCTACTAAGCTGGCATACTGCATTTGAATTATCAATAAAAGGCAATTTTTCAGCTTTTCAAATTCATAAATGCTCATGCGTCTGTGCAGACACACATACAAACCTCTTTTTTCGATTTACATTAATATCTGTACATTTATCTTGACATACATCCGTGCATTTACATTCGCAAGTATCTATCTGTTCATCTGAATAAGAGGGTCCACCAGTGAGCCCATAAGCTGACACTGTTATTAGCTGACTTTCCATCTGCAATTTTCACTATATAATTTTCGATCTTTATGATTAATGTAAAAACATCATGTAAGGCGACGAGGGTAGAAAATGAATTGAAAAATCAATATTTATGGTTCATAGTTCTTTCAATCATTGGGTTAAGGGACTCATTTATATGCTCATGTATACGTGTATGTTAACATGTAGAAATACCCAGCCCTCAGTATGAATACTCATACATCAATTCAATCGTACAAAAATACAAACACACGACTATATATATTTATATATAAAACAAGAAAAAGGACAGATTCGGTTTAAAAAATTGTGATGATGTACCTACTTACGAATAATATATATTTATATATAGTCTAGAAAGCTTTATATCTTCTAATACTAAGCATTAAAACTTTTTAATAGATTTTTTGTGTCACTTCGATCACGTATTTCCCCCTATTTCTGCCAATGAAATTTCTAAAATTTTCCAAAGTATTTTTATTCCCCGTTTTCCGTACACTTTGTTATAATGACACAATATATAGAATCTCTCTCTTTCTCTCTTTATGTATGGTACCTTCTATACGCTCAAGTGAAGCTGGGTTTAGTGCATGTCAATAGTGTCCACATGTATCTACTGATCAAGCACTTCTGTCTGTGCGACTAAATGAAAGTAAATTATATCACGTTAAATTTCCTGTTAATTTCTTGTCTGCTATTTTTAATGAGGTACGTATTAGTAAAAGATTGCAGATGAATACACAGTATATACTGCTTAGAAAGATTTGCTGCTTTAAACACTAAACATTAACAAACTCTTTCAAAATTTCCTTTCCGTCGTTCAAGTCACTTTTTTCCCAATGTCTGTCAATGCAATTTATGTAATTCTTTTCGGTGTGTTTCACCCTGCTTTACATATGATTTGTTACAATGGTACACTGTATGAATGGTCTCTTGTTGGGATCATCAGATGTTTAGCATGTGAATATTTCGGGGATTTTAAATAACGAAACAGTTATATTAACATGGCATCCCAGGTATTATCATTATGTGATGTATATGAATGTTACTATGCCAACAACCATTTATTCTTTTAAAACAAAGCTTACTTACGTAGGATACCTCGAAAACGTATTCAACGATCTGGGTTCATTAAGTATAACTACAGATGTAACTCTCTGTTTGTGTCACTTCCATTGAGGGTCCACCTATGGGAATATTATATCCATCGTGTTGGTGTTGATATCAGACTGCATGCAATACGACTTTTATTATCATTTATAAGGATACTAATCACCAACAACATATTCAACCAAAGAATTTGACAATTCTTCTACGAACCTAAAAGTTAATCCCCCCATCCCCCATATATATATATATATATATATATATATATATATATATATATGTGTGTGTGTGTGTGTGTGTGTGTGTGTGTGTGTGTGTATGAATTTTCAATTCAAACATTTCTAAATATTTGAGGTGCAAGTTAGCTCAATGGTTATTAGCACAGAAAATGGAATCGGTGAATAAAAATAAAATTTCGACTGCCGCAGCTTTTATACTTTTATGACTAATACTTTGGCAAAAGCTTGGAAAGCACTTTTCCTTGCACTTGATCCAATCGCCACTTATCTCGACAAGATCTATCATGTCGCTGGCATGCCCAGACCATAACGATCTTACCGTTAAGAGAGTAGAAAATATAAAAAGCTATTACCCCCATTGTCAAACTTGATGGACGCCAGAAAGATTTATACAGACTAGGTGGCCTTATTGTGTCGTAAATATTATTTTATAATGGAGTCAGTACTGCTCTTTGTTTTGGTATAAGCAATAGACTGTCAATTGAGAATGATATGTGTCTCTTAGATTCAGAATCTCAGATAAAATGTAACATTAAATTGAATGAAACTAGCTGACCTTGTTCTGTCGTATATATGATTTTGCGAAGGAGTCGATATTGCTCTGCTTTTAGTCTGAGCTAATTTTCGTGCCAGTCTGTCTATTGAGAATGATACACAGATGCGTCTCTCTGAAACTGGGTCTAGAATTGAGTTACCAATTGGAGAAAAGCCAAGCGAATGGGTATAATTAAAAATGAAATACTAGATTAAATAGAATTACTAGCAAATATTAGATATCTATTGCTTCTACAATACTTTCGGGAAGATTCATCATTGCCAAATCGTTTCAATCTGTTTGAGCCAAAATAATGTAATTAATATAAATCCTACTGAAAAAGACCTGAAATATAATCTAATATTATACTACGTATATTTGAAAGCAAACTGCGCAATTTCTTAGGCCCCAAGGAATATGGAAGACCCTATGTTTTTTTTATATACAGAGAGCCTATTTGAAGACGATTGGTAACGTTGGTATTTTGTAGAGTTCAAAGCTCAAAGGAGATGCAGTTCAACGACCATTGTAAAATACTATAATGAATTTTACATGGGGTCATCTGGTTAGGAACGTCCGACTTACATGCATCTTCTTCTTACGCATAAACGAGGGAATGATCTCCATTCTGTCTTTAGATACAATTGAACGTCCTCAACCCAAGGGTACATTTTTTAGTAGGGGCGATGATGATGTTATCTGGTCCAGGGGCTTTTCCTTTTTTGGCAGTTTGATGGCTTGTTTCACCTTCCATGGCGTAACTTCTGGAAAATCCTCGAACAAATTGTTCCTATCTTGCACATTTTGTTCATTCACTTGCGTTCCTTGATCTGAGCAGTACAATTTTTATGTTGAATACTTGAGCTTGTTCGACGATTGAGTCCTTGACCGTTGTTAACTCTTCATTTTTTTAGGACACAAGTTATTTGTTTTCTGTATTGAGAATTTCTTGAATAGCTTTGAAGCACCGACCTTCTTCTAAAAATATTTTGATAAGTGCTGATGTGTATTTTTTGTTTTCTCTCTGTTTCTTTTTGGTTGTTTTATTTGGTTTTGTTGCTTCAATCCTCCCTCTTGTTTTCAGTGGCTTGGGACTTTTGCTTTTGTATATGAGATTCTTTGTTTCTACTGAGACTTTCCCGATGGTCGGTGTGCTTTTTGGTTTGAACATAGTGACGACTTCAATAAAAAAAAAAATGTTACCTTGTTGTTGAATTCATTGATGTTGGTGTCTCTCTCTTCTGGTTCGATAGAGAGTTCATGTCTACTTGCACTTTATTCTTGAAGTATAGATTGAGCTCTTTTGTTAAGTTTAATAGTCATAGTTTGGTGCTGAACATTTTCTTGTGATTTTAAATCCTACCATTCTTAGTCGCTTCCTACGTTGACTTTATTTAGGACCAAGATATTTTTGTTGGTGTCGCTTTCTTCTACAAGAATGTTGTTCATTTCGTTTTTTTTTTTCGTTTTTGGTTTCATGACTACGGCTCTGTCTATCCCATTTTTTATTGAGTTTTCTCTTGAATATGGTGTCAATGATTTTGAGCCCGTTCCCAGTTGCAGAATTCACAAGATCACCACCTTTTTTTGTTCCGCACTTCTGTACCACTTGGATGATTGTACAATGGCACTAGCTATGCAGTCAGAAATACCTTTGAAACCTACGACATTGTCTTCCAGTACCCTATTGATAAAAAATACCTACTCTGCTTTGTTTCATTTCTTTTCCCGTGGTTGCATTAGACGGCCGTGTCTATATAAATGAGATAGAAAAAATCTAGCAACAACTAGTAAATAAGATAAGTTGAATGGAATCAACCTATACTTTCAATAAAAGAAATATATTCTGTTTCAAACTATCGATGTTAGTATCGAAATTCCGACTAAAAACAATAATTCCCGATTAACACCCGAGAATCCCCGATAAGTACCATTTTAAAAACTTTTAATGTTCATCTTTACTATGAAAAGTCTTCTTCCATCTATTTTTTTTAGAAAAGATTACAGATGTCTTCACTGTAATTTATCACTAACTCGGTATATATTGAATTCAAAATGGACAAAAAGCAATTTTGAAGACTGCTACTAGAGGCTCCTGCGAACACATACGCTTTTCCTCCTCTTGGAAGTGGACATG
The DNA here is from genome assembly GCA_963457665.1 of Thysanoteuthis rhombus. Classification (NCBI taxonomy): domain Eukaryota; kingdom Metazoa; phylum Mollusca; class Cephalopoda; order Oegopsida; family Thysanoteuthidae; genus Thysanoteuthis; species Thysanoteuthis major. Next base: position 8,609,517 of record OY735215.1, read on the forward strand.
GAAACATATATCAACCAGTCGTGGCCATATACACACACATGTACGCATATAAAGACACACACACACACACACACACACACATATATATATATATATATATATATATAGTATTGTTTCTTTTATGCAAGTTTACTACTTCGGTATTTTTATCGGTTCAACTTTTTTTGAACAGGAGAAACTTACAAAATATTCAACTGGCGAAAGATATTGATACTGTATGATGCAACTTGCACACACACATACATGCACAAACACAGAGACACGCACACACACTTATACATACATATACATAACCTTTGCATTAATACATAGCTATCATCCTATAAGGTTTTATCGATCGATACAAACATAGATAAGTAAGCATTAAGAGTATGAAATCACGTGTGCAACACAGATCGACACGTATGATGACATTAATCGATTCGTCATGAATATTTGTTGGCAAAAAATGTATAGAAATATTGACATCTGAATTATTTCGATTTTGGCAAGTGATAACGACCAATAATAACATTCACACATTCAAGATAGGGACAGGGTCGAGCACCTTCGGGACCAAGTTTTCTTTTAATAAAACAGATATGATCAATATTTGTAGCCTTTGCTCTCAGAGGGCAGAAGCAAAAATAAATGTTCGGGCAATTTATAAAGCTGTTAACCTCTAAAAAAAATAATTACAACAGTTCTACAAAAGCGATGAAAAGTGTTAATCCCCTGAAGCTGAAACATTAACTAATTATCTCAAAAAATAATTTGAAACATCGGGGAAAAAATTATTGGAAATCATCTTTAAAAAATAGATGTCTTCTCTGAAATTATCTGAAAAGCTCCTAATCTGGGTATTCTTTGTTCCCAAATGGATAGAAAGATCCCGAGAATCATTTTTTGAAAAAAAAGACAGGTTTTTACATGGTGCCTGGTGGTGTACTCATGCACATTCTCAAGGTTGCAGACCTTCAAAAGGGACCATGAGCACCCAGTGACACACAAACACACACACAACACTCAAAAAAAGAAGTATCTGTTGCCCATTTGGCTGGTTGGTCGGGGCATTTGTGCAGCGTCGGTACTTCGATCTTCTAGTAATCATATACACAGTGAGTGTAAAATATATCCGATACTTTGTAAAAAGTTTATGTAATATATCCTCGGAAATAGACAGAATTTGAACCAAATAAGTGTGAATTATACTCATAACTTGACTAATCTTTTTTCAATATTTTCATCAATACACACTAATTATTCAAATGAATATCAATCTTAGATATAAACTCTGTCCATTTGGAAGCTTATGATAAGATGACCTTTTTTGCTATGTACTGGATACTTTTTGCACTAACTGTAGATATGGATGACTATCCTATCATTCAGAAAATCTATTTTACCATACCTTACGTGACGTATACCTCGCAGTAGACTTCCAAAGAGATCAAGAGGCATATATATATATATATATATATATATATATATATATATATATATATATATAATTGTGTTATCCACAGACAGCTGTTTCGTTGTACTACAACTCTTCAGTGTGGCTTCAAACTATCCAATATCTTTTCCAGTACCGCTAGGGAGAGCCCAAACCTACTCTTTATACCCAGAAGCAGATGCTCTACCCCTGCCCCATGCGGAACTGGATGGTCAGAAGGACCGAAACCCGTCAAAAGTATTCGAACATACAGTCCATTTTAGTTTTAATCGTTTTGTTTTGAGATTTGAAAACAGGATCAGTTAGCAAGAAGAACCATATCAATTTAATTTTTGCAATGTATAAATTGACATAAAAAGTATTGCTCAAACTTATTTGAGCGGGCACAACATTCTATTTTTTGTGATAGCAAGGACCATTATGGGTTTATAGCAGAGGGGGTTTAGGTCAAATTCAACCAACGGATATGGTGACTCTTCCATATATCAATGTTGACTCAAGTTGTTAATCCAATCGATAAATTTTGAACAAGATTGTAAAAGAGTTGAAACATAAAACTTACTCTTTTTCCCTGTGACAGTTTCATTCTATTAAAAAACATTTTCATGAAATATAGCATTCAGCATCACACATCATGACTTACTATATGCCCACTTATGTTGATTGCAGAACAATGTGGTTCTTGCAGACATTATAAAATGTTCCCAAAAATTATTTCTAGTCACTTATTCTCCAATTTCTCTTAATGTAATTCATATTATTTGCTTCAGTGTTTTATTTTTTCTGTATTACATATATTTTGTTGATATGGTACGATGTCTAAATTTTCTTTTCTTGGGATAATCAATTTTTCTGCTTTAGGTATTAAAAAACAAAACAGTTATATTAACATGGCACCCCAGTAGTGCAGTTCAAACACTGCCTCCTCTTTTGCTAAGATTTTAATGTATAGTTTATTTCATATATGCAGAGTGTTATTTTATGTAGGGTATTTTTATATTGTATTGTATATGGATGTTTATTTTACTACATATCAGTCAAGTTTTTCAATCAGGCCTTACTTATGTAGATAAACCCCCCAAAACGTATCTAGCTACGAGGAACCAGTACGTATAACAAAAGACATGACTCGCAGTTTGTGTCACTATAGATGAGTGTTCACCCATGTGAATCTTAAATCTGTTGCGTTGGTTTTGATACCAGACTGCATGCATACCAACTTTTCCACGACGAATGCCAAGATGCCTCCATCAGTTTGTCTTTACCTTTAAATTATTCAAAAAAGTATCCTCATATACAAGGTTAAAAATCTAACTAATTACTCGCCAAATAATTAGAAATATATATATACTAGAATATATTCGAAAAAAAAAATGATAGTGTTATTTATCTATGGATTGCCATAAAGTAGCTGTTTTGTACCGGTACTTTAATACGTTTTGTTTAATTTCAGAACATTTTGATAAACTAAAAAACAAAAATATATCAATGCAGTTGACAAATTACACGTTGCAAAATAAGATTTTCAAATTTTTCCACAGTATCAATATATTTTTTCTTTTTTTTTTATTCAAAAATATTCCGAAAATCAGCTTTTGCACAACTGATACATTATTTGAAGAAACAAAAACCTCTTTTGGATCGAACAGGAACAGGAAAAAAACTTTTGGAATTCATCTTTAGAGGTGCAACCATTCTTCTTCAGTAGTAACAATTTGAAAAAGTACATGGTGTGCATCGATCATTAAGTATGTGAGACCAGTTAATAAAATGCTTTTGAAGGCTCCCATCAGCAATATTGCTTGGAAGAAGTGTCGCTCACCAAAGTGGATTCGAATCATTAACCTGTCGGTTACAAATGGCACTTCTTAGCCGTCTTAGTCACCAAGAGAAAATTTCTAGCAAAAAGGTTCATTTGAATTTACATACTAAATGTATCGTAGTTTGAATAACTTTCCCTTACCAACAGTAACACTTTTGCTCGAGTTTATAAATTAGAGGATCATTTTTTTTTTCATAAGATAGAAACATTTGCAGTTTCGAGAAGAACATGTCTCAAATGTTACGTGTATTTCGGTTCAGTGGCTCAAAAGTACCTTGCATTGTATTATACCAAATCTTAAGAGAAGAAAGATCCCTGAAACTATCAAATTTTGGAACAATTTTCGTGACTTGGTGTTATTAAACAGTTACTTGCAATAAAGCTATCTACAAGGAACTGATCGGCTAGATCTAACCAATCACATCAAAATAGAATTGCAGGCAGGGAAATTAACCAATCAGTTCATCTCATTTGCACGAACGCATAAATAAACATAAACGAACAAATAGATACTTGCATATATATATATATACTAGCAGAAATTTCATATTTGTTTGCAATAATTGAAATAAATTGCCTCAAGATACTCATAATGTACACTTGGGACTGGGATGATTCTCCGAAAGGAATAGTTATAATCGATCAATACAAAAATAGTACAATTACATATATAGGCACAGACTTTGTACTATAGTAAAATGTTTCACTAAACCAAGTTCTGGTATTCAAATATTCATATAAGCATCTTACAATACACAAATGTATTACTGTAATGAATACGTGAGCATGCAAACGTATGCACTGTGGAAACATACGTCATAGAAATCTACAAAAATATAACCACAAGCATTTTTGAATTATGTCTATTTACTGATATCATGTACGGAGGGAAAAGGCTTGGCAATCTTACGTTAATCACCAATAGCCGAATCAACCATTGATAAAATCAAGTATAGTTGGACTGAATCGACTAAAAATGTCAATACTTGAATACGTCAGTTTCTTCTTAAGAGGATTGCATTTAATACTGAAGACAGGATTGCACCCATTGTTACATTCATTTGTATATGTTTATTTTACAAGATAATTTGTAATTATCATAATTATGGCCTACAATCTAGTAATAGTGATGTGATAATTGTGAAACAGCTTCATTCAAGTGGCAACATTAATAAGATGGAGTCAAACTTGTCATGAAATAATAATAGAAGAAATGCTTCATCAGAATGACAATAAGATGGGGTCAAAGTAATGATAAAACAAGGTTGGCTGCGATACGGGCCAAACTCTCTTGTTTCATTAAATCTGAAAGATAAAAACAGAATTCATTTCTCCGTACAATATTATTCCAAAATTATGTATCCTAAATCAACTTGTTTATTGGTTGTTTCTGTAAATGGAATTTGCAAACTTTAGTAAAATAAGTCGCCCTGAGTTGGTTTTTAGAAGTGGCAGTGACGTCATCAGTTCTTGCATACGTAAGTGTCCCTGTTATTCATGCGTGATGTCATTCGTCATTGTGTGAGGTCATTTATTATTGTTGTTACATACGAAAATAAAGTTGAAACTCAAAACTCAGTAGTAAGAGTTTAAAATAGTAATAGTAATACTGAAAATGAAAAAAAATAAATAAAAGCATCAGTGTATATATACAAAACTTTTTTCCTCTAATTTACGTTCATGGACACACTCGAAGTCTTTCTCAAAAGGAGCCATCGATCCAATGAAGGAATTAAGGCATCGAATGACAAAGCCTAGGCGCCGAGTGATTAATGAGCTGGAAAGGTGAGACGACCTGATACCTTAAGTGTGACTCTCCTAACTGTATAAATGTCAATCAAATGTTTACGAATGTTCGTCTCTTTTTAGAAAATTCTGGTGTCTATTATGGACAGAATGCAATCCTACGTGTTGTGGTATTTGTCCTGGCACTAAGTTTTATTATCCGATATATTTATTTCGGTTTGAGATTTAGGCTGTTGATGATGCATCTACTTCCAGGGCAACGGATACGCATTGTTTTGACTCTAGTGAAACTGCGACCACGGCAAAATGATGTGTCCTGGATGGTCTGAAAGCCTTATTCGGTTCTGACTTGTTGGTTTCCTCACATACCCCTCGCTCATTACGGGACATTAGTGACAGAGACTTATCTGATGGTGGGGTAGGGACACATTTGAAAACGATAAAGGGTTGGTTCGAAAAACTTTTTGAATAGTATTTCACCAACTGCATTTATGCAGGGGTTATTCAATATCAAGGATACTTTTGTGTTCACATGATGTAATTATGTAAAACCCCCGATAGTCACCTACGGTGCTCAAACATGGAGCCTAATGAAAACAGTAGACCCACACACTCAGATCTTTGCAACGTGTACGGGTGAGAATTCTGCTCAACCTCACACGGAGAGATTACAGGACAACACAGTATATTAGTGAAAAGACGAGAGTTCGAAATATCATAGAACACATTAGAAAAAACAGATGGCAGTGTCATATCGCCAGAATGTCAAAACAACTACTGGATATCACGACTTTCTATGTGGATCCCCGGAGATCATATGTGAAATTATGGTTGGCAGAATCTGAGATTGCATCACAAACTGAACAAGTTCAGAGTTGGCTTCATGACGCCCATGATAGAGGGGCCTGGTGCATCCCAGGGACGGTCTAAAAGGTTGCTGCTGCTGCTGATGATAAACGCTGATTGTCTCGGCCGGCGTCTAAGCTCAGGTCTCCTATTCCATTTTCTGTGCCGCTAAGCTCTTCGCCTCCAGCACCACCTTCTCAAAAAGGATAACAGCTTTGATGAATGATGGGTTTATGACGGTGGATCACGTACGCTATTATCTCAGGAGATTCTCACTCCTACGCAACCCCTGATACGAAATCTCCAATAATCAAAATGACATTGAAAACTAAATGTTAGAAAACGCCAACCAAAACTGTCATCTTGGGTTTCTATTGTTTTAAAGAGATTTAGCCTGGCTGGCTATCTGTTTATGCATTTAAGTGTTATGTACAGGCTGCATCAATGGAGCTAGATGGCTGAAAATTTTAACTACTCGTAATCATGTCCCCAAAATATTTTTTTTCATTTCTCTCAATAAGTTAGGAAGGGGATTCAATTTACGATGGAAGTTCATGCAAAATTGGTCGCTTGGTTCGTGGCAGTGTTCATTATTGTTCCAAAATTCGAATTTTTTAGTAATCCAATAAAGGATATGTAAATTTCATTGATCGTCTCTTTCCCCCGATTTTTTGATTGATCACCCCGATAACAACATGCTGCTGAACGAGGTTGGCCATGTGACGGTTTCTATTGGGCGACGAACCAGAGCTGTTTTCCTTCCATTCTTTTGTTGTCGTGTTTTGTGCATCCATCCACCCGGTTCGATTGCAGATTTCTTTCTCATCTCTTTTTTAGCTCGAAAGAAAAAACAAATAATTGATTTCAATACATTCCGCAGTGAAATTATATTTCTTATCCGCCCACATAGTCCTATTATCTTGCATTCTCCAGCAACAATGTTCATTATCATTCTGTTTGCAATAAATCATAATAGATGGGTAGATAGATAGATTGATAGATAGATAGATATGTACATATGTACATACATATATAGTAGGCCCCTCCCGATTATCCGAAAAGATATGTTTCTGAAATCCCAGCGAATGGAATGGAATTGCTGATATATATATATATATATATATATATATATATATATATATATATATATATATATATATATATATATCATTAGTATTTCAACAAAAAGCAATTTTACTTTTCTATCTAGAAAATATCAGCAAAGCATTTTAAGATTGTTGGCTCAAAATGACCATAGAGACACAAAAACGCTTTATTTGGGGAAAAAGTCATTTTAGATGGTGTACTCCTGCTAACTCTCAAGGTTGTGGCCTCAAAAATATGACGCCCACTTCTACATAAGCACATAAATGTATAGATAGACACAGATGCTCAAAGACAAAAGAACCTGAGGCTACTTGGCCGGTTGGTCAGGCCAATGAACGCTATGGGATGCTTACCTTCTTAGCAATCTCAGAATACCATTTACCTTCCCTTATTATGTCAAAAACTTTCACCTTCCCACTTGCTGGCAGTCATCTACAGCTACAGTCATTTACAGTATAAACTCACTGCAGTAGTAACTGACCTCTATAATAGTTTGCTAACCATCGTCCAGGCTCTTATTCATCTATTAGAAACTGTCAATTAATACTGACCGCAGAATTGTCAACATAAGTTTCTTCAATTTTCTGAATGGTCTGGCTGGGTGTGTTAGTATGTATCACGCATACATGTCGCACATATAGAGCTAGAGGACTGGGAAATTAAACAATTGCTCTTATTTTGAATTTACCCTTTAATCAGATTTTACGGTGGGATGGAAGTTTATCCTAAATTGACTCCTCGTTTGTGCCTGGCTGCATTCACTTTTTTCCCGAAAATTCGAACAACTTTTCAGTGATCCAAGAAGCGAGAGAAATAACATCTTCATTGATCACACCTTTTACTAAATTTTTAACTGATCACCTTCAAAATGACATGCTGCTCAAAAAATATTGGTTCCATGACAGTTTCTTTCGAGTGACTATCCAGATCTGTTATCAATAGATCTAGATTGGCACAAAGCAATACGTTACGAGAACTCGATGAATATCGAACTCACAGTAACAGTAAGGGTCTTCTGTGGAAGACTGTAAAACAATCCTTCACATTTACAGATCATTTGGTCGTTCCAGGATTAATTTCCATGGAGTTTGGGAATTTTGGTCTCAGAAGATTCAGTTTCGGGAGATTTGATCATGGAAATTTGGGCCTCAGAAATTGTAGAAATATAAAAAAAACAAAACCCAACAACAAAATAAGAATCAGGTTTGATTAGTCCCTCAAAAGAAACAGCCATATGACCAATGTCTTTTGACAATCTGCTATGTTGGGGTTGGTCAATCAAAGATTGGAAAAAAGGGTGATCAATTGATGTATTATTTCTCTCACCTTTTGTTTAAACACTAAACGTTCAAATTAAAGAAACAAAAAACAAGCAGACACTCATCAGACACCAAATTAGCATAAACTTATATTGTAAAAAATATTGAAGAAATGATTAAACATTTCTCTATGCATAATAAAAGGTAATAGTTGAAATTTTCATCCCTCTAGCTCCATTATTGCAGCCTTTATGCACGATACATGCATTTATAAATACATAACCACACAACCATCCAGCAAGCTAGACGAAGTTAGGAACTGAAGAGACTTATTTTGATAGTTTCGGTGACAGTTTTTGTTGACGGTTTCTAGATTCATTGTAAAAAAAGGAATATCAAGAAATCGATAGAAAACCTTTAAGGAAATATTTTAGGAAACATTGATTCTTAGACACTGGAAATGAAAAGGATGTAATAAATGAAAGACCTTCATAATATTAGTTTTACTAAAGATATTAATCGTATTGATCTGCATGGATGATCATTTACAGTAGTACGACTGTATTACCAATGCAGTTAATTTTGAGTTAAATGAAACACAAATTCAGGGTTTCGCACTTTTTTCCGTTAGTATATATATGCCAAGGTGATTATACAGGTAATAATCATTATAGATTGAGTTGTATTATAATGAAATTCATATTTGGAAAGATCTCCCGTTATTACACGGCGGATGTATCATTCGACCTAGACAATGTGAATTCGATAAACGATAAAAATGGTTTGCTGCGGGAAATCGTAGCGGTAACCAATAGGGTAGTATGCTTAACCTTAGCATTGCTCTTACCATTGAGCTAAACAGCTGCCAGTGATGCTCAGGCCAAAAGAACTGTTTCAAGCCCGAATCTCCAGTTTTTCTTTTTGCTCACCACAGTCTATATCTGCTCTATTTCTTTCTCTCAATGCGACGATTATGTTATTGAGAAAAGGATATATCTTCCGGATCATTATGAATTTCATTACATTATACTGAAATTGTATTTGATATGATCTACTATTATCATGCAGTGCATGTAATTCCAAAAAAAAATTCCTGAATATTTTAAAAATGTCATAGAAACTTGTCAAAAGAGCTGAAAAATCAACTATGAACACAAACATTTTTCTTATTAAGTTTCCTAATTTATATATATGTAAGTTCATCTCCAACCAGTGTGGCAATTCTTTACTCATATCGCTTACTTTTACAGGACCCATCTTATGGAATACTTGTACCTTTCTATTTTCTACCCGTCTCTCTGGAGGTTTATCTGAAAAAGATGGCTCACTCGCGTCCAAATGAATCAAAACGTGCCTGCGGGATAATGATTTTCACAATTGTCACTTTCCTCAACACTCTGTTGGATCATCTCACATCCACAAAACATATCTGTACATATATAATGATAAATTGCACTATATTATATTATTTATAGAAACTTTTATAGAAAATTTCTTTAGAAAGTTTCCAGCAGCAGCCTCAGTTTCTTTAATTGCTTATTCTATTTTATGTTGTCTAGACCAAATGTTAAATTCACTGTATAATAACTGATGATAATTTCAAATAAGAGTTTTTATATAATATATGGCAATTTATATTCATTTTTTCAATAAGATTTGTGGTCTTTAATATAGACCTAATTTTTTTGAACGGAATTTTCCTGGCGTTTCATCCTAAGACCTAATTTTCTGACCGTGCCCATTCTCATGTACAAGAAAAGAAAGGACTGGAATTTGATGAATAGGGATTAAAGCCAACCTGTATTGAATTTGCTTTGCCTTTAGGAAAAAAATGATCCATGAATATCGATTGCTGTCCGACGTTTAACAATATTTCATCTGGGGAAATCATCGTAAAATTCGGCTCCGACTTCCACATGAGTGTCACTCGAATATTGCCTGCTGTAGAATTAAATGATTTATGTGGAAAACGGAGCGTGGAAAAGGAGATAACGATTGTCATATCTCAGTTCAATCCAGTGAAAGAAGCATGAAGGAAAAAACTGCAACGCGTGATCTGAGACAAGTCCCGGTAACATAAAGTGACACCGAGTTAAACATAATGGATAACATTATTCGTGGAATTTTTCAAAATTGAGGGTTTGATACACAGTTGACAACCGGTTTTCCACTGGAAACATTTAAACACTTAGTACACTTACGTAAAATAGAATGACAACACCCAGAAAGACGACGTTGATTTCCATCTGGGATCGGTATGCGCAAGTCTGAGGATTGTTGATAATCTGATAAAGAGTTCTAAGTCTTCAGTCATCCCGGACGTGGTAAAATCCAGAACAGGCATTTGTTAACGTTCAAAGAGAATATACAGTGCATGGGGTTTGATTACTCTTGATACACCTTTAAAATGAAATCTGTTCGCGTATTGATCTATGGACTTAATCATTTACTATAATCCAGGAATATTACCTGTTCGTTTAATCATGAGTAACACATATTCAGACTGTTGCAATATCATTTTCCACCAGGGTATATATTAGCAGCAGCGATTATAGGTCCACTGCTGGACTAAGGCATTAATCTTCTCCTTCTATGACAACCGTGATTGCGCTGCCATATCTCAACAGCAAATCTTTCAATTCCATCCATCCATCCATCTAGTGCCTGGCCTTTTGCAGCAGTGAACCATTGGAAGAATCTTATCATATCTCATTTGAATCAGTTTGATCTTTGTTCCATCTGTTGTCATCTTTTCTTGCTAAATGTCGAGCCCATCTCCATTTTTGCAACCTGATTTATTGTATAATATACCTTAACCCAACTTTCACTCAGATCAAGGTTGATCTTCTTTTTTTTTTACCTCTAAGAAATATCCCTAGCACTGATTTACCCATGGCCCTCAGAGCAACTCTAAATTGATTTTAAGAACATATCTTAATTTTCACGATTCGCAACAGCACATCATAGCCGGCAGTATGCAAACGTTGTATATTTTACGCTGTTAACAATTTGCCATTATTTTGTCGATATTCACATTGATTGCTTCCCGGCCAATCGTGATGCTTTGTCACTCACTTTCATGGTGTTTCTCTAATATCTGACACTGGTAAACGTATTTTTCAATCTCTCCTACAACCTCATGCTCTATCATTGTTTTCGTTTTGGAACCTTATATTTAGACATTACTTTTGTCATTGATCTGTTCATTCTTAACCTTTTTTTGCTTTCCCTGTTTATATCAATCAACGGTAATTTTAATTCATCTAATGCTTCAAGGAAACGCCATTGGCAAATATTTAAATCGTTCAAATATTCCCTGTTAATGTTTTTCCTTCCCAGCCAAACACAATTTCAAAGCTCGCTATAAATAGTTCAGATGATATCGTATCTACTTGTCTTACTCCTTTTCATATATTAATCATGTTTGTGTCTTTATGGAGTCTTATTATTGCTGTAATATTTTTGCAAACGTGTTGAATGACTGTATGTAATTCCCGTCAACGTCTTGTTCTTGCATTTTGGAGACTACCAATGTTCTATCGAGTCAAACGCTTTCACACAATCTATGAAAGTGACGGGAAGTTGTTTGTTGTATTCGAAAGACTTTTCGATTTGTTGATTTATTGCATGTAGTATTTTTTATTTGTTAAAGAATAGTCACTTTTGAAAATTGCCTGCCTGTGTGGTGGATTTTAATGAAATCTAGGATGCCAGTTAGTCTGTTTGTGATTATTTTTCTGATTATTTTGCAATCAATAGATTTTTGCACTAAAGGACAAGAATTACAAATTATTAAATACAGAGACAGGATGTTAGGTATAACAAAAGAATGCTATGAAAATCCAATGGATACCAATGACATCCCAGACATAACAGGAGACGAAGTAGTATTTGCACTAAAGAATATGAAACTCTTAAAAAGTTCCTGGCGGAAATAGCATAACGACGGAGATTCAAAAAGATGCAGGAGAGGTCTTTCACAAAAAAACTATCTGTTCAGACTGTGACAAGAAAAAGAAAAGTACTTCAAAACTATATCACAACATTGGCAACGATATAAATATCGACATCAACATATCCTTAAATGCATCACATTATCTTGATAATGACCAATGATGATTGAAAGATCTTGAGCTACCAACTTCGGAACGTCATTGAAAAACTTTGATGATATTGATAAAAGGTTTGTTGGCAAATTAGAAAAATCAACCTCAAAATCCATCTAACAATCTAAGTATATATATATATATATATATATATATATATATATGAATGTATATATATATATATATATATATATATATGAATATATATATATATGAATATATATATATATACATGAATATACATAAATATATGTATATGTATATATATATATATATATATACATACATGAATATTCATAAATGTATGTATATATATATATATATATATATATATATATATATATACATGATTATACATAAATATATGTATATATATATATATATATATATATATATATATATATATATATATATATATATAAACATGCACCCACTCACTCATATATGTGTTTACGTACATACCATTCAGCACTCAACTCACATAGTCTGACTCATTGTAAAGCTATTGACAAATCTAAATCATTTCAACAAAAATGCACCATTATCTTGGGGTCATTATTAGTCACATTTCCCTGATTAGCTATAATAAGACATTACCAGAGCTTTTCTTCGGTCGATAATTGTTTCTTGTTTTATAGACAAAAGACTTTCTAATAATGCGATTCCTCACAGCCACTAAATCATACATATTAGACACCATTAACCAAAACTGTCACCAAAATTGTCAACATATCTTTTCACCAGTTTTTAAGTGGGTATCGCTGGTTTGCTGGCTATTTATGTATTACAGGCCACACTTACGGAGGTAGGAAAACTGTTTTTTTAGATGAGTCCACACATTTCCGTTAAACCTATCCCGTTGGTCTGTCAGTTCCACTTACGTTTAACAAAAGAAATAGGAAGGAAACAAGACGTAAAATGCCATAATAATGTATTATGTTATTGAAAGACGTGATGTCATAACAGGTGTGATTGTTTAGAAAATATTTACTCCAAGCAACATTTTTATGAACTGCTAATTATGACCTGATTAGTTTGATCAACCCCCCCCCCAAACGGCATGCCGCCAAAAGACATCGGTTGAGTGATTAAACAGACCTATTCTAGTTTTCTTTTTCGTTGTTCCCTGACTTTGAAGAGAATAAGTCTGCTCCATTCAACCACTACTTTGGACTAGAATCATAGAAAAAAATGTAACACTGAAGAGAATACTACCAACTGCTCAATTTCATTATAGAATCAGCTATTTCTGATACTATTTATCCCAGTCGGCAGATCTGAAAACTGGAGAAATATCACGTTAAGACCAGATTTAAACAGATTGCCAGCGTTTGTGAGGAGTTAGGTGACCTGAAGAGAGAGTGGACAAGGAGAGATAAACAGCGTTCGTAGCAAAGATAGAGAACTAGGTAGGAGGCTGGTTATAAGAGAGAGAATGAGTTAGAGGAAACAATGTAAAGAAGGGACGAAGAAAAAAGAATATTTTTTCACGTCAGACTACGTGATATTATTCGTTTTTGAGAAAATCCATTTTCGAGATAGGAAAGGGAAGTACAAGAAAGGAAAAAATGGAAAGCAGGGAATACTGCGTTTAAACTTTGTTCATATATATTCATGACGTTTTCATTTAACAGTGAAATATGTTGCATTTCGGACAACATTCTTTGTTTTATTTTCAATGCAATGTTTATTCATTCTGACGAAGATTAACTTGAAAACTCAGTTGGAGAGAAATAGTTTTGTTACAGGAATAAATGTTAATCAATGCCGTCAGATACTGTGAGAAAATTGTATGTACAACTTTGCAGTTTTCCAACAGAGTCTGTTTTTTGTCATGTTGTATTAGTGAATATGTTACAGTGGGATTGTGAAACCATTGATTTCGTGATGTATGATGTAATAGGTGAAGAGATAGTGTAGCTTGGACAGGGTAGTTATGGCAGTCGCGGGACAAGGTCGGGATTAAGCTCCATTTGTCTACAGAATGATCGTCAAGGCCAGAAAGATGGGGCAGTGTTCAAGTTTTTTCTTTCCTAGCAACAGTTGCAAGAGTATACTGGGAATATGTGAATACTGGACAAACATTAGAGGCACGTGAAAACATTGGATAACCATTGGTGATGCAAGAATTCGGCCACTGGTGACTGACAAAGATGTTGGCTACTCAACTAAGAGGGTTGCATCAAATCACATCCCAATTTGATGTTGGTGCCGCTCAAATCATCAATAGACGTGCTGTACATCTTGCACTACATTCCATGGGGGTCTATAGTCATCGACCAACAGAGGGATCATTGACACCATGGCATCGCTTACTGTGTCGTAGCTGAGTCAGAGGATGTCGCTATTGTACCGTATAAGACACGAGTCATGTTTCAACTTCCTCTGCACTGTTGGTGTAGTTTGTGTGTGGAGGACACTGCACGTGGCCAAGGTTCGAGATTAATAGCAGGGTCATTTTGGTCATGGAACACAAAACTGGTTCAGTGAACACACGGCTAACTTCCAGATAATCCACTGACCTCAGCTCTCATCAGATTAAAAGCCTATTGAACATGTGTAGGACATGTTCCAGACTTCACTGAATCCCCAGCAGCCACACCCAACAAAGACAACAGATATAGACAACCCTACATCGTGTCTGGATAGATATACCTACGCAACGGCTCAATCACATTCTAAGCTACCTGCAATGTCTCATAACCACCATTATATAGAAGTGAAGAGACATACGTTATCTTTTTAAGAAATTATCATTCAATCATTGGAGGATTGTGACTTTTTTGCTTTTCAAAATACGTAGCACAAGAATTAATCCTTCTGGGAAATCACCGTTTTCAATGTAGGCGGTTGTCTATTGTGCTTTTTATTTTGAAAGCAGAGAGATTTTCAATTTATCCTCCTCGATCTTTATATATAGTTCTTACTTTGGTTAATTCCGCCTTTTCTGTCTTTGGAAGCACGCATCTGTTTTTTTACCAGGGTGGTCTGCACCTCAGGCGTTTTTTCAGGCTTTCTCCTACTCTAATATCCTTTATTTCTGTGTTGTTTCTTTTTGTCTTTATTAAGATTCTCCCCCTTTTCTAATTGGTTCTGAAGAGAGACTAATTCTTAGCATCAAATGGAAAGATCGTAAGACAGCAAAGTGAAGAAAGAACGGAAGTCAATAATATCATAAAATCGATCGGAAAACTCAAATGACAATGGAATGGCCATACAGCAAGAATGTCAATAGCTGTCAGACATCACAACTCACGACGTGCATTCCCAGAGATCATGTGCAAAATATTGTTTGGCAGAAGATAAGATGGCTTGACGACTTAGGTACCGGAGATCGAGAGGTCTGGAGAGGTATATGTCCAACAATTGACGGTAAAAGGATGCTCCAGCTCCCGTTGATAATAATGGTTCTTCCCTGGTAACAGGGTTGCCTCTAAGATATCTACCAGATAGATCTTCACCCCACTGTCAATCGATAACCACAGGACAAACAGTGTCACGCTTTTTTTTGTCAATAACGTGAATAATTCTTCCAGCAAGAGAACAGCATAACAATTGACGATAATAATGATGACGATGAAAGATATATAAGAGTTGAAAGGAACTGAATGAAACGAGTCTCGTTCGAGATAGTGACCGGGGCAATCGTGAATGGGTTAAACAAGGCGTTGCATTCTCGTGGAATCTTGTGAGCAGATTATGGTATAAAAATAGATTTCTTGCGCTGTTGAACACTGTTCTATTGGGCAAGCTGTATCATAATAGAGGACGCGTTCACAACAACCAGCGAGAACAAGCTGACCTGATCCTCTTGTTGGGTGATGAATTATATCCGTATCTCTCCCTCTCCCTCTCTCTCTTTCTCTCTCTCTCTCTCTCTCGCTCACACACACGTGTGCACACACAAACGTGCACACAAATACGCAGTGCACACATAAGCACACACACACACATATATATATATATATATATATATATATGTACATATTTACGGATATACTCTTTTCTGCTTGCGTATGTGTCTTTGTGTTCAAAGGCATGCGTGCATTTCTACAATACATGCAAAAAGATATATATCAAAAAGGGGGAACAGAAATGTATATACATCTTAGAGAGAGATAGAAAGAACGAGGCATAAATACACATGCAGACAAACAGAGACGAATTAATAAAGTCCAATATTGGATAAAAAATATACAAACAAACTGTAGAGTTACATCACAACACTTATGACCTGCTTGGCACGTAATCGTCCATACTTTGACCCAATAATAAATTTTGACGAAAAAAATTCCTTTCCATCAATTTGAAAATGAAGTTTACATTGCTATATATATATATATATATATATATATATATATATAACTAGTTGCATACCGTCCCACGTCTTATATATATATATATATATATATATATATATATATATATATATATAATATGGATCAGGAATTCAATACAATATCCGATGTGTGATGGGTTTACTTCATGAAGCGCTCGATGCATTCAGCATTAAACATTAATTTTTGGTAAAGTAGAAACACGTTTATGTTCCTGCATTGTTCGGGCCCTTTCAAGCAAATGATGTTTTGGGGGTGGTAGGTCTATTTTCTTAGAGTGTAGGATCTTCCTCTTATTCTATTTATGTAACTTTTTTTTGTGTCTCCTATTTTCTTTTTTTGTTCAGTGGTTGGTCATTGCTTGCTATTTTCATGGTTTTATTTAGTGGATATACTGTACCTGTAGGTGGTTATGAATTATAAAATAGTAGTATGTACTATAAGCATTTTCTTTATCAGTATGTTGTGAAACCATCAGCTATTTGTGGTATGTTTCCTCTCTGAGAATATTTTATCCTCGATTAAATCTGTTTCCCACTGTTTGGGCTGACCTTAGGTCGATTATTTCAGGTTTGATTTGTTTTGCATGTCTAAGATATTTATGGTGATTAAGTTTTTCTTTAAAGTGGCTAGAGGTATGAAACGATGAAAACAATATTAATAGAAATAACGGAGGGAATAAGATGGCTATAATGGTCAATTTTTAGTATACTTATAAGTGGGATTTTGAATTATGTTTTTTTAAATATAAATTCTAAGCAGTGCCAGTATATTAACGGTACTTTTTTTCCCTAATAATTTTTTTTGTTCTATAGACAAAAGTGTGGATTTTTAATTTCTTGTTTCAGCACAGGTAACATGAAGATTCAATTTTGTGGCATACGTCTGTTTGTTTTGATATTTTCTATTTCACAGTGGATTTGAGTTTGCTATTTGTTAGTTTCCGATAACATGTCGACAGTGACGTACTGTTTCCGTTAGTAAATGATGATATATGGTTGGCTAATCATGGTTTGAAGGAATTTTTCAAAATACAGATCTAGAATGAACCAAATCATTTGCCTGAAAAAGCCGAAATAGGGCAGTAACATAAACAGATTCGCTTCATTATATGTCTGTGTGTGTGTATCTGTGTGTATTTGTGTGTATGTATATATTGAACGGAGAGTATGTATCGAGTTTGCATTGAAACCCTTTGAAATCATTTTTCAAAACTTCTTGAAATACCTCTTCAATATCCAATGAATAGGCATGCCAAATTTTGTTTGGCTACGTCCACGTTTAGGCATTTTTAAAGCGTGACAGATAAGCGAACATATATATATATATATATATATATAGTTCGATATCTGATGTGTGATGGGTTTATTTGATAAATGGCTCGATACATTCAACGTTGAGTCAAGTTACAATACAGCTTTAAATAGGATCAAATATGGATTTGATGGACAAACAAGTTCATGTTTCTGCCCTGTCTGGGCTTCTTCAAGCGAATAATTCGATTTATTTTTATATCTATTTCGGGTTGGGGGTTGTGTATTTTTCTGTGTGGAAATCTTTCAGTCTCATCTTATTTATATTTCTTTTCTTTTTTCTTTCCGTGCTAGTTGTAGATCTCTGTTTGTATTTCTCCTTCCATTGGTGAGGAAGGTGTCAGGCTTATTGTTATGAATTACTTGGGATGTTTCAGACACATGTTTCATCAGTGTGTTGTTGATCCATCAGCTATTAGTGGTATGTTTCCTCTCGGGAAATGTTCTTTTCTTACTCTTATCCACCCCCAGTGTTAGGGGTCACTTCTACATGACCTTAGTCGTATATGTTGATTTTTTTATGTAAGTCATTACATATATATGTACAAAGACCAAATGAATCATGCATAACACAAACAAAGCCATTTTGCAGTCCTCAGACAAGACGCAGTACACTAAGATGCTCGACGATTAAAAATAATCAAAAGTTGCAATTTCAAAATCAGAGCATCTCTAATCCCTTTGCATTATCAGCCCATTTTTTGAGAAGATATTTTTGTAACCCATTACTTTTATGTTTATTAAGCCATATATATATATATATATATATATATATATATATATATATAATGTCATTCCAGGAGTTTAAATGACTCTGGAAAATATCCTTTGAAATACATACAAAACAGATCTGGTTGTCACTCAATAGGAACCGTCACGTGATCAACAGCTTTTTCTAGCATGCCTTGTTGGGGGTCATTTATTAAAAAATTTGAAAAAAATAAGGAATAAGTTACCCTTTCGCCTTTTGTTGGGTAGAGATCACTAAGACAGTTTCATTTTGAAAGAGAATACCTTTTTGCCGGCATAGACCGAGATTCAATTTAACACAATGCACGCACATTGCTAATTGAAAGTCCATCATAACTCCATTTACAGGATTTTTCCCCAAAACAAAAACCCATTGTAGACACAAGGAGTAAATGTTTCAAATTTAGGCTTCCTAGTTTCTTTGTTTTGGCCTGTATGTGTGATACATATATAAATAGCCAGCCAGATAGAGCAACTTGAAAATTGAAAAAAAAAAACAAACTATTTCCGAGGTTTTGGTGACAGTTTTTTTTACTGTTTCTAAAAAAGGGACACATGTCAGATCGTCACAAGTAAAGTTAAAATGTTTTTGGAATCTGAAATGACAGTTATACCCATCATCACCAGTACAATTTAAACAGACCTGAAGAGCTTGGTCTGACAATTGGATGGATTTGATGTAGAGTAAGACTCCACGTACAATTCTATTCCGGCTCAAGGTGATTCCTGAAGCTCTTGTATCGTATACGTAATAGTTTTTAAAATAGATAAAATAAATAAAATTTAAAATAGATGAATTTATATCTTATAGCATCATCATCAGTCTTTCAACGTCCGTTGTTGGACATAGACCTTCCCCAGGATTCGCCACACTTCTCTATCATGGGTATCGCGGAGCCAGTACTTTCTGAATTCGTCTAGCTCGTCTCACCATCTAATATTCTGTCGGCCTCAGTTCCACATGTGATCTTGGGGGATCCATGTCGTGAGTCGCGATGTCCATCAGTTGTCTGCCATTCGAGCAACATGGCCAGCCCACTGCCATTTGAGTTTTCTAATGGATTCTATGATGTCCTTGACTTTTGTCTTTTCTGGGATGTACTGTGCTGTCTTGTGGTCTCTTTACAAGAGGCCAAGCATAATTTTCTCATGTGCACATTGCATAGTTCTCAATTTGCGAATCTGTCTCTTGGTTAGGTTCCATGTTTCAGCTCCATAAGTGACTATTGGGAGGATGCATTGGTTATACACCTTTCTTTTGAGGATTAATGGGATCTTCTTAATCTTGAAGGTTAAGCTTGCTCTGCCAAAGGCTTGCCATCCTAGTGTGACTCTTCGCTTGATTTCTTCTTCTTTTGAGGATGTCATGGAGATTCATTGTCCTAGGTAGACATACTGATCTAAATGCACTTATTTATTGAAATGAAATAAGCCCTTTGGAATCTGTTAGTAAAAAAATGTGGATATGTAAGTTTGGCTCAGTCGGTAAGAAAAGCGGCCAACACTCACTTTGGTCTTGATTTGCGGTTAGGAAATGTCAGTTTTTTTATATGTATTTACTGGTTTGAATGAACTGATCCCTTGCGTATTTTAACATAAATTTTGGTATATATGTAAGTATTGTCAACTTAGTTCAGTCGGAAGAAGACCCAACTACAACTTGATGGTTTTGATTTCAAATCATCACGAGGAAAGGTTAAGTTTAACCCCCCCCCCCAAATTTTGTTAGGATTGTTACTATAGGAAAATAAAGTCACCTCATTGATGGTTAAAATGGTCATATGATTTGAATTCCTTGCTATATTCAAATACGCTTCAAATGCTGCTATTGTTCTTGCAATAAAATATCATTCAGATGTATGATATTGTTCTCAAAATCATAACCATAACCCCTTATCCCAAGTTCCTAACCTAAATCCTTGACCGTAACCATCGACTCAAATCGTAACCCAAAACCTTAACATTGTGTATATATTTTGAGTAAACATTTTTAAAGTAATATCTTAGCCCTAGAGTTTGAAGGAAATGAAAATATGTACACTTAAGCGAATGTTAACCATCAAAGGGGATACTTTTTTGCAAAATCTATGTTTTCATATTTCAGGACCAAATAATGAGGGATTGTTGATCAGGAGTTTTTAGAAGGTTTGTTCTCGATTGGTCATTAATGAGGGCAAGAAAATAGCAGTGGTTTGATAAAAAAAATACCTGGACAAGCACAAGATTATTTTTAGAAAATACCAATGAGAGTGTTTGAGTTTTGATGAAATTTGCTGTCACTTGATCCCTATAAGCAATTATTTGACAGCAACGGGGAAAATAGACAAGTACAAAAGGATAAAAAGAAGAATACAATACAAAGTGCTAGAGTTTACTGTCACTTGATCCCAATCCACAAAAGATAGATGGCAGTATTTGAAAAAAAAAAAAAAAAAGCACAACAAGAGCACAATGAAAATAATAATGGAAAAGAGGGAGAATGCTTAAGCTCAGAGGAGAGTTGCTGCTGCATGATCCCAGGTGAGAACAAGTTAATAGCAATGATTTAGAAAAAAGCTTGACGAATAAAAAATAGAAATAAGACTCCCCATCGCAGTCATCAACTGAACAATATTAGCGTCAAAAAGAGGCCCCTGAAAGCAAGAACTTTTTTTTCCTCGAAAATTAAAATAATAAAAAATGAGGGGATGGATCAAGTGAAGTTCTGATGCCAATTCTCAAGTCTGTAGATAAAACGGTACAGCCAGGATCGCTGGAACACACAAACGCACAAACAAATACCCAATCACACAAACAAACATACAAACACATATACAAACAGACGCTCACATAAAAGGGATATAATCCTTTGCCACCTCTGATGGCTACGGTCGTTCTGTATCAAGAACAGTATTTTAGTTTTTTAGACTTACCGTCACTTGATCCCTAGCCAGAGCAATTTAATGGTTTGAAAAGACAATTAACAAATACAAAATATTGTTGAAGAATACAAAATTATTGCTGGTGTTCCGGAGAGACTTGTTGTCACTTGATCCCTAGCAAGAGCAAGCAAACGGTAATGGTTTGAAAAGGAAACTGACAAATACAAAATATTGTTAAAGAATACTAAGCTAATTGCTGGTGTTTCGTAGAGACTTGTTGCCATTTGATTTATAACAGAACCAAATCAGATAGTAATGGCTCGTAAAAGAAAAAAGACTCGGTGAGTACAAAATAATAAAAAAACAAAGAAACGATTCGTTCTGCGAAAAAAATAAACCATTGCATGCTAAAACACATCGCAAAATCTTAGACAGAATTGGGCATAGTTTATTTAATAAAGTCATTTCATTAAACAAATTATAATTAAGGTTGTACTGTTTTTAGTAAGTTATGTGCTTTCTAATCAGACTTTCGAAAAAAAATTACCATCTGGGGAGGGCGATAATCGAATCAGAGAAGTCTATCAAAAAGGATGAAAGAATAAGGAAAGATTACAATATTTTCTTTTGCTACTGAAGTTAAAAATAGTAAATTTCTTCTTCCTTCAATTAGCAAAGCAAACACAAGAACGTTATCAACCCACACAAACCAGAAGTTTTACACCAACTTTTTCTACCTTCAAAACTATTCAAAGGAAAGCCAAAAAAAAAAAAAAAAAATCTGGAAAAATCCAAAAGCAAAATGGCTGTCAATGTGGAGCTAATTTTACCCGACGGACCGGCGATTCAAGTCGCTAGGATAACAGTCGCGGTTCACACAAAAGGTTAACAAAAGACTCGACAGAAAATAATGGCCAGACGCTCAACGGCTTTGTACGGGGATTATCACATCGGAGCAGCCGCCGACAACATTGTTTATGTTGGGAACGCATTGATTTTCCATGTGAGGGTCGAGTGAATCCTTTTTATAGAGACGGTTTCATTAATAATGTCGCTTTTTGTGGAACAAACAAACAGACCGAATCGGCAAAGGAGAAAGACCCACAAAACTATGCAAACAAACATTTGCTATTTCTGTTGACTTACCAATTGTGAATCGAAGGTGGGCAAGGCGTAGAGACCCCGATACAAGTTACAGAAATAGTCAGGTTACGTGTTTCACCAAAGGGGAATTACTCTCTGTCAGTTTTTTTTTTTTTTTTTTTTTTTTTTGCGAAGAAACAGGAAATACCCGGGCATATTAGAAACAGTCAACAAAAAATGTCTCCAAAATTGTCAACATAGGTTCTTCCAGTTTTCAAGTTGGGCTGGCTGTTTCGCTATGTATGTATGTATACATCATGCGTACAGTCCGTACTAAAAAGGGCTTCAAATTTGAATATTTACTTATTTATGTATACTGGAAACTTCTTTTTTTCCTTTAAAACTCTCCCCCTTAACGCTGTTTTAAGAGGGGTATTCAGTTTCCAATGTGAGATTGATTTTCAGAAAATTAGACTTTTATTTAATGATCGCCGTCCAACAGAAAACAAAGGGAACGACTTATTTATTACAATTTTTATAATTGATTACCCCCAACGCAACGTGCAGCAAAAAGACATTGGTTGCATGAAATTTCTATTCAGTGACTAACCAGACCTATATTTGATGATTATCATAATCCTCTAAATACATGAGGTGGCAAAAAGGTTGACAACACGAATACTGGAATCAGCGAACCGACTAATGACCTTGGGAAAGGTATAAATCCATTTTCTTGCCCACTTGGCTATAAATAAATAGCAGGATAGCATGAATGCGCCACAGCATAAGTCAGGCACCAATTTAGCATATATCTACGTAGCATAAACTTACATTGTAAATTGAACCCCCATCTGAAAATCAATTTAGGAGGGAATTTTATGTAAAAGAAGAAGAACTTTTCTCGATATATTAATCTAGCTTGATTGTTGCAGTCTGTACGCGCGTTACATATATGCTTAACCAGCGAGACGGATAGACAGACCAACTTATGTACTGGGAAAAAACTGAAAAGACTATGTTGACAGTGTTGGTAACAGCTTTGGTTGAGAGTTTGTGGTAAGACCTATGCTGCAGAAACAATACCTAGGAGAAGGCCCAAGTCAGCTGGGGGAAAAAAGGCAAGAATTTGAATGGAACCGGCATGCTAATAATAACAATCAAAACTTACCAATAGAGAAACAGCTCAGGTTAATCAGTCAATAAAAATAGTCATGTGATATCTCCTGATAAATAACTCAAGACTATTCATCATCATCATCATTATCATCATCATCATCATCTCCTGCAGTAGCAGCCTCTTAACGCCCGTTGTTGGACATAGAATTTTCCTACACTCAACCAGACATCTCGACCGTGGGCGCCGCGGTACCGATTCCTCCTGAAACCTGTCTAAGTTGTTACGTCATCCTACATTCTGTCGGGCTTCCTTCCGTATTTTTTCAAGTTACAGTTTCGCATATGATCTCTGAGGATCCATGTAGTGAGTCGTGAGGACCAGCAGTTGTCTGACATTCTCGCAACATAGCGTTCCCATTGCCATTTGAATTATCTAATGGATTATATCATATCTCTTGCTCCTGTTTTTTTTCTCTTTGATCCACCGTGCAGTCTTACGATCTCTCCATAAAACCAAATAACATCGCGTGAAAATTCGAAGTCCGGATATGGAAATAGTATTGTTGATTTGTGCCTCGTCTCGCTTTAACCTTCTATGGCTAAATTGCTTACAGCGCCGTCTATGGGAGGCGAACTTCCGGGATGTGGAATGTTTTTTTCTTTCTTCTTTCTTCACGCTACCAACTGTCGGAAGTTGCTCGATCTAGAGTGTTGTAAATCATTATTAGTAACTAGTTTACCGTTGCTGTCAAAATATGACGGGTACAATAAGTAATTTTGCAATCGTAGCAAAAACAATATATTGCTCAACATTTTTAGCTTATCTCTAATATTTCCTGGTTACTAATCTATATAGGTATAATTAAATTAAATTAACGCTGTTAACGTAACGTAAAATTGAATTTCAATTGAGTTGCGTCACCAGACGTAAGTGTGACAGATAACTAAAGCACATTGTTAATTATTCTATATGTGGATTTTGAGATGTGTCCTCATATCTTGATAAGAGGCCTTTTCATGCTTATCGGTTGGACTGTCACCCCATTCCGGTTTTAAACAATGGGAAGAGGAAAGAAGAGAATATGTGAGGGCATTGAAAGAACATTCATTCTGATCAAAAGCGTTTATCCATTTACAGTGTTGCGAATATTATCTGTTATAAATAGCTAAAACTGTCTTCGAAAATGGCTAGACATTTCCAATTTTAAGCTTATTTGGAGGCTAGAAATGTTATATACGCTCATTTAAAGCCAACTTATAAAAAGAATAACCGTACATCAGGATTCAAGAAAGAAAGAAAATATTGATGAAAATTGTCAACTCACTTTAATTTATACTAATTGTTTTTTTTTTGTTTTTTTAGGATCCCTTTGAAGTTTGAAATGGCAGATGTGGACTTAAGGATGGTTGACGCTATCGTTTGTAGACCTGCATATCAAGAACCATGCAATATGCACATGAAAGTTTTATACTGGGATTCACATAGAGGGACCACAAGACAGCACAGTACATCCGAGAAAAGACAAGAGTCAGGGACGTCGTAGAATCCATTAAATATCTCAAATGGCGGTGGGCTGGCCATGTTACAAGAATGGCAGACAACCGATGGACATCGCGATTCACAACATGGATCCCCAAAAATCGTATGCATAACCAAGTCCAGCAGAATACCAGATGGAGAGACGAACTGGACAAATTCAGAGAGTACTGGCTCCGCAACGCCCATGATAGAGAAGTGTAGCGAAACCTGGAGAAGGTCTATGTCAAACGACAGACGTTGGAGGACGTTTGATGATGATGATGACTATTTAAATTCATCAACTTTTTTCGGCTGTGAGTAAACAGACGGACAAGAATAAGTGAGACTCCAACTGATAGAGTCTCATATATATATATATATATATATATATATATATATATATATATATGTAAAGAGAGAGACAGAGAGAGAGATAGAGAGAAAGAGAGAGACAGAGGTGGATATGCTGTAACCTAGAGAAAGAAAAAGAAAGCAAATGCGTGAAAAACAGAGAGAGAGAGAGAGAGAGACAGAGAGAGAGAGTAGATGGTGTTAGGTGTGCGTATGAGAAGTGAAAAAAGAGAGAGAAAGGCAAGTGTATGACTGAAAGAGTGGGACAGAAGAGTAAAAAAGAAAGAGGGAGAGCATAGCTATAGGAGACAGGAAAAAAGCTGAGGAAGAGAGAGAAAGAGAAGTTGAAGTGTGCATAACTGAGACAGAGATAGTAAGACCGAGAATGAATCCATAATAAGATGAAGTAAGATTCTAATTTGATTTTTTTCGTCTCTACTTGTGGAAATCGTGTTGTTAAAGTGTGGTAGCATCTTCAGTGTCAATTACTTTCAATGACTGACATACCGAATATGAATGACGTCCCTTGCTTAAAACTGCTGATTTAGATGCTTTCCATCTAAATCTAGATATTTTCGGTTGCCTTCAGGTGTCAGAAATTGCTACCTAGATTATTTTTTTTTATGAAACAAGTAATATTTTCCTCTATTCATTGGGATAAAAAGTAATATTTTCAATAAATTCAGTTGTATTTCAATGAAGTGAATGTCAAAGATCATCATCACACTCGATTAATCAATAACATTTAATATATTCCCTGGATTTTATATATATATATATATATATATATATATATATATATATATATATATATATATATATATATATATATATATATTGCGTTGAGTGAATAAACCGAGAACAAACCAGTAGAGGATTCGCTGTGAAAGCAGTTAATTCGGCCTTTACATAACTGGCTGCTGTTTAGCTCAATGGTAAGAGAATCGCTATGTTGAAGTGGCTACCCCCTCAGTTGCAAGCCTAAATCCAGTAGCAGCCCAAATTTCTTTGATTGTTTATTCTATTTATGTTGTCTTGTGCGAGTGATACATTAACCGTGTAACGACGGGAAATCTGTTCAAGTAAGTATATATATATATATATATATATATATATATATATATATATATATATATATATATATATACATATATATATATATATATGTGTGTGTGTGTGTGCGTGTGTGTGTGTAATGACTTTGTTTTAAATGTAAACTTGATAATAAGATCGACAACACTGCATTCGTTAGATCTTCAACTAATGCATCTATTTTCTCTGTTGAAAAATCATCAAAAGCAGTGGTGTCAAATTTATTTTAAAGTTTAAGTCTGGAATCGAGTCAAAACATCTTTAAACATCAACAAACATCCAGATTCTCAAGATATATATGTATCATCCTTAAAATATATATTTCATATTAATAATGAATTTTATTTGGATTCAGTCTGTTCTATATGATCTAATTTACGTAATATTTCATTAAAAATCATATGAATAGTAAGTTCTGACATCCATTTGCTACTAAAACTATCTACAAATAGATGAAAAACATCTAGGTAAGCAACACTGAGCAAGGGAAGTGACCAGATAATATCTAAATTGGGAACACTTATCAAATGACGTAAGTATCATTCAGTGTCATTATCATTATCAGAAGCAGCCTTTCAGCGTCTGTTGTTGGATATGGACTTTCCCCCAAATTCTCCAGGCCTCTCTATGATGAGTGTTGCAGAGTTAATTCTTCCTGAATTCGCAATGCTACATTATTTTTGACGGTAGCAGTTCGCGTGTGGAGTCTGGTGATTGATGTTGTGAGTCGTGATATTCATATCTGATAGTCTTGTGACATGATCAGCCCATTGCCATTTGGGTTTCCTGATGGCTTCTATGATAGATTTCATCATGTTTGCTTTTTAAGGTAGTATGTAGTCTTGTGATCACTGCATAATTCAATCTTGTGTACTTTGTATAGATTTTGGTTGTAGGGCCTATCTTTTGGTTAGGTCCCATATTTCTTATCAATAAGTAACTATCGGGAGGATGCATTAGTTATAGATCAGTCTTTTTAGGTATCATTGGATTTTCTCATTCTTGGAGGTTGAAACTGCTCTACTGAAAGCCTGCCTGCCAATAATAGTTTTGAACTTGATTCCTCCTTTTGATGATTTCATGGAGATCCGTTGTCTACTTCGTAGGTAGATATCGTGGTTCACTTTCCTAGCTCTGCGTTTTCAATTTTGATCGCTGTGTCTTTGTTCTCAACATGTTTGTTGTACATGACATTTCTTTCATTGGAGCTCATGTGAAGACCAACAGTTTTGCTTTCTTCATTCAGTTCGTCTAACATTATCTGGAATGATACAATATAACGCAGCTTTTCTATCACATCACGTTCTATTCTATGAAGTGAATCAATTTTCGCTTTTTATTGCTTTCCTCCAAGATCTCAGTTGTCACAGATTCGAATACCATCTGTCAATGGTCGGATATGAGCCGAAATATACGCAAGTTTTATTGATTTCTCTCGAGAATTGGGAACATTTATTTCGACCAGATGTAAATTCAAAATAGTTTGCTTGCCTTCTCTATCGAATTTGGAGTAGATTCTTAGAATCAAACCTATAACTAATGCTTATCTCACCCTTGGAATACGAACAGATTGTTATTGCTTCAAAAGGTTTGTATGGAAAGAAAGTTTCTTTTCTTAATTTCATTGGTGCACAATATCAAGAAGGTGAGTGCGTAAAATATTCTAGTTTTTTTCTTATGAAAATGAACGTGTTTTTCCTGTTGTTAAAAAAAGGAGATAATCCTTACTTCAAGCTAACAGGATTCATCTCTATCTTACTCACGGAAACTCTGAATCAATCGAATCTGATAACAAATGTGACCGATACAAAGCCAAAGCTGTGCATGGTAACCCAACGTTTTCGATAAAAAGTAACCTTAAAATGCTTCAACTTGAAGAAAGCAAAAAAAAAAAAAAAAATTAAACATTAAGTGTCTGTATTGACGCTCACACCCATCAGTAGGTTGATGACTGATCAGCCATGGGAAGAACAATTGATTATTAATTATGGAGTTGATTCCCATTCTTATTTATAACTTTGATAAGTCGTAGAAATTCCGGGTTTATTCAAACCAGATTGCACTCATTTTCTCCCCAAGGTTGACCCAACAGGGTACAGGGCTGTTTTTAGTTAGTTATCAAAATGGCCTAAGTGAGTGAGATTTGTAATCCTGAGGGTTTTTTTTTTGGGGGGGGGTAAGTGGTCTCAGGTCCATGAAATCAGGTGAAGAACCATACCAGGTTGGCAAGCCTGTAGTAGAGTACTCTCAACTTTCAAGAACAATAAAATCCTGTTAGTCGTAAATAATCACCAAGGGAGCAAAAACATGGGACCTAACTAAAGGGTTAATCCCCAGACTGAGAACTGTGCAATCGGCACTAGAGAGAATCATGCTCAACATTACATGGTGTGATTACACAGAGGATATTAGAGAAAAACGGGAGTCAGAAATATCAGAAAGAGAGAGAGAGAGAGAGAGAGAGAGAGAGAGAGAGAGAGATGCAGGACTGTGACCTGTAGAAAATTAGATGGTGTGACAAACTAGACTAGTTCAGGGAGTACGGGCTTCGCAACATCCATGATAGACGGGTCTTGCAAATTATTCGGAAAGTGTATGTCCAACAACAGACGCCGAAATGATAACGATGATCATGGTATTGTGATAAAAATGAAACAAACTTTTTAAAAACAACCTTTCAGGGGATTGGGTTTGAAAGAAAGAAAAAACTAGAAACACTTTAGTATATCATGAGAGGTAAACGTCACCTCTTTTTCTCCATTATAATGGCCTGGACGCATAATACAAAAGTTCAAAGCCAGCCAGCCAGCCAGTCGTAGCGGTCGTAAATTTAGAATTGTAGTGAAGATTTCAAATATATGCAATCTACTTATTTATAGCTTTTAATAATCAGAATTGAAAATATTTACGAAGTTTTCTTTTGAATTGTAATGTCTTTGATCGACTAATTGGTTCTAATGTTTTTCCCCCTTCTTCGGCAGATGCTTAACTCTCACAACATAAGATGGGAATAAATCTGATATCTGATGGTAACCGATGCCAGATTAACTATTTACCAAATTATCATGAATCATGAACCTGAGGGCTTGCAATCTATCAATTCCGAACCAGTGACGGTGGACTTGTTCCACTACTTCAGTACTTACTGCTTTCAACTTTTTCTGAACAACTGGGTGGTTAAAATCAATGATTGTAGCCAGAGGAATACAAACTACTTGATTAGATATTAAAACATAATCAGTACAAATATCCATGGAACCACTGTTTATCCTGGAGCAATAATTAGGACAAAAAGACATTGAAGGAGTAATTAGCAATCGATGGTGCAATATTCCCACGGATTCTCTTGTTAGGGCGTTGCCCATTCCAAAGGTGCATGCTTGGAAGGGGTCCGGACTTGATGACATCTTTGAGCAGCCTGTCATCATTGTCACACAAAATACTTCCTCGGCCAAAACTACAACTTCGAATTATTTCGATTACCTCCCATCAGTTGCCACTTTAGATATTTCATATCTAAAATCTGATGATTCTAAAGAGTCAAGGGAGTGATAAATAAGATATGTTGAAAGATCTTGATTTTTAATTAAAAAAGTATATTTTAGATATTTTTTCTAACAGTGTAACGTTCCTTCAGATGAACTGTGTCACAGGTCTAAAAAGCTCTTACAGCCCAGCTATTCACCCATTGCTAGGGAAAGAAGTGGATTCATACTCTTTCAAAGGGCATTAGGTCAGTTATCGTAAGCAGACTTGGCCAAAATTTGATCTGGTCTCGTTCCTGCTTCTTTTACCTGTAGCAGTCACACCACTCTGTACTCTTTAATGTTATATAATATTTTACATATTATATAGGTAGCTCCACCATGAAATAGTGTTTACCAAGTTAGTTTCAAAGACGTTATTATCTACGATTATCGTCGCGGGAAGCTTTAAATTAAACGAAGAATCAAAAGAAGAGATCAAAAGACAGCAGTATATTTGAGAAAAAAAGAGTCAGAAATATCGAACAATCCATTAAAAAACTCAAATGGCAATAGGATGGACATGTTGCAAGAATTGCAGACAAGCTAGTTACATCAAAACTCACATAGTGGATCCCCATAGGTTACAGGCAAAGCAGTGACCGGCATGATATAAGATGGTGGTGACGAACTCGATAATTTCAAAGAGTGCTGGCTCTAAGATGCCATAACAGAGAGGTATGTCTGCCCCTGAAAGAGTCTATGCCCAACGACGGATGCCATGATACTGCTGCTGCTGTGGCTGCTGCTGCTGCTGATGATGATGAGACTGCTATGGAAAAATAGCAGTTTGATCTCAAATATCAATACTGCAGTAATGAGTTTTCATCCTATTGAATGCTCCCGTACTTCTGGCCTAGTGTCAGACTTAGCCTAACAGGGTAAAAATGTTGGAAACTAACAACCAAGTAAGTTAGTCTCATAGGCCTAAAATAATTTGATAATTTCCATCCTGTTAACTCGCACCAAACTAAATTAAGCCTCATAAAACGAATTCCTTCATTGTAGACTAATTCTAATGGGTCGTGTGTAATAACTGTTAAAAGCTTTTACAACCATTGTCAATATTGACGTGAGCCAGGATATACTACAAAAGCCAGAATATATTTTTTTGTTCTTATAATCATAATACGTAATGAAATAAAGTTATTAAGTAAGTCCCTGTATATACCATAGTTGTAACACAGGAAATGTTGAGTGTACAGGATAAATGTTTGATGTCTCGTGCCAGTATTTTGAAGAAACCAAGATGTTGTCGTTCTAGATTTTCATCCTTATCGAATGGCTATATAATTTTCGTACATATCTTTTCGGTAAAGTAAAGGCTATTCCAAGGAGTCTCTTTTGGGACTATTTTACTCGTTCACGTCGTGTCACACAGTGTAAGGTGTTACTGAATGAGACTTTCAGAATAAGTCCCCGAAAATAACTTGACCATACATTCTTGTAGATGATGAATGCCAGAGTCGGAACAAATCCATGTGGTATCGTATAATGTTCTCTTGGTAACATGTATTAGCTAATGGGTTGATAAACTGTCATGTAAATTAGAGATTGGAACTCGTTGATGTCGGGAGCTAATTTCCTTGTTGCACGTTTATTTTGATGGCAATCACGTGGAAAAATCAAAGAGTGATTAAGATTACTTAATTGCCTTTCGTCAAAAAAACGAACCTATGTGTAAATTTGATATTACGCCAGGAGACATCATCAAAACTGAGTTTACCTGGGAATGACGCCCTCCAGCTTGTATTGTTTACTCTTCTAAAATTTGTTTAGTAAATTTTTTAGGTAGTTTTTCTCTTCTCTTTTTTTTCTTCCCTTTTCTTCCATCCCTTTTCTTCTTTTCTTAGCTTTCTTCCTTCCTTTCTTTCCTTTCCTTTCCTTTATTTCAATTTTCCATTTCTTTCGTTCTTTTCTCATTTCTGATGGACTTTTTCTTCCCATTTTATGCATGGTATGATGAATAGGATTAATTGAACTATTACGTCAAAAATGTCATTTACTCTATTCCTAATTCATATATAATGAGTTAGAAAATACACAAAGCATCTATAAAATTGAACTTTCGCCAACGTTTCAATGATTATTCGAACCGATATAACACTGATGATTTATCATTTATGATTGATCCCCTGGAAAAAAAACTTCTGCAAAATATTAGCTACTAAAACGTGTAAAAATAGCTTCCCCCACAGAAAACTTCTGATAACCTACTCATGAATAGTTTGAGTCTCTGTGCAAGAACCAAAAGTTGTTCAAAAGATTATGAATTAACAAACAGCTCATAGTAACATATTAGGTGGATATTAGTGGGAACCGTGTATTGTGCATTGTACATCAGAATAATCAATATTCAGGTAAGAAGCCAAGCGTTACTGAGAGAGTTAGGCCCTTACACGTCTTACGTAAATGCATTGCTACTCATTTTACTGAATTGCATTGGAAATTAAAAAAGAGGAGATTGTCAATGGTCAAAAAGCAATACAGAAAAAATTGGAGTAGTATACGTATACGTATAGGACTATAATATACTCGTATAATATGACAGAATTAATTATGTACAAATCGGTAGTCAGGAGAATGGAACTATTTTATTGGGAAATCTATTATTAATAATCCTAGTATTTTAATTTAGTATTTTTTAAATGTTTTTAGTCAATATTGAACATTATTTTCAGGCACTAACTCACTCTTTCTGCTCATCGCTCGTAGTTTCAAAGACCAGTATTTCTGTGACGTATTTCTCATCGTTTTGTCATGACAAGCTATCTCATTTTCATTTTAACCTATCTATTTTTTTCAGCGCAGGTTATTCTATTTGGAGGGACGAATCAATTATAGCTATGACTCACATGAGAAAAAGAAGGATGTAATTAAACACTTATATGCATATATGGCTTCCATACAGGTGATACGTATTTGCACTGCTTGTATAATTTATCATGGAGATACATTCAAAATGAAAAAAAAAGGATTGTCAGAGTCAGCATTGAATTATTATATATATGCATGTGAAAACAGTTGTCAGTTGGGTATGATGTGTGTTTAAATCAAGCTCCTAACATGATAGACCAATTTTATTTTTGTTAGACATTACTCATTGGATTTGAAGCCTTTTGGGGCATTTTGTAGAAAGAAGTTGATCACACACCAACAATTATACCCTGGCCACCTGTTGTGAAAGCCATGAATCGTATCCACTACGCCATTTGGGACTGGGTTTCCTGGAATGTTTTGTCACACAATTCAATAATCTGCATCCTTGCTGTGAAAACTATTATGTTACAAATACTGTTAGACATTTTATAATTCAAACAGGACCGTTGAAAAATATTCATATTTAGTTCCAATCTTAAGAAGGTAACGCCAGAATTGAAACAGTCAACTGATGTATAGTTTAAAAATGTTAAGCTGTTAGGACAATATAAGGCAGTAGTAAAATGGGTACAATGCGTGATCACATCCAGCTCCTAGCATGACGGTCGTGTTTTAATTCTGTCGGACATTAATTTTTGCATTTGAAACTTGTGGAAATTAGTTGTAAAAGCTGATAACACAGGAATTAAAGCCAGGCCATCTTGGTGAATGCAAGGAATCATAGCTGCAAGACCATTTGGGACACTGTCAGGTGTCCTGGAATATCTTCTGTCAGTATTTAATAGTCTGTATACTTCCTGTGAACAATATTGTCAGACATTATATCTCTCATAGTGGCCTGGTGGAAGACGTCCTGAATTTCGTCCCGAAATGTCTGGCCGCGTGGCCTAATGGATAAGGCGTCTGACTTCGAATCAGAAGATTGCGAGTTCGAGTCTCGTCGTGGTCATACAACATATTTACTTCCAATTTTAAGTGAGTAAAGCATAAATTAGGAAGCTGAACTGAGATATATGATAACAGTGTTGTTTGGACAATATAAGGCAGTAATCGAATGGGTACAATACGTGTTCACACCCTGCTCTTAACATGATGATCGTATTTTGATTTTGTCGGATACTGTTCCTTGCATTTGAAGCTTCGTTGAAATTAATTGAAAAAAGATGTCCCAATACCAGGAATCAAAGCAAGGCCACCTCGGTGAAAGCTAGGAATCATAGCCACAAGACCATATGGGATATTTTTAAGTGATCTGGAATGTCTTGTCTCAGCGTTGAATAGTTTGTATCCTTGCTGTGAACACTGCAATGAGAAGATCATTGTAAGACATTATATCTTCCATAGTGGCCTAAAGGAAGACGTTCTAAATTTCGTCCCAAAGAGTCTGGCCGCGTGGCCTAATGGATAAGGCGTCTGACTTCGAATCAGAAGATTGCGAGTTCAAGTCTCGTCGTGGTCGTACAACTTCCAATTTTAAGTGAGTAAAGCAAGGAACAGAATGTTGCCCTGAGATATATGTGAACAATGCTGTTTTTGATAATGTAAGGCAGTAGACAGATGGGTACAATACGTGTTCACGCCCAGCTCCTAACATGATAGTTGTGTTTCAATTTTGTTGATATTATTTGTTGCATTTGAAGTTTTGTGGAAATTAGTTGAAAAAAGCTGTTCACACATCAGAAATCAAAGCCAGGCTAACTTGGATGGAAGCCTCGAATCATAGCCAAAATACCATATAGGTGTTCTGGAATGTCTTCTCTCGGCATTTAATAGTTTGTATCCATGCTGTGAACACTGCAATGAGAAAGATATTGTCTGACATTATATCTTTCATAGTGGCCTGATGGAAGATGTCCTGAATTTTGTCTTAAAGAGTCTGGCTGCGTGACTTGATGGATGAGGCGTCTGACTTCGAATCAGGAGATTGCGAGTTCGAGTCTCGTCGTGGTTGTACAACATATTTACTTTCACTTTAAAAGAGTTAAGCATGAATCAGGAAGCTGAACTGGGATATATGTGAACAGTGCTGTTAAGACAATGTAAGGCAGTAGACTGATGGGTAAAATGCACATTCACATCCAGCTCCAAACAAGTTGGTCATGTTTTAATTTTGTTGGATAATATTTGTTGCATTTGAATCTTCTTGGAAAAAGCTGTTCACACACCAGGAATCAAGACCAGACCACCTTTGATGAAAGCCTTGAATCATAGCCATATTACCATATGGGACACTGTCAGGTTTCCTGGAGTATCTTGTCTCAGAATTTAATAGTTTGTATCCTTGCTGTGAACACTTCAATTGGAAGAATATTCTCAGACATTAAATCTTTCTTAGTGACCTGGTGGAAGACGTCCTGAATTTCGTCCCGAAATGTCTGGCTGCGTGGCCTAGTGGATAAGGTGTCTGACTTCGAATCAAAAGATTGCAAGTTCGAGTCTCGTCGTGGTCGTACGACGTATTCATTACCAATTTTAAGAGAGTGAAGTACGTATTAGGAAGCTAAACTGAGATATATGATAACAGTGTTGTTTACACAATGTAAGGCAGTAGTCAAATGGGTACAATACGTGTTCAAATGCAGCACCTAACATGATGGTCGTGTTTTTAATTTTGTCGAATACTATTCCTTGCATTTGAAGCTCCGTGGAAATTAATTGAAAAAAGATATTCCAACATTAGGAATCGAGGCCAGGCCACTTTGGTGAAAGCTAGGAATCATTGCCACAAGACCATATAGGACATTTTTAAGTGATCTGGGATATCTTGTCTCAGCGTTGAATAGTTTGTATCCTTGCTGTAAACACTGCAATAAGAGGAATATTGTCAGACATTATATCTTTCATAGTGGTCTGGTGGAAGACGTCCTGAATTTTGTCCCGAAACGACTGGCCGCGTGGCCTAATGGATAAGGCGTCTGACTTCAAATCAGAAGATTGCGAGTTCGAGTCTCGTCGTGGTCGTACAACATATTTACTTCCAATTTTAAGCGAGTAAAGCAAGGAACAGAAAGTTGACCTGAGATATATGTGAACAGTGCTGTTTTTGATAATGTAAGGCAGTAGACAGATGGGTACAATACGTGTTCACACCCAGCTCCTAACATGATAGTTGTGTTTCAATTTTGTTGGATATTATTTGTAGCATTTGAAGCTTCGTGGAAATTAGTTGAAATAAGCTGTTCACACATCAGAAATCAAAGCCAGGCTAACTTGGATAAAAGCCTCGAATCATAGCCACTATACCATATGGGACACTGTCAGGTGTCTTGGAATGTCTCCTCTCAGTATTTCATAGTGTGTATCCTAGTTGTGAACACTGCAATGAGAGAAATATTGTCGGATGTTATCTTACTCAGAGTGGCCTGGTGTAAAATGTCCTGAATTTCGTCCAAAAGAGTCTGGCCGCGTGGCCTAATGGATAAGGCGTCTGACTTCGAATCAGAAGATTGCGAGTTCGAGTCTCGTCGTGGTCGTACAACATATTTACTTCCAATTTTAAGTGAGTATTCCAGAATAGGAATTTTCAATCAGTTTTTTCAGGACGATTTAAAAGTGTAATTCAGTTGTCAAATTGGTATTATGTGTCTTTGAAATCAGACCAGAATATGATAGCAGTAGTTCATTATGCCTGACATTGATTCTTGCATTAGTAGACTCTGGCCAATTTAAAAAAAATCATTCTCTCCTCTGAAGAATCGAATTATGGCTGATCTGGTGTGAGCTTCGAATCATAACCATGAGGCGATATGGTATCCTGGGACATGTACTGAACGATATTGTCACATTATTGAAAAATCTGCACCTTGACCCTGTACACAGTTATATGTACAGAAATGTGTCTTCCGATCATTCAGATATTGGCATCCTGGTCTAGAACACTGTAATTAGACTAATTTTTTTTCGGCCATTTTCTCATTCACACACACCTTGTGAGTAGTTTTTAGAAAATGTTATGATCATTCTACAATAGATCCTGGCTGCATGGCTTAATCTGAGTTCAAATCAGAAGATTCCAGACACCAGACACTCTTGCTTTGGAATTCCAGCATACTCACTAGAGCTTTTTCTGGCTGACTTCAACTCTTTTCCAGCATTTCAACCTATTCTTGCATTAGAAAGTTTCAATGACCATGTATCATTTCAAATTGCATCTGAAGAATTCATTGGTTCCAGAATCTAAGGATGTTATGCTCGCAGAAGTGATGGACTTTTTTCAAGTTTGCAAAATATGTCGATTCTGAGAGTTCTCTTTTCGATTAATATCTTTCATACTAACTGAGATATATTGCTTCGAAATTGATGGTGAAGAGCCTCAACTATTTTTGCACCCGAAGAATAATTTTAAGATAGAAATGTATAAAAAAAAATCGAAAAAAATAGTTGGTCAGTGACCAGGATTGAGTTGAGGGTCTCACTGACAGGAGAATGGTACACATATTTTAAAAAAATCAAATCCAGTTCATCTGTGTAGATTTTTCACTCTCATCTTTCTCTCATCATTCTTCTATCTCTTCATACGCTCTTCTTAGGCATAAGTTTCTACAGTGTATTAATGAAAACATTTTTATTTACGTATTTTAGTGCATTTCAACGACGGACACGTTCAAAACATAGTCAATGGAATGTCCGATCAAATTTGAGACAGTTCATACATTAGAAAAAACTCTCACTTTCTTTATCTCTCCCTTTTGATCCGTCTCTGTCATTGTGCCCCCTCTCCCTCTCACCCTCTGCGTATTTATCTACTTATCAATCTCAGTCTGGCTATATCTATCCATCTATTCGAGAAGATAATTCACATCTATTAGAAACAGTCATCAAAACAGTCAAAATGTTATTTTCAGTTTTCAAGTTGGTCCAGCTGGCTATATACACAGCTAGCCAGCTGGATATATATATATATATATATATATATATATATATATATATATATATATATATATATATATATATATATATATACACACACACACACATATATATATATATATGTGTGTGTGTGTGTGTGTGTGTGTGTGTGTGCGTGTGTTTGTGTGTACTAATGACACGTACAGGCTGCTCCAACTGAACTAAAGGGTTAATAATCTAAAAGTTTACCCATAATGATGATAATTGAAAAGTTTTACAACCCTCGCCGGCTCCTTAGTTTTGGGTTCAATTTATAATGCTTATGCTAAATTGGTTCTTAGTTTGTATTCGTTTATTTTTTTAAAAAATTCTGTTTTATATTGTAACCCTACAAAAGACGAGAGAAATAACCAATTCATTGATTACCCCTTTGTCTATTTTTTTGATCGGTCACCCCACCAAGACATGCTGCCAAAAGTGGTTGGTCATGTGAGGGTTTCTATTGAGTAACTAGCTAAACCATGGTTTTGTTTTCTTTTCACATTTTGTTGCTCTGAAATTAGAGACGTCAACTTTAGTTAGTAGTGACAAAAAACTGGTTTGTATTCGAAGCTTTTTTAATGTGCCATAATCATGGCCTTGTGCCAGACTAGGCCCTGTGAATACCAATTAAATACATATACATCTGGAAGGCTCTGTGTGGGAAGAATGAAAAATATAGGTAATGATAAAAATCTGATCGATTTTATAGGTCAATTAAGAGGTTTCCTCAAGAGAAAAAGACTCACGGGTGGGACACAGGTGGGAGAAAAATAATGAGAATGAATGGTATCGTCTGTGGGAAGAGTATTGACCTTAAAAATAACTTCAAACAAGATCCAATTAAATTTATAGTATCAGATCTACTCCTCATCACATACACACACATACCAACACACCAAGTCTCTTTCTCAGTCTGTCTATCCGTCTCTCTCTGTCTCTGTTTCTCTCTCTCTCTCTCTCTCTCTATCTATCTATCTATCTATCTATCTATCTATCTATCTATATATATATATATATATATATATATATATATATATATAATATATATATATATATATATAATCATTTTTTATCAAATTATATGGAAATTTTTTCCAACTGTCTGTTTCATAATTTTGTAAAAAGGAGTTTCATCTTTTTAAAATCCTTTTCTTCCCATATCATTATATATATATATATATATATATATATATATATATATATATATATATATATATATATATATATATATATATATATATATAACAATAATATATATGTGTGTGTGTGTGTATACATATATATATATATATATGAGATAGAAACCTATTTGAATTGATCTCTCCTTGTTACACAGTTAATATATCACTCAACCTAGACAACATAAATAGGGTAATCAGTTATAGAAAATGTGGCCGCTGGAAGAATCGAACCCGCCACCGATAAGTTAGCAGTTATTTGGCCTTTGCATAATTGGCGGCTGTTAGGGTCGATTGTAAGATCATCACAACGTTGAAGCTGCTACCCTATCATTGACAGGTTCGATCCCTGCATTAGCCCCAATTTCTTTAACTGTTTATTGTCTAAATATATGTATACATATACATATACATTACTATGGATACTTGGTGTTGACTTGGGAAAATATCAATACAGGAAAGACAAATTATATTTTGTAAAGTTTTTATAAAATGAAATTTTCGTTCTTCTTGATTATCAGCCTACAGTCCCACATCAAGTTTAACATTGTAGTTACATCGTTAATTGAAGCCTCTAATAAAATCTAATGAATTGGCTATTATCAAAGGTCTTGGTTGTGTGACAATTGATATGAGAATAAATCATGCAAACGTACTAAAATATAATCTAACAAATAACCACATGTATGTTGGAACGATTTTTAGGGCTCAGAAATGGATTTACTTAGCGAAAAAGAAATATATTAAAGAAGATACTTTTCTTACTATGCTATAAATTTTCATTTATGTTCAACTGGACAACGCTAGGAATTTCTTCAAGTAAAAATATTTTGAGGAGCAAATCACCAGAAAATATTGAGATGATACGTTTAAAAAGTTAATACTGGAATAGAAATAATGAAATCAAAATGTTAAAATCCTTTAAAACGCTCAAGGGTATGTATTTATCTGTTAATAGTCTTTTGAAAGACAAATGCTCGAAGGAATATATTTTTGATTTGAAGGGCAAAAATATACCTTGTAATTGTTTCGAGTTGATAGAAAGGGCAACAAATGATTGTACATAGTCGATGGCCTTCGCTGAAAAAGATGTCACTATCGTACATTACCGCTTTGTAGAGCAAAGTTACAGTCTAAAATAGCTTTGATTTGCAACAAATGACCAGAAATGACCTCTGATGACCTTGAGTGACCTTTGAGACCACCTTCACGTCGCTAATTGGCGTTGCTGTGAAAAAAATCTGCCCTTTAACCAAATCTCAGCTTCCTGGTTGCAGAAATATGCCTTATAATCGCATTTATTGGCAAGACATAATTAGAAATAATCTCAAATTCCAACTTCATATAGCCTCTTTCGTTTGTTGTGAAAAGATACTCCCGTATACCGAATCCCAGCTTCATAGGAGCGAATATTGAACCGAAAATCATTCAATTCGGTAGAAATGGCCAGGAGTTACATCTGTTAGTCATGAATGATGTCCAATGTCAATTTCCTTATGGATTCGTGGCCTACAAACTGGAACTGACAGGCAGACAAACAAATTTTAACATATATAAGTCAATGCTCTTACCATTGAGTTAAAGCTGCTGGTAATGCAAAGACCCTAATAACTTCTTTCACTCCTAATTCAAATCTCATTTACTTTCAGTCGATTCGTCTTCTTCAATACAATAATTATGTATTGAGAAATGGACATATTTGGTCCGGAATGAACTATAAATCGCATTGTGTTATGCAGAAACTTATTTGAGATGGTCTCCCGTCGTTACACAGTTGATATATCACTTGCCCTAGACAACATGAATAGAATAAACAATTGAAGGAAATATGGCTGCTGTTGGAATCAGTGGCAGATTCGATTCCTGTGGCAGGATTCCTTTATCCATGAACAAACGAGATCAATATTTGGTCTGAAAGCAGTTATTTGGGCCTTTGCATTACCTGCTATTTACCTCAATGGTAAGAGCATATATATATATATATATATATATATATATATATATAAGAAAATGAATGGGGTTCGTCTGATATTCAATTGAAAATATGGTAACTCCAAAACTACGAAAAAGATGTTTTCGTTACATGTCTCGGAAGGATGGTGTCTTGTTATCAAATTTCAAATGGAAGAACAAGGTTCGAAGTGGACTAAGGCGGGGATATGATGAGTGTTGGGGTTCTGAAATTCCATATTACAGCATCACCACAAAACAGACCTTAACTTTGAACTATAATCAAAATATCGAAAATTATCAAATACCCCAGATTATCGAAACAGCACAGATCATTCTATTAAACAACGTCCAGGCTCCTACAATGGAGATAAACACATTGCAAAATAATATCCATGTGAAATAACCTCATCACGAACAATAACATGACCAAATACGTTCGTATTTCAATAAAAAAAGGTTAATACAAAATCAAAAAATGCATCACCAGCATACTGAAATTGAAACATACGATCTATACACTTCTAAAATCTTAGATTATCCCCACACATATTTACATAGCCAAACACCGATTTAGACTTATTCCTCTCTGCAATAAAACACATACAACACGCAGTAACAAATGCACACATACCATCTTTATCAATAGAGTCTGTCTCAACACTCAACCACGTATATACACACACACACGAAACTTTCCACTTTCCTCAATTCTATTACGACTCTGGTGAACTCTGACACCAATAAAACAATCCTATTTTACCATTGATAGATAAGAACTAAAAAGGCAGCCGACCACTCACTATATCTCCATTCTGACAAAGCCAAATTCATACTGCAGCCGAGTTTAATTATACCTACTTCACTTTAATGCCCTTGGGAAAGATATGTAACTATTTTTCTCGACTCCCTGGTCTGAATATAGCAGGGTAGATCAAACCCTTTAGTCTCTTGGATGGCAATAAGTGGACGTGAAATTTGTTGATGATTATGATAATACACACACATATATATATATATATATATATATATATATATATATATATATATATATATATATAGTTCATTAGGAACAGATGATTGCTTCGCATTATAAGTGCCCATACACGATGTACACACTTCTAAAATCGTATATTACCCACATTCACATCCACAAGCCAATCACCAGAGTTGATATTTTCAAAGTTACAATCCTCGATTTCTTCCGTATTTTTAATCTTGAACATCCCATGAAAAATAATGCAGCGTGATAATCTTCAAACTAAAAAAAAATTGGGAATTGTATCTAAAAAAAAAAAATGAAAATATCAACTTTTTCAAAATTGTTCGGTAAGCAGTTATCTTAGTCAGCCTCCTAAATACAAAAATGGTGTCACACTTATATCAAACTACACAGAAATACAAATAAGATAAAGATAGGAGGAGGAGTAAGACAAGGGGATACAAAATCACCCAAACTATTTACGGCAGGCCTTGGAAAATCTACTCAGAGAGGAAACCTACCACAAACTAATAGACCAACTACATACTGATGAGGAAAACACCAACACCATACCCTCCTAGTTTGTGATTTACCAACAGAAACATCCCTATTAAATAAAACAAAAGATACAGCCAGCAATAGCCAACCACCAAACAAAAGGATATATAAACAGAATAGAAGGAATATCCGACCACTTACAATAATACACACGTCCCAAATGATTCCCCAAAAGGAATCTAAAATAAACCAAATCACTTGCCTAAAGAAGCCCAAACAGGAAAGAAATATAAATATGTAATTCTTTCATAAAGAATTACCTGAGAGAAATTCAAATAGGTCGATAATTTCTTTCGTGCAGAAAATCTAGACGGATAAATTGTCCTTTAGGTGATTCGACTG
Source organism: Thysanoteuthis rhombus (assembly GCA_963457665.1). Lineage (NCBI taxonomy): Eukaryota > Metazoa > Mollusca > Cephalopoda > Oegopsida > Thysanoteuthidae > Thysanoteuthis > Thysanoteuthis major. The sequence goes on from OY735215.1 coordinate 8,652,564, forward strand.
GAAAAAAACATACATAAATATCCAGTTTTCCAATTCCTAGGTATTGAATATGTGCTTCATGCAGTACAGGGTCACACGAGTCTACAGCGCTCTGCTAAACATCAGTAGACTTTTAGATTAAATCCAACCAGGAGCAAAACATTTTTTTTTTTTTTCCTGAGTTCAGTGGCGGATTAACCATTACGCTGAAGAGACCTTTACTTATCTTTATTTCGACGCCAGTGGCAGATTAACCATTAGGCTCGGTCGGCTCTTTATTTTTCTTTTCCACCATTTTTTTACGATAGAGTTTGGACAACAATGACCAGACGAAAAACCCATTGACGCCATGCACGAATAACAGTGACACAGTGGGGTACGCAAAGAGACTGGTGACAGATTCACACTTACTCCTAAAGCCTGACTCTGGTTGATTTGTTCTGCTAGAGTTAGAAAATCCTATTTACAAGAACTATCAATAAAAGAGTTGAAATGAGATTCGTAGTTTTGGTATGATATTATATGGAGAAATGAATTCTGTTTTGTTTACTTTTTAGATTTTTATGGGGCAAGGGAGTTTGATCTTAGCGCTGCCAAGCTTATTCCTTGTTTAAAACATTCTATGAAACCCAGGTCAGAAGGTTGGAAACATTCTGCATCTGTATCTTTGGCAGGACCATATTCTGCATGGGAAAATCTTCCTAAATACTAATGTTTCTAGTGTTAAGACTATGACTGACCTTCTTCTCTAGGTGGTCAGAGGAAAAGATTCAAAGATCAATTGAAGTCTCTCAAACATTGTGACATCACACCAAACTTCTTTGATGGTATGATAGCTGAGCACCCAATCTGATGTCCCTTGACCTCGTCAGGTGGGTATGGATTTCGAGTCCATGTACACAGCTGCCAGAAACCAATGTCCTGAACTCAAGGCCCATAGCTTTTGGGGACTGAATTGCCAGGCTGATCTGTGGCAAGCTGTGTACATCAAATTTTAGTCCAAATAGCCATGAGCAGGTTTGTGGATGCCGCGGACAAAACCCTGACCAGTGATGAGGGCCGAGTGAAGAACTGGTCTCCCGTAAGGCCATGGTGAATAGTTGATTAAATATTATGGGTTTTGCCTCTCAAGAGTTCTCAAAATAAGGCAATGGTCGCTGTAGATCTTTATAGCCAATTAAAGCTATCTCAGACTGCAAAGACAGTGTTACCATACAACTCTCCAATTGGTACAAGTTAAATGTCATCCAGGTCTATGCTCCCACTTCTCAATCAACCAGAGAAAAAAAACTTCTATGATTACTTCAACTCTCTCTTACAAGATACTAAAAAATACTTCAATGTCATCATGGGGGATTTCAACGCACAAGTAGGATAAGGAAACGTTCGGATACAAAAGACGGAACGAGAGAGGTGAAGATTTAGTATATTTTGCAACTGCAAAAGGCCTTCAAAATCATGACTACATTCTTCAAAAAGAAACCCAATAGAAAATGGATTTGGAAGAGCCCCAACCATGAAACCAAAAACGAAATAAACTACATCCTGACGGACAAAAGCCACACCACCAAAACCATTCAAATTCTAAACCAAGTAAACATAGGACGCGACCATAGAATGGTAAGATGCAAATAAACACCAAAAAAAGAACGCAGTAAATGTTCCATACTAGATTGCAACCACTAAATGTACCAAATAAACTCACACAACCCTTCAGGTTAGAATTGAAAAACAAATTTGATATCTTTACCGACGAAAACGACATCAACATCAACTAACTCCATAGCAAAATGACAACCTCTTTGATTGGGAGCTGCCAAAATGTGTAAACCAACAAAACTCACCGACCATTGGCAAAATCTCTGATGAAACCATGAAACTTATTGAAAAGCGCAGAAAACCTCAAACCACCAACAACCACAAAGAAAAAATAGAAGAAACCAAACTAAAAAAAACAATAAAGAAAAAAACTAAGAGAAGACAAAAGAAAGTATACAGCAGTCATCATCGAAACCACTCTCGACAAACGTTAGGGTTTTAAAGCAATAAGCAAAGCTCTTAGTATAAGACAGAAACAAAAAACTACCATATTCGAAGCAAACGGAGATATAACAATCGGCAGTGGAACGCACCTCAGAATTTTAACAGGAACTTCACTCTTCAAAACAAGGACAGCAAAACAACGACCAGAATACACGAGACACTGACAATCAGCTCGAGGACATCCAGGAAGTTACACCATTGGAAGTAAAGCAAGCCATCAAACAAACAAACAAAAAAACAAATGCCCCCGGACTAAATAACATCACCATCGATCTACTCAAAAAAGCTGGTCAGAGCGTCAACAAAAAGCTAGCTATTATATTCTACTTGTTTCAAAAACAAAGTAAAGTCTCAAGAGACTGGAACACTGCAATCATAATGCTTCTACACACAAAAAAAGAAGAAAACCTGAAAGACCTCTAAAAATCCTCACCAACTGGATTACTAAAACACTAGATGAAAACCAACCACGAGAACAGGCTGGATTTAAGAGAATTTACTCGACCATAGACCATATTCTATCAACGAATCAGCTGAAACAAAAAGCAGCAGAATACAAAATGCCATTCGCTGTCGCATTTACAGATTTCAAGAAGACATTCAACTCTGTAGAAATTCCCATGGTCATGAATGCTATCACCCTACAAGGTGTAGATCCTGTATATATCAAAGTGCTGCAACATATATACAATTGCAGCTACTCCTTTCTCGGGTTAAATAAGGACTCTGAACCGTTCCAGCTCCAAAAAGGAGTGAGGAAAGATAATACAAGCGCACTCAAACTCTTCACAGCCTGCTTTGAGATGATTTTCGGAAAACTGAACTGGGAGAATAGTGGAATCAAAATAAACAGCGAATATCTGAGCCACCTCAGATTTGAAGAAAACATCGTTCTTTTCACAGAGAACCAACACGACTACCAACTAATGCTTGATGAAGTGAACGAAGAAAGCAAGAACTTAAGTAAAACGAAAAATATGTGCAACAATCACGTTGAGAATAAGAAGATAACCGTCAAGATCGAAGATGCAAAACACGGGAAGGTTGACCACTACATCTGCCTCAGACAATGAATCTCCATGATATCCTCGGAAGAAGAGGAAACTAAGCAAAGAATCACTCCCGGATAGTAAGCATTCGGCAGAGCAAGCTCAACTTAAAAAAAAAACAACAAAAAAACAGACAATCCCAATAATCCTAGAGGAGAGTATACAACATTGCATCCTCCCGATAGTCACTTATTGAACTGGAAATTGAACCTAACCAAGAGACAGGCCTGCATACAATGTACACATGGGAAAATCATGCTCAACCTTACGTGGAAAGATCACAAGATAGCATAGTATATAAGAGAGAAAACGAGAGTCAGAGACTTCATAAAAAATATTAGAAAAACCCAAATGGCAATGGACTGACCATGTTGCTAGAATGACAGACAACAGATGGACATCATGACTTACAACATGGATCCCCGGAGATCACATGCAAAATCGAGGCCAACAGAATACAAGATGGAGAGATGAAGTAGACGAATTCAGAAAATACTTGCTCAGTGACGCCTACAATGGATAAGTGTGGCGAATCCTGGGGATGGTCTACGTCCTATGACAAATGTTAACAGACTGATGATGATGATGATGATGATAAGTGAACATGTGCACAAAACATCTCTAGCTGACAAACTGTTATTAAAAACCATCAACTAAAACTGTCACCGAAATTGTCATAGGATTCTGCAGTTTTAAAGTTGGTTTGATGGTTAGCTGTCTAGCCACGTATCAATGTAAGTATGTATCATGTATACATACTGCACCGATGGTGGTAAAAGGCTGAAAATTTAAACCTTTGTTCATATTCAATTTTCAAAGAATTTTTTATTACGAATTCCCCCTTAAATAGGTTTTTGTGGGGATTTTATAATTTTATGCTAAATTTCGTGTTCATGGTTGTTCCTTCAACAAACTTTTTTTTTAGCAATCATAGCCTAACAGAACGTTGAAAAGTTAGCTTATTTATTAATCACCTCTTTTTCCCAATGTCTGAATCAATCACCCCAAACACAGCATGATGCAAAAAGTTATTTAGTGACAAGAAAGATCTGTCCTATCATAAAACAAAGAAGAAATCAACTTGTTTGGTAAAGATAAGTTGCTACATCCTACAAATTCGACTTGGTCATTAACTCAAGGTCTTCATTAAATCTGATCACGTGAAACACATTTGAAATGTCAATACTTCTAAAAAAAATGAGGTACAGAACAATTCGGCACTTTCAGAACAATTCTTCCAAGAATCCCAAATTCCATTCACAAGGAATAAGAAAAATCGTTCGGAATTTTCATCTACACATGCAGTTCTAGTTACAGTTTTATGCACATCCTCTAAAAGTTGCATTTCAATTATTTGAAAGGAAATTATAAGTCAATGTCGGGAATTAAAAATTGAAATCATGAACTACAGATCTTCATCTCCAGATCGCAGCATGATAAAACATCCATCCGAGATATTGAATAGGGTTATATATTACAGATTTAGCTTAGTTGGTAAGACAGCCTCGTGTCAATTAGTTGGTTTTTAATTCAAACCACGTAAATTTCACATGTGGGGTCACAACCCTTAATTTTGGTGAGGTTTGTTCTTGTTCGTCTTGATCTTTTTCGTCTTGTTTTTGTTCTTGTTACGGTATGGAAATCAAGCCAACTTGATGTTTAGAGTTTGACAAAAGATTATTTCATAGTAGCATTTTTCATTGATGATAATGATGACTTGCCATTGTAGTCAATAAAATTTCTTTGAAGAATAAATATAATCAGAATAAATCCTATTTATAACATCACTAGCGTTTCCAACAGGGAAGCACCTACGATAGAGTAAAACACCTCTAGAAACGTCTAGTTCCTGATGATTGTAGATGTTATCAATAAACCCATCAAAATAAAGCACCAAAAAGAGAGAAAACATTTTTTCCCACCTTTCCCCATCCCCCAAAAATAGCTTAATAAAGGTACTCATAGAGTACTGATACAAATTGTCAAGTCTGTAGACAAAACGGTATGACCACGAGCGCTTGAACACACAAACACATGAACAAACATAAGCAAATTTAAAAATGGGTACAACCTTTTTCCATCTTTAATGGTTATGGTTGTGAGATAGTATCGTACGTTTGTTTTTTTTTTGCAGGGGTTGTATGGGCATTATGTTTCCAAATATCCTGCGTTATTTTCCTAACCTCGATGCATTTGCAATTTTAGCTTTGATATTGTTTATAAAATGACTAGGTAAATAATTGCCTAAAAGGAGTTATTCCCCCCTTAAGAGTGAATTAGAAAATCAATTATTTTGCCTTATTCGCGTGTTCCAAGTCCAACAGATGTTTTGCATTAAGCTAACGAGGGCCAATCAGCTGTGAGTTATTCTTCCACACCCCAGGCAGTTTATTCAAAGGCGTCAAACATATTGCAAAGACGTGTGTTATTGCAATCGTTAATAACAAACCTACTGTACCCAAACAAAGATTTGAGGCACAACTGAAGCAATGATCAGCCTCTGAATTTTCTCAGGATCGAGTGACAGCAAATCTTTTGAATAATCTTTCAGTATTGTGGCTAATCAAATCCATTTAGATATACCCCGACTTCCAAAAGTTTGCAAACGTTCGCCATGTTCGACTTTCGTAGCTTTTGAAGCTTCTTTGAGCGTTTGTGATTTATTAGGAACAATGAACCAAAACAGTGAATATAGTTATTTTTCAGTTTTAAAGTCGGTCTAGCTGGCTGGATATGTATGTATCACATGTACAGACTACTTCAGTTGAGCTGAAGGGCTTTAAAATTTACAATTTTACAACCAATTATGTCAGCAAAAAAAAATCTTCCCTATGAATTTTTAGTGAGGGTTCAATTTGCAATGTAAGTTTATCCTAAAACAATACCTAGTTTTGTTAAATAATAGGTGCTTGTGAGGCACAGGATTAGTAATTTGAGAGTGATTTTGTAGTTCAAAAAATATGCATGTGTCCGTGCCTATGATTAGATAGCTGTTTGTGTTGTTGTTGTGTTCCCATCCCTTACCAACAAGATGAATAAAGCCAGGGGTTGGGAGCAGCTGACTATTTCCCCAGAGAATAGTCGATTTAGGGATTAGTACTGACTGAAGTGATTAGAGACCATAGAAGCCTTATGAAGATGTGTATATGTGCGTATGTTTCAAGTGACACATATAGATATATGTGGGACGGAGTGTGTTTGTAAAGATTGCCTCATGAATTTATAGAGAGAGAGGAGGGGAAAAAGACAGGAATAATAGGTATTTAGAGAGGGATAGGGGTTATACAATAGGAAGTTGGGTGGATAGCAGTTGGCCTCTGCTGGCCACAATGTCAGTGGGACAGTTTTACGTCACTCTGAAAAGGTGCTAACTTCAACTGAATTTCGCATATCGTTTGGGTAAAATCCAATATCGAAATGTAGCATTTTAGATGCAGGAATCTTTGAGTGACGTTTCATCTGATTACATGATCAAGGAGATGCATGAAATAAAACGAATTATTTTGATAATCAGACTAATCTCTCCAAATATGGAACCAGTCTATATCTTTCTACGGATGCAGATCTTTCCTCTTGTCAGATTCGTGATCATTTTTCCTGGCGACCCGATCTAAGAACGTAACGGGATTCCTGGAAGATTCCATCGATGGTGTCGGTGCAAGTCTACTCTGAACACATAGAAGAAATCACGGAACCGTTTTGGCGGACACAGCAACCGGCCTATCGGAGAAAAGACAAGAAGTCTCATGCCATCGTCATCATGGTTATCCAACATGATCGATAAGACCCCAGGGTTGCTATTATTCTATATTTTATGCCTGCTTGTTCTTCGAAACTTCTTAGTTTTTAGCGATCACTGCCCAACAAAAGGCGAAAGGAGTAACTCTTTCATTGGACAACTTTTTTTTCATTTTTTAATTGATCACCCCCGATACAGCATGCTACCAAGAGACGAGACAGTTTCAATTGAGGGATTAACCATATCTGTCTCAATTTATTGTGGGCATCCGTTAGCAAGATGTTATTTAAAAATATTTTGGAGGTCTACGAGCACAAAAAAAATATTACATAGATGAAATAATAGTTATTTCTTCTTTTTTTTTTACATCATTTCAGCTTTTTAATGGTTTCACTGGAACACTCCATATTCGGAAAACGGGGGAAAACCTTTTCTGTTTAAATTCTTCGGATCCCTACTTATATTGCTAGAGATTTTTTGGACGATTCCAATCTAAGGAGAAACAGCGATCCCAACATAACGATCAGACTTGTGATGATTATCTATTTCTCTATCATTAGAAACCTTCGGCAGGAACTGTCAAAATAAGTTTCTGCAGTTTTCAAGTTGGTACGGCTAACTGTCTGTATATATGCGTATGTACCACACGTTAGGAGATGCTATTGGCGTAGTAGGGTAAAATCAGACGTTAGATTGGTCTCTGTTGTTTCTGAAAAGCAATCAGTCCAGGAGAAAGGCAACTATATATTCTAAAACACGGACTTGGGTCCTCTTGTGACTGTTTAACACCCACTTTGACGTCCTTTACGCAGCTCCTACAGCCGGGCACATGCCAGACATATCGCTCTCAATTTTCTCCTAGGTTGGATCAACGAGGCGGTGAACGGGATTCTGACGACCTAACAATCTGTCTGGACATGTGCCCTGGAGGAGACGTTCTATTGTATGTATCAAACGTACAGGCAATACTTATGTCGATAAAGGGATGGAAAAAAAAGCATTTACTCGTCAATATATCTAGAAACACGTTCTCTTTTGTTTCGAAATGCCACTCCTGTTGGTTTTTGGTGGTGGCTTCAATTTGCAATGCAATTTCATACCAAATTTGTCCCAAGTTTGTGTTTGGAAGAATTCACGCGTATATTTTAGAAATTCAGACTTTTTTTAGTGATCAATATTGTACCCAACAAAACATTTATTTATCACCCCTTTTCCTGATTTTCGTATTGATCACCCCCAAACATGATATCCTGCCAAATACACGAGCTGATTTCTATTTAGTGGTTAACCAAACGTGCTATCTTATTCTAATAAGAATATTGTTTGTATTTTCGCTGCTTTAGTTGACAAAGCGTTTCTTTGAAAAAAAAAATACGTTCTTTTATAGTCAACGTAGCTATGTTTTGGTATCACTTGTCGGTAAGGAGTTGTCTGATACTGTTTATCAAATGTGTGTAATTGTATTTCAATTGATGCATTCATCAACCAAAGACTTTACAACACTTTGAAACCCTGTAAACCAATGCCATACGAAATCGACGCCAAAGACTCACAAGGCAACGTCTAAACAAAAACAACGGAAAAAATATATATCCTAACCGAAGAACCATTGAAACTCATTTCCTTGGTGACGAGAGCATAATATTCATTCAATGGGTTTTAACCACCTAAGCTTGCTATGTAAATGAATGTTCATTGTTTGTGTCTGAATGAATGTTCATTTCCATAAATAAAAATACAGTTGTACTCCTGTTATTACATCAATAATAAATGCGAACATAAGGCCAGCGACTCTTGGTCTGAAAACACATGTGTCTACAAAATAATGACTCAATCCATGCAATGGTTTTCTTCTTATTTACGGCTTTTTCTCGTGATATTTGTTCTTTTTACCCTCTCTATCGATCAAAATACATTTCTGCCCCTATTGGCTTACCGGAAGAGTGACATTCTTGTTATTTTCGGTCTTTGTTTTTCAAATGAACTCTGGGAATAATCTTCAGCCAAAACCGAATGTTCACACTGCACTACCACGTTTTTTTATACACTGACTATCCGATGCAATACATACAATAGTACCAAGTGGTACTGTATAGTTGGAAGAAAGTCCATCGATAAAATGGCTATGGCACGATGCTTATAATTATAACATTACATTTCTATTTTGTTGTTGAGAATAAGCGATAGCAAGTCTCTTCAATACTACTGCTCTCTTCTCAGTGTCATTTCGCTATTAGTAGCACTGCTTTCGAAATAGGTGCAATATTCGAATGTACTCTTTTCCCAATCTTTTTTTCTTCCATGACCATACCAAGCCCTCCTGCAATGATCACTAAGACTGTAACCATTATGCTTTATATATTTTCTATTTCTCCACTCAGCTCAGGTATTTTCCAAGCTTATCGCTCTTGTTCAGTGTTCCTCTGGTCTGCGAGAGTCATGATATCCATTTTCAGAGAGATCTCGCTGATCACGATGACTTAATAAAGACTCTCAGATTTGAAAGGGACAGCAATGATTGACTGTAACTGAGGAAAGACAATACAGACGATAGGAACCGTCACTCGACCAACATCTTTTGGCAACATGCTGTGTTGGGGGCAATCAATTAAAATTTGAAAAAAAGAAAGGATCAACGAGTAACTCACTCTTCTAACTTTTTGTTAAGTGATGATCACTGAGAAAAATCTGAATTCAAAGGAAATAGCCGTGAACAGCAAAGACACAAACCAACGAGTCAGTTTAGCATACACTCACATTGTAAATTTAACTCTTTGTTATTGTGTGTGTTTTCAACCTGTGTCCCGTAGACATTGTGTAAATTTTTAAATTTTCAGTTCTCTAGATCCATTGGTGTGATTTGTACAGCCGTCACAAGCATACGTAGCCAGCCAGACTAGCTTAAAAACTGAAGAGTCCTATTTGCTGAGGTTTTGGCTAACAATTCCTATTCATACGGTCACGACTATACATTAAACTACTCTTACCAGTGTACACATTCTTGTTGCTATCGTCACTGATCTATTCGTACTGGTGACCTCATTTTGTTCGTTATTCTCTTTTCCATCTGAATCGGAATCCTTACACATTGACTCTTTAGTACAGATGTCCTCATTTTGCTTGCTATTGTCATTCATCTTCAAATTACTGAAATTGAGATGTGTCATTATAAACCGCTAACCTCTCCGGCCATTCTTTTGAGAAATCGATCCAAATCTTTGATCTTTCAAATTGCTAAATTACTGTAAACTCATTTTTCACCAATCGTAATCGCTCGATATATTTAAACGAATTGAACTTAAAGAAAAGATGTATAGAAACAGAACACGAGTTTATATTTCCGTTTTAAACGCTTCCAGGAAGCTACAATTAAATCTAATTTAGAAATTAAGAAAAGCGCTGAGCAACGTGGCGGGGTTGGGGTACTTATTTTTTTCAGAAATAGAAATTAACCGTTTTTTAGTGGACGAAATATTCTGTACTTCATGATGCCTATCGCTGTTTTTTTGGAGGGGGAGGGGCAGGGGGAGGGGGGTTCGCGATTTCTGCTCTCAAATCATTCTGGGAGTTTGGCATTTGAATTTAAAGCACCCCACCGAATGTGTTAAGTATTTTGTCAATTTTCGGGGTTGAATATATATTGGTAGAAAATCAACTCGAAGACGTTTTCTTGACTAATTAATACGTCTAAAGATGATATCTTACTGGTTTGCATGCAGACCAAGATTAGAACCAACAGAGCGGATTTAAAATTCGTACAGGTGTTGAGTACAAAAGTGACACAAACAACAAAGCACACCTGTTGTCAGACTTATCGATCCCTCATCGTCAAATACATTTTTGAGATTGCCTACGACAGTGAGTGCTTTGTATCAGAAAATATATAATCATTCTGTCGGATCATAAATCCATTCCCTATTACGTATGTATATATGTGTGTGTGTGTATTATTAAGAAACGGACATATGATGAAACCTATCAGTCGCAGGTTCGTTTCCTGTTGCAGCCACATTTTCTTCAGTTGTTTATTCCGTTGAAGCTGTCTAGACCAAATCATACATCCAATGCGTAATAATAGGAGATCATTTGAAATACAGTTACAATATAATATAATGCAGTTTATGATCATTCTCTCGGATCATGTATCAATTTTTTAATAATATATACGTATCCGATGGACCCAAATAATTGTTGAACGTCTTTCTTACAAGACTGTTTCTCTCATGGAAGGATTGTTTTGATAAAAGAAAACATTTATAACATCCCATGCGATAGTATACACATAATATAAGGCTTGAATCCGCCTTTCCCTCAAAGCCACATATTGCCCCATCAGGGATGAGGTTCAGATAATTGAAAGGAGACATAGTTACAGCGTGTGAGAATCAACATGAGATGACACATATGTTTGTCAGCTGGTTGCGTAAACATGTCTTTAAGCCTGAATCTAACGAGATGTATGGATGAGTAGACATATTCTCACTGTTTAAGATGATAGATAACATCTGGTGTCATTGACGTCAGAACTGACAAAAAGAGAACAGACAAAAGAGCCAGACATTACCTTCGATGTTTTCAGGTGGCATTAACAGAAACATCAAAGATTATGATGTGGCCAATTTGGAGTCAACAAAACCCTGGAAGGTAGATGTGACGGTTTCAGCATCTGTTTATATCAATGGGCGTGTCTCCTCTACCAAATGAACTTGCACCTATCCTTCTTTCATTTGAGGTTTACAAAACGTAGCTCTCAGTACAACACAGGAAAGGGCGGTCTGTCCAGAATGTATCGTGCCATTTCCTTCAATAAAACAGAACTGACTGATCGAAAAGTGTCAAACAGAGATGTGTGGATACATCTAATAATTCCTTTATGTCTCATAAAGTGAGCATTGGTAACATTGGTAACTGTGAAAATTGTTCATACAAAAAACATTTGACATGACATTATTCTGCCACTTGGAACATAAACACAATATTAAGAAAACAAGAACGTGAATTTCAATGAGACGTCCATTATTGAATTTAAACGTCATTATTACCAGATGAGTAGATGATAATTCAAGTTGGGAAGTATTTTATCAATAAACACTTTTCTATCAGGTCTCTGGTGATGCTGAGAAAACAAAGTTCAGACGTTGTTATTACCAGATCGTGTAACTCCTTGTGCTAGACCTTTGCAAGTAAGGAGCATCTTATCAAGGGACAGCTTTCTACCGAGATTCAAGTACATCTGACTTTGAAATGCCATGGATCCAAGGAACAGAGCCTCTTTAGAAAGGCTCGGTGCCAATACAAATTTAGTTTCCATCCATCTACTCGTCAGGGTCATTTGGAATCGAATGGTATTGTGAAACGTCTGGTTAGCCATTCAATAGAAACCGTTATATGACCTACGTCCAGCATGCCGGGTTCGGGATGATCGATTTAAAAATTGGAAAAAAGTGATTAAGGGATAAGTTACTTTTCTCACTTTTTATTGGGTAGTGACCATTGGAAAAGTATTAATTTTCAATTGATGATGGACACAAACTAAGGGATCAGTTTGGTGAAATCTTACATTGCAAACTAGACCCCCTACTAAAATTTTTTTGGACGCGATTTAAATATTGGCAATTTCAACCCTCTATTTCCATTAGCACAGCCTTTACACATGATACATACATTCATAGTCAGCTGGACTAACTTAGAGGTTGAAAAAACATATTTCGACTGTTTCATTGACAGTTGTTATTGGCAGTTTCTTATACAAAAGTTTTTTGTTTTGCAACTGTTGACAATTATTTACGTCTGAGTCAATGATTTGCTCTGAACTTTTGAAACTGTGCGCAGAATGCGGTGTAACAGAAATTTGCTGATCTATAGGTTCCCTCTCGTCTTCCAAAACATCCACTGAAATTGTCAACATTGGTTTCTTCAGTTTTGGAGTTGGTCCAGTTGGCTCACAGACTGGCTATGTATGTAAATCGCGTACGGGTCGAACCATTTTTAAACATTTATTCTCGGTTATGTAGATAAGAAAAGTTTCTTGCCTCTTCCCAGTTTGTAACAGGAGGATCAATTGGGAATGTAAATTTACGCTAAATTGCTGCGTAATTTGTGTCCGACAGTGTTCAAGCTTGGTTTTTTTTTTGAAAATGCATATTTCTTTGGTGACCCCTGCCAAACAAAAAGTTCAGAGGAAAAACTAATTCGTTGATCCCCCTTTTTTTCGAATTTTTCCAATTGCTTCTCTCCCTCAACACAGAATGCTGCTAAAGGCGTTGGTCACGAGGTGGTCACTATTTAGTGACTAACAAGATTTATTTCTTTTCAAATTATCTTTTAAGTATTCAAGTTATTGACACGTATATCATCATCATCATCATCATCATCATCATCATCATCATCATCATCAGTCTTTTAACATCCATCGTTGGACATAGACCTTCCCCAAGATTTGCCACACTTCTCTATCATGGGCGTTGCAAAGCCAGTACTCCCTCGGTTGTGCATGTGATCTTGGGGGATCTATGTGGTGAGTCGTGATGTCCATCGGTTGTCTGCCATTCTTGCAACATGGCCAGCCCACCGCCATTTATATAACGTGTGTCGAAGGGCCCTTTTTGCTGGTTTAGCCCAAGTAAAAATGAAGATTTAGAAATATTAGTCCAACACAATCTACTTTTTTGTAGCCCCGAACTGGACTAAGATTAGGTTAGTTGATTGATTTGTAACCATTGCTGACCATTTCCAAGAATCTAGTTCAACATTGATACAATAATTACAGAGTCAAAGGTAACTATTCTGAATCCGTTCCTTTGTTATATCAATCAGGTTCGACCGTTTGAAATAACTCCTGATTTAATAGGCCTCTTGAACGAAAGGACGGTCAAATTAAGCGATCCATTGTAGAGGAACGTGTTTCTGGGTTTAATTAAGAAGTTGTTTGTAAAAACCCATTTATCTTTCTATGGCCAGTGTATTTTTATTTCAGAAGAAAAAAGTACAAAAATAATTCTTTTTTTTTTTTAATGTTTCGCTAATTCAAACTGGCTCCTTCAGGAAAAAAGGTAATGGAGATACAAGAAGATGTCTGTTATCATCATCACCTTTTTCTTTCAGAGAAACCAAGATGAACCATTAGTTACAGAGTTAAAGTGTAGGGTTCTCCATTTGCTCCTTTGGTTTATCCATCAGGATTGTCCGGGTAGAATGGATCCTGATTTACAAGTCCCTGACACAGATGGAACATTTAATTGCGTGACCCATAATTACAGAATGCGTTGTTGCAAGCGAAGGCAAGGGGTAATTCAGGAATTGATTCAAGGCTTGCATATCGTTCTGCTTTTCTCATTCTCATTTATTTTATAGAATGCTCTTCGTGTCAGGATACGAAGAAGTCTAACCTAGTGTTTCTCAAACCTATTCAGAGTTATTCATCCTTGAGTCTTTCTCATGAAATTACGTTCACCCCTGACCAGACCCGTAACAAGCAGTTGTGTGAGGGTATTCATTTGATCATCTTTTTACATGTACTCCTACTATGGAAACTATATCATGTATAATTCTTTAAAGACTTTAATGTATCAAATGAACATTTTTTCTGTGATTACTTTATTCAAATCTTTGGCCATCATAGAAATATGTACTGAAAATTAGGAGTGACAAGAAGTTTACAACTGAAAAACTATTACAGTTTTCTAATCTACATAAAATTAGATAAAGTTATCTATTCTATTACCAATGACTAAGAGATTTCGGTATTTCAGTGATAAGCTTCTCAAACCAAAGTTCTATTCCTTCCAACGCAATAATGAATCATATCCTGAATTGAATCCCCCCTAGTTTTGTTACCCCCTCCTCCAAATATTTTGTTCACCCTTGGGTAAACCATTCATGCTTTTCAGAATCACTGAACATTTTGGAAATACACTTTCGATGATGATGCAAAGAGTAACCAAGGAAGGAACTGGAATGCTCACACACGAGATACCCCCCTCCTGCCTCGGTATATACAGGCAGTGGTGGAGATAGTTTATGATATTGGAAACAGAAAAACGATTGAAAATTTAGTAGAAGAAAGAATAACAAAAGAGATTCAGAGGACACATTTGCAGGAGTTATAGAAACCTTGGTATACACACAGAACTTATATTCAAGTCATAAGGATTTGAACTGACGTGTTGCTTCGAATTGATTGGTTTTGAAAGTCAAAATTAGGTATCAGATTTTATTGAAATCAACATATCAATGCTTTTATTTAATCATATTCCGTGGTTTTGTACGCAACATTTCTGGAAAATCTTTTTTTTTAATAGAACTAAATTGTTAAATGGAGAGAAAACAATTTATTTTCCCTCCTTCTCAAATCTTGATCAAAATCGATGATTCAAATACTAGCTTGAATTGTTATCTGAAATAGTCGCCAAACTGCTAAGTAGGTTTTTATCCCCCTTCTTCAAAATCTTTAATGATCCCAGTAATTTTACGAAATAAACAATTTTTTTTTTTGGTCAAAAACTTATGAATACCCCCTTCTATACAAACAAACAATCGTTTATATAAAAAGTACTACTTATTTTATAGATTTGAAAGTACTGAAAACAAGGAACACAACACCCTTTATAGTTGTTGCAAGCCTTACAAATTGCCCTCGTGGTCGGTGCTTGAGTTGAATTGGAATACTAGTTGAGAAAAAAAGGATCTGACGTGCAAGCGCGAAAGAGACGGAGGTAGGAGGTTGCAATTTCAAAGATCAGTCGGAGTCCCTACAAATCGTCAGATAAAATGACACTAAGACTTGATGACAAAATGATAAAATAAATAAACAGGTCCGATTAGTCGTGTGATCTACGTCTTTTTGGCAGTGTGACATGTCAGGCAATCAATTGAAAAATTGGAAAAGGAATGGGGATCGAGAAGTAAGTCACTTCTCTCGCTTTTTGCAGAGCAGTAATCACCAAAAAAAGTTTGAATATTCAAAAAATTCTAAGCAGACAAACAAGCGTAAGTACTGCCGGACTTAAATTTACATTGTAAATTTAACATCATCCTCATCCCACTAAAAACCTATCTATTTGGCAGTTGATTTTCAAAGAACAAAAAAGTTTTTTTCTAGACATAATAAGGAGTGAGTGTTTAAATGTTCAGCCCTTAAAACTCCATTGGTACAGCCTGTACATAGTCAGTCAGTCTGCCTGACCAACTCAAGTTGTCAGTTTTGGTGACAGTTTTGTTTGACGGTTTCAACCATAAGGGAGATTGTCTTCTGAAACATATCTGTTGAGGTCCAGTCTGATTGATAATTAGATCAAGGTCGTGCAATAAGTCCCAGAATATCCAAAATGGCTGGATATTTTTCTCTGATAAACCTTATAATAACTCCTAACATTTTTCGTGATTTTGAACGAAAATGACTTTCGGTGTCATCCGTGGAGAAAAACTATAGAAGCTAGTTTACGTGGGCCTAAATACACTGCACAACGATATCACAATGCTTAGGATTTTATTGACGTCAAATATTGACATTTCGACCTTTTCCCTGTAGAACTTTTCACTTTTGACTCGAGAGAAGGAAAGCATCTCATTGATTTTGCAGTTTAATTATGCCGAATCTAAAACAAAAAAAATGGCGGACCCGAATGTCTTGCTGTATCCGTTTTCAATAAAGCAAAATCAACCAATGAAAATAAAGTACGCATGAGCAGGTGTTTACTCAAGTTTCAGACGATAAAACATTGAAATGTCTCCCAGCCACTGGCGACCTCAACTGAGCAGTCTCAGACGAATTGTATTAACATTCGGTTGGATACGAGGTCTGTAAACAAATTATCCAGCCAGATAATATCAACGAAAAAAAAAAAAATGAAGTGAATACTATGCAGGGGTCCCAACCTTTTAGTGTCAGAGAGCACTTTCACGACTACTAGTGTTGCAGCAAGCTCCATTTAAATCAAATTATATTTGGACTTTAATGATGCAAACATGCAAAATTGTGTTTAATTCCTATTCAAGGTGCATGAAACAAATCACTACAAAACAGCAATATTTTGAATATTTAAATTGGCAATATAACATGCAGTACTTATGTGTAATTACATCAATTACAAAAAAAAACTGATTCGAATAAACTAAAAAATTGATAAACCCCCAATGAGAAATGATTCAAAGACTGGCCCTTCCCAACGGGAAAATTCTGTGGGGATAACAAGAACAATGCAGATGAGAGATAGGGGTCCTGGGGCGAGTGCCTGGAAAATTCTCGAAACTCCTAGAATCTCAGGACCAAAGTTCCATGAATTTAGTAGAATGAGATGAAAAAATATATTTTGCAGCTAAAAGTTTGGGATCATTGGCTCTCAACTCGTTACGGCCTTATTAAATAAAAAAAATTGCCAAATTAATCTAAATAATTATATTCTTTATCCTTAAACACATGTTTTTGATAATCTCACAGCAAATCTATAGTCAGACTTGACAGCAAACATTAAAAAAATACCTTTTGAAATAATTATACCGTGCAAATAAAAAGAATGTTCTATATGAGACTTAAAAACCTTATTTTATTCATAAGTCGAATCCATAGGTTTTCTCTTGTACGCTGCATTCTTTTAGGAAAGGGAACATCTCTTCTATAACAGAACTTCAAGTGTTTTTATCTGTTACAAATAATTCTAGTACAATGTCATCCAGCAGTTCTAATAGGGTTTATCATTTAAATTACTACAGCCATAATGTGTGCAAACGAAGGATTTTAGCACTCGTAATCTCTTGGTGAATAACACAATGGTACGATAATAAGTTCAGAAAGGATTCATCTTCCTGGTAGAAGGTAACAAATCTTTTGATACTACCAATCGTTGCTGGTATCCCATCAGTCGATACACTTTGCAACATAAGTATCAAAACCATATTTAAATAAGTGTAGTTTCTCTTTTTCGTATATTGTTTGGTTTTACCGTCAGATTTTAACCCAGCGTCCTTGCTATGTCCTAAAACAGAGAGGAATCCGAGAGGGAAAAACTGTGCTCCTTAAGAGCTCAAATATTGCAACATTGAAACATTTGAAACATCAATGGAAGAATTGTATTAAAAACATAGATAATGGTAACCCATCTATATCAGGCTCAAGAGAAAGTTTCAGCGGGTGTCATGGCGCTCGCGAAGACAGGGTTGAAGAACCCTGGAGGATAATATCGCCGTAGTCCCTTCCAATTACTCTTTCTAAAGTCATCTGTCTAGGTTGCCGTCACCTGCCTTGTTGCATTCTCCCTGATTTCTCCTTCAAACAGTTTTTTTCAGCGCCACATCTGAACTCTCAGGGGCTGACAAACCTAAGTCGAGTGATCTTTAGCCAAAAGTTCTAGCTCTATCCACTCACTGAGAATGCAACGATCACAAAGTAAACAAGCTCACTCAATGAGGTCTTACTCAATGACTGAGTAACTCTATGGAGGGGTTTCTGTTCACAAATGCGCAGCAAGGTCCCCTCTTATTGGATGTCAAGTTACATCAAAGCTACATCAACGAAATGGCTAAAGACTTCCCGGATATACCTTTCATGTATAATTGTGTAAGATCGTGTGTGAAGAAAAAATCATTTCATATGTTTGGTTTGACTTATCGCTATAATTCCTGTGTACGAGAAGAAATATCATAAAAAGAGAGAATTGTAAAGTTAATGTTGCCTTTGCTGGGATATATACATAGAGAGAGGGGGAGGGAGAGAGAGGGGGACAGAGACAAAGACAAAGGGAGAGAGAGAGAAAAAGAGAAGGAGGCTGTCAATGATATAAGTAAATCCAACAAACAAAAATTAGATATGATAGGGAAGAACGGTGATTTTCAGGGAATTGTGCAAACGATATACGTTTGACCATGCAGAGCAATGGTAAATTCACAAATCAGAAGTTATGCTTGTGAATTGAAATACGCTATTTTGGGGTTTTTAAATTTGAATAGATCATCTAAAGAAAAACAGTTAAGACCTGATTTTGAAGAGAAAATAAGACCTGTCCGATGTAACGAATAAACATAAGAACCTTTTCCAAGGAGTAGAACGTTTGTGAAATATGAAAAAGACGGCTGTGTCTATAATTATTAAGGGTTTGTAAAATTCCCCGGCGAAACTCCGTAAAAACTGTTTAATCCATCTATGGCATCCAAAAGGGCTGGGAACTTTTGCATGCACTTGATAGTCAAGGACTCATGACAATCTTTGTGAAAGGATTGAAGAACTTAGATCCAGTTTTGAATTAAAACCTTATATAATATTAGTCAGTTAGGATACCAAGGAGTGCTGTGATATTGCAGAGAATTCCTATAATCAGATCCTGAGACTAAGGAGAATAGGAAAAAATGATAGATACCATGAGGGAAAATAATGTCTTCTAATTGACTACAACAAATTTCTTAGAAGAGAGAGAGAGGCAGAGACCAGATAATAAAACACAGGAACATAAAGAACACGATTCAGTGAATGTGGAATGTAGGCTCGAGGAAAATACCTATTATCGTTGGACATCCAGGACTTAACAACCACCTTGGACTGATTCCAGAGAAATGACTAACAGAAAACTCTGGGAAAGTTGCTCCCTTCGGAATTGCTGACATCTTGAGGAAATTCTTCAAGTATATTGACTTTTGAGATACTTGCAGAGATTTGGTTCTTTGCAGATTGGTACAAAAGTAATAAAATACAGAATAGAATAAAAGAAAAGAAAAGAACTAATAATAATAATGATGATGATGATAATACTAATAATAATAAATGACAAGTCAAACACTGTCATCAGTACTACTTCAATGAAATCCTTGCTTTCCTTTTTCTTCACTTGTACAACAATCTTCTGAGTCTTACTCATAAAATTTTGCGTATCAAAAACCGTGTCTAGATCACGAGAATCACGATCAGATTAATTCAGAGATTCAGTGATAGGTTGAGGCTGTCAAGACCATGATTGTGCTTATGTGTGTGAAGATACTGAGAAAGGTACTGGAGATCTGAGGAGGCTTTCTCTCTCATAAGCAGAATGTCTCCAAAGACAAGTGAACAACCCCTGAAATACCCCTTCTATGACTCAACCCAGAGCGTACTGGGATACCTAGTTGACAGAATCCTCCTCTGATCTACGATGATGAAGTCCAAGATAAAGTAGTGTTCAATATATTTGGCATCAGTTTGGCTGCAGAAGCTTTTGTGATTTGTCATCCAAAGATTTGATTTGGAAATCAGAGGTGCCATTCCCCAGAATTGGTTGCCGTCCAAAAGCTAGAAGACCCAGTCTGCCCTGCTATTTTAGCTATAGCCTGCCAAACGGAAGATAGATTCGTGCCTTTCCTAGGGGCAGTAGTACGAAATGAATCGAAGCACCCTCGCTAAGGGTTTGAATTTGCACTTCCAACATCATCATGCGATCACCAATAATACTTCTTGCAAAAATGCGGAATCGGATTACTTTAAGGATTTTCACGCGTCCTCTTTTTTCTTCTTCTTTTTCCTTCGCAGCTAATAAAAGAAGGATAAGAAGGAGAAAATAAGAAAAGAATACCTTAGGAAGATAAAGAAAATATTAGAGACCCAACTAAACTGCAGGAACCTCACAAAAGCAATGAACACAAGAGTCGTATCGATAGCAAGATACACGAGACCATACCTTGGATGGACAAAGGAAGAACTCCAGTAAATTGACCGGTGAACAGAGAAGCTTATGACTATGCACAAAGCCTTACACCCCAGAGATGATTCGGACAGACTGTACGTGAAGTGAAAAGAAGGCGACAGTGGGCTCATCAGCGTACAGGACTGTGTTCAAAGGGCCAAAGCAGGTCTAGAAAAGTATGTGCAAGCAAACAGTAGAGACATCATAAAGAGTGCCCGAAACAGTGCAACTGACTGCAAAAAAGTTTTAAAGAATACAGTGGAACAGCAAAGCAAATATAGAAAGAAAATGAAAACATGAAAACTACACGGAGAATTTAAACGACAGATAGAGGAGGCAGCATGTAAGAGGTCATGGACATAGCAACGAAAAAAAGACCTGAAGAGTGAAACAGAATTGCTCATCATGGCACCCCAAAACAAATGCACCAAAACAAACTATATCAAAACTGAAAAAGGATAAATACAGACACGATAGAGTAGCAACAGTTGTACAGTCCTGGAGAAGGGAAGCCACAAATTATTTTGAGACTTTGACATCCAACGGACTACACCATCCAAGCAGGAAAACTGGACCCTAGTAATCATGGATTAAATGGAAAACCTGCCAAATGATAGATGTGGCCGAAGCTGCATTCCATAATGTAAAGAGGAAAAAGAGTGAAAAACTGGAAAAATACCAGGATCTGGTTGGAGAACTGAGAAGATGAGGAACATGAAAGTCAGGGTTGTGCCGGCAATTATTGGTGCACTCAAAACCGTACCAAAGACACTGGAAGCGACATTGGGGGAACTGGGCATTAAAGAAAGGATCAAGACTGTTCAGACAACAGCACTGGTAGGAACCGCACGAATACTGAGGAAAGTGCTAGAAATTTGAGATCTTCGACCTCAGCTGTTAGCAGCTGCTTAATAGAGGAGAATGAAAGGAAAGAAAAAAACACAGTACTGCCGTGGACTATGAGAGTATGAAGAGGAGGGCTGGATACTTGAGAAGACTTACTGTCACTCAACTTCCAGGGCGCTGGTGTGAAATTGGTAATAATAATAATAATAATAATAATAATAATAATAATAATAATAATAATAATAATAATAATAATAATAATAATAATAATAATAATACCACAAGGCAACTGGTGTGAGATTGCAAATAATAATATTAATAATAATAATAATAACAATAACGATAAAAACATGGGGACAAAAAAAATAGAAATACGAATGAGCACAACTTAACCCAATAGAAGCTTCGCCCTTCCCTCTCTTCACTAAATTATAAATAAATCAATTTGATATCTTTGATTGACTGGATGAGACTACTTATTCATTTATTCCAAAGAAACGTTTTCATAAATAAATTTAATAATAAATTCGCTAACACCGAAGTTTTATCAAATTAGAGTTGGGGAACTGAACTCAAATTAAGATTGGTACTCTTCATTGTGACTATCCACTGGAATGCCTCAATCATTAGCAGAAAACATTGGATGAATAAGATTGTATTCTATTTGATAATTGCGTATCTTGAAACAATCATTGTTTCCCGGTGGTTGTAGTTGAAAAGTGGATTACGAAGCACTGTCATTCCTACTTTACTTACTGAGTCAGTAGGAACAAAAAGCTGTTATCTCTGTTGCCAACCATGACACTCAATTGATAATTTGGTCACAGATAAATCTTTATTTGATATAACAAGCTGAAAGAAAAGCAGGGTCTTATACTAACACACGAACTCAGAATTGACTGCTTGAACGATTGTTCGCTCACTAGCTGCTAATAATATAACTATAACTACTTCTTCTAGTGCTACTGTTGCTGATATATCAATTCCATTTTATCCCCAAAATGAAAGCAGGAATTTTAGTTTACAATACCTTATGTTAACCTTTTAAATTACTGCGGAAACATACCGACACAGGGCACAGAGTTAGGTATACCAGAGGAATAGTGAAAGGAATTTACGAGTTCTTTATTGAAAATTCTCTGTATTGGGCGAAAATCTTCAGTTCAAGTAACGGCCAATTTCTGTACTTTGGGTGTTCAAACATGTGTAGGCAAGAGACGTCCAAAACAATAAATAATCATATTGAAACAGTGTTTGTCTACTCCTGACTATAATATTAGATTCAATATATCTGACCTGAATACACCAGGAGAGATTTAATCTTGCCGGCTCTCTGATGGGAACGAGATAATATATTGGGTGGCGTTAGGAAGACCTCGTAAATAGAAGAAGGTCAGAATCCGTTTAAGACAAGCCTGGATGCTGCTGGGTCAAACTCCAGTCTTACTTCTATAGCGAACAGATATTGATATTGCAACTTTCGAATTGTATATAAAGCAAGACTGGCCGTGTTAGGGTCTGGCTTCATTCTGACAGGAGCTTATGAGTTTTAAAAATATTTCGATCTTTGTAAAAACATATTCTTTCAACTAAAAAAGAGCTTTAAATTTGTGATTACATATTTTTTGTAGATGAACGACATGAAAATATATCATTCGAAACAATTTAGATATTAAGAGGAAACTATCTTTTATATCTTTCCTCGTTTTCTTTCTCGATTTATCTCTATTTCCCCTATTTCCTCTCTCTCTCTCTCTCTCTCTTTCTGTCTTTCTTTCTCTTCCCCGCTCTTAGTTTTTTCTGCTGATTGATAACAAGAATCTTTATCTCTCTCTCATTTTCTCCCCTTCTCTTTCTCAATGCATCATTTTTAACTTCTCATGTTTTAGTCTTAAGCGGATGTCTGAAATTGCCGTTGCTTTTAGATGACAAAAATGAAGTCAAAACTCAGCCTGAGTTTCACATCAGATTATATATATATATATATATATATATATATATATATAATGTGTACTGTAGAGAGTGAGACAGACTCGGGAGTGAGGTGTTTGGTGGTAAGGTTTATTAATCCTTATAAGTGAATAGTCCATACATGTTTCGGGATTCTTCCCATCATCAGTGCTGTGTGCTGTGTGAGTGTGTATTAAAATGTACCATGCGGAACCAGAGTCCACTGCCAGGAGCTATGCATTGTGGGTAAGTTGTGTTGTCAGGGCTATATATATATATATATATATATATATATATATATATATATATATATATATATATTTAACATTCTGGCCCTGCAGAAACCTGCAATGGCTGCATCTCGGAGAACCGTTCCAGAAATAGAGGCTATGTCATTACCGAATGTAGCACACGACACAGGAAACAATTTCACTCTTTGTAGGCTGTTTGAATTTTCATCCTTGCCACGTTGGATGCCTCTCCTAGTTTCAGTTCTTCTTGCTTCGCTTCTTCTTCTTTTCCTTTTTCGTTTTTAGTTCCTCTCATTCCTTCCTCGTCGTCTCCTTCTTCATTGTCTTCTTCTTAACATTTCTCCTTTATCTCCTCTTATTCTGATATCCGACCTGGCACTGGGATTCGGTTCAAATAATTGATAAAGCCAAACTATTGCTGATGCTTCTTATGTTTCATTCACTGACCGAAGAAATCTCAACAGTTACGAGATTATCGCCAAAAAGAGAGTCTCTCTCTCTCTCTCTCTCTCTCTCTCTCTATATATATATATATATATATATATATATATATATATATATATATATATATATATATTAGCCTTTAAAATGATATTAAAAATTTATGCATTAGGAAGTAATAGCAGTAATCAAATTCGTTCATCTGAACATCATAATTATATCGAGGCACCAGGTTTTTTTTCCATTTTTTACAAATAAAAACAACAGACAAACTTTTTCCAATCAATCTTTTTGTCAATTTTGTTTACGGACATACGGTTCAACTCCAGAGACTAAGCCCGTATTCTAAATTCTCCATTTAATTTCAAGGTAAATGACCCAGAGAGGATTGGCTCAGGAATTGATTTCGTTTATGCCACCCACCGGCAAGGCCAAGCCCCCAAATTGGACGATGCAAAAGCCGACTCTTTCGGGTGTCTAAATCACCCCCATGTGCAGCGATGTCTCTTTTCTTATCTCTTCGCTTGCATCACAGCAGGCAGACATTTTCGAGTGGGATCTACCACGCATGCGTATGAGCAGTTGGCGTAGAACGCACGCAGCTATCGAATTTTATGTTCTGCCCAACAAATTAGTGAGACCACGAGATGAGTTTTCTATCTAGTTCATTCCCATTGGGGAGTTTTTATTCGAGAGGAGCAGTGGGAGGTGAAGTGGTTGAGAAACAGAAAGATATGCGTGAAGAGAAAGACTAACCAAAGAACTGAGAAGGAAGAGAGGATGAAAGAGGAGAAAAATCAGTATCTATACCAAAACAACTATCTAAACACACACACACATACACACACTTGTATATAGAGGGATATAGATAGATAGATAGATAGATATATAGATAGATAGAGATAGATAGATAGATAGAGATAGGTAGAGGAAGAGAGAGAGAAAGAGAGAGAGAGAGATTGTGAACAGTCAACCAAAACTATGAACATAGTTTCCTTCACTGGCTATTTATGTATTTATTGCTCGTCCAGGATGCATAAATTGTACTAGAAAGATTTTTAATTTGGTGAGTTTCAATTAAGAATGTGAGCTTATGCTGAATTGGCCCCTTAGTTTGTGCCTGGCAGAGTTCAGGATAGCTTTTTAAAAACTTTTTTTCAGTGACCACCACCCAACAAAAGGTTACAGAAGTAGCTTATTTATCAATCATCTCTTTTTACTTTCTTCTCCATCAATATCCCCCCCCCCGTACAACAGCCTCTCAAAAGACGTCGCTTACGTAAGTTAACAATACGTTCCATTTTCAAGGTGATAGATATGACTGACTGACGGATCAACAAAATGAGAGATCGATGCAAAAATTAGGAGATTTGGAATGAAACAAATTCTCACTTCTCAAAATGATACCCACCAGGTCTTGGATTTAGACCTTAGGGGTCCACCATATACAGAATCTAAAATACACTGCAAATCACAAAATGTACACATCAACGTCCATTTATTGCAGTCAATTGGGGCTGACAAGTTATACATACGTAAAAAGGTCAAAAAAAGGTTGTCATAACCAATTCCCCAATCTCTGTATATACAACAAAACTAGCAAATTTTTAATTAAGATATTTTTCTACAGCTATTGAGCTGTAAACCCGGGATACAAGCTACGATTTCATAAATTTGTTCAAAACAATTGAAAACCTAATAATGAAATAAATTTCAAAATGAATTTTGAGCAACAAATATCAATTCGTTTTTTTTTTATATAAAGAAACTATTAATGATGTTTTTGTACAGAGTCGATTATGGCTGTTGCCCACCTTCGAGCCATTAGATATCAAAATACCAGTTTTATAGAGATGTAAGTAATCATGCTTATAGTAAGTGGCTCACCAAGAAAGACAAGAAGATACGAGAGGTCAGTTTTTTTGAAACATGGTATGATTCTTATCTTTATTTGACCCATCGTCCGTGACATCAAGTAA
Source organism: Thysanoteuthis rhombus (assembly GCA_963457665.1). Classification (NCBI taxonomy): domain Eukaryota; kingdom Metazoa; phylum Mollusca; class Cephalopoda; order Oegopsida; family Thysanoteuthidae; genus Thysanoteuthis; species Thysanoteuthis major. The sequence continues at coordinate 8,678,484 of OY735215.1, forward strand.
ACTTCATAAATGTTAGTGATTTTATCCTCACCTATTGATCCACTACTGTGACCTTGTGTCAATCTAAGCTATATTTTGGAAATAACGTAAGCTTAACCAAAGTAACAACTTATGCAAGTTCATTAGAAAATGTCAGCCAAAATTGTTATCAAAACTTTTAACATGAGTTTCTCTCTGGTCCTGCTAACTATACATGGAGAACAATGGAATTTTGCTAAATTGATCCCTTACTTTGAGTCCACATGTATCACACACACAGGAAGCACTAATGGAGCTAAAGGGCTGAAAATCTAGACATCCACTCCTTATTATGCTTACGAATTCTTCTTTTTCTAAATTTCTCACTGAATAATTTTCCTAGAAGGGGGACCAGTTAAAAACCGGAGTTTATGCTAACTTGACCCCTTAGTTTATGCCCGCTTGTTTCGAAGATAAAAAACAAACTTTTTAGTGATCACTAGCAAACAAAGAACAACCAAAGCAGCTTATTCAATGATCACTCCTTTTTCCAGTTTTTTAATTGATCGTTCCCAACACAGCATGCTGTCAAAAGACCTTGGTTGCCTAACGATTTCTATTGAGTGACTGAAGAGGCCCGATTGTGTTAAAATTTCTCTTGTTCGGTGCGACAAATTCGATTTATTGTTATCATTGTTGTATTCCAGATCAGTTTTCCATTTGTTTCGCGATCCGCAGGGCAATAATTTTTTGTCTTTATTGCTCGACCGATCCACGGACACCCGATCATTCTTCCTGTGACATTTGTCTGTTTTTACGGGGTAGGGAAGCTAGCCTGACCGACGCCAAAAATTGACTGCCTCACAGGACTAAAGGACTTGTCTTCATTGTTGATTGCATTAATTTATTCACTTTTTCCATCAAGAAACGAATTTTATCTTCATCCGACCAGGCCTCCCCCAAGATCGCCGGAAAGAAAAGAAAACAAAAAAAAAACGAAATGGGAAATCTGGAACGTGTGATATGACCGTCGTTTGTCGGCTAATCTTGAGCATTATTGATATGCAATCGGAAAGTCGAAGGCAGAGACACGTCGAGGGGCGTGACATGACATCTAAATAGAATGTAATTTATGCAGGCTGTGGTTGACATGTTAAGATCTGCTGCCACCAATCTGGCCTTCGTTTCAAAAGCATTTATACAGAGAAGGCGCAAATGACTCGCGGAGACTCTTTTGAGACGTAAATTCTTGACGTTAATATTTATGAACTAATGATAAAAAAAATGAATTTCGCAGACAGGAAAAGGTCAGCTAAGAGGGGAAATGAGAAAGAAACACGTTTCTCCATGGAATTTTGCAGGTATGTATGTGTATGTGTGTTGGTTGGTTATTATGTCGCCTCGTTATAGAGTTCGGATGACACTTATGACACTATATCAGTCATCGATAATATATATATATATATATATATATATATATATATATATATATATATATATATATATATGCATGAGTGAACAATAGTAGGGAAAAAAGAGACAGACGTAGGTGTGAAAATATATGGAGACTCCATTTGTTAATTAATTAATCTATAATTGAATTATTTAGTATGTTGCACATGTTTCGGGGATATTTCCCATCTCCAGTAGCTTGTTGGTACCTTTCAGTGATTGGAAGGATTCCGTAGAAAACAGATTCAGCACTAAATGTTTCGCTTTGAAAGCAAAAAAAAAAAAAAAAAATGAAATCAAGAATGCAGATCCCATGGAAGTCATAATGATGAGTCCAGATTGTTTTATTTCTATGAAGAAATCTGCGATGGTATGGGTTGATATATATATATATATACATATATATATACATATTTATAAAAATATGTATGTATATATATATGTACATATATATATATATATAGGCAGCTATTTCGACCTATTATCTATTTGCTTTATTTTTGTGCTTATCATTGGTGTTTGCAGTACCTACTTTGCACACTAGGGGCCAAGTGTAGGATGGGAACTTATTTAAAGAGACAGTTGTCATGGATAAACCAGGCAATAGAGGAAAGGGAACATAGATTTTCAACCGTCGCTGTCTCATACGTGGTTTGTTCGTTCTGATTTGCAACACAGATTATTGCCTGTATTAATCACAAAATTGATCGCTGTGGATTTCACTGCTTGACATCTTCGGTGAGCACTGCAATAAGTATGCCAATGGTTGGTAAAATTCAACGATGATCGGACATTGCTAGTTTGCTGCTATGACATCCATTAGGCAATTGACCGACATCACAGTCCTTCCATGGCTTATTTAGTCAAATAAGTTTGTTCAGATAAATCACTATATATATATATATATATATATATATATATATATATATGTATATTATGATTAACACTCCCTTCTTTAGGGTTGTGTACTCTTAGGTAGGACATTCATCCATTATAAGCTCCTATGCAAAGCTCTCCCAACTCTGGAATGGAGTATTCTAGTTGATGGGGTATTGTGCATAAATGAATATATCGCTTAATTTGGTCCTACTGACCGTCCAGTTTTGCATAGGGCAGGGGTAAAATATCAGCATTAGGGTCTGAAGGTTTCGGTCATACCACGTGGTACTGGAAGGGATATCGGATAGTCCAAGGCCACACTGAAGAGTTATAATACAACGGAACAGCTGTTATAATACAACGAAACAGCTGTGTTTAGATGACACAATTACTCTATATAAATGCTATATATTTAGCATTCTCAACAGTTTGAAAAATAAGGGGAAATTAATCGAACTACTTGCACTAAACTAATGTATGTAGTGCTTGAAAAGTCCTTGCGAAGATACTACTAAATAGACTATTTGATCAAATTGCAAATGATCTTCTCTGAGAGGGCCAATAAAGCCCCAGAGGATGATCTGCACTGTTTACAACCTAAGATGCCTAAGATATCAAACTGAACCGAAACAAAACCCCCAATTGCCTTGAATTTCCATCGATACGGTTACAACCTTTTTTAGGACTTCAATTAACAAGGTTACGTCACATCATCTTCTGGACAAGATAATAGAAAATAGACTGGCTGACAAACCAAATCTTCGATAGACTCCACAAGCTTGTCTTTGGTTGTGAAAACGTCAATAATCAAACGAAGAATATGGTTCTTTAAAGCCATTCTATAGCCTATCCTCATATATGGTGCCGAGCCCTCCGTCGTATACCAGCGTCACTTACCCGTTCTTCAAATGTTGGGAGACGCCATCACCGAGAACTGGATCCTCAGGAAAACCAGGGGCGCCAAGCATCGATGACAGTGTGCAGGCTTTGTTGCCAGTATATAAACTGCAAAAGATCTTCTATTTCGGAGAATTAATGTCTAGTATCGGATCTTAACTGCAGAGACGCCGGGTTTACCAAGAAAATACACTCATCTCCCATGTGTCCAATCCCTGCTCATGGAGAGAAGAAGCCACCAACAGGATATGCAACCCCACCCCTGTGCTGGCACCAGTCGCAAATAAAAGCAAAAGAAAGAAAGCGGCACTGGAATGCGGGACTTCTCTCCGTCAGCCAGACATTCTCCTGCAACTATTGCAGAAAGGCCTGTCTATCGAGCATTGGCCCTGTTGACTACCTGAAAGTCTTTAATAGATGTGGAAAACTCTTCTAATTCTTTGTTCGTAATGCCAAACCATATATATATCGCCAGTAAATTGGTTCATGTCAAAAAACTGTATCAGAAGACCCTGTCTGTACAAATGAATTCCTTTGATTTATTTTAACCTTTCGTGGGCGGTAGTGGGCTTTTTCAGATGATGCTTACATTTTTTTGATAGAACCTAACACAGTCTTCTGATATTGTCATTTCACTTTCATATATATATATATATATATATATATATATATATATATATATATATATATATATATATATACATATGTGTGTGTGTGTGTGTGTGTGTCAGTGTGCGTGTGCGTGTGCGTAACCATTTACCGGAATGAACCCGGCTCAGTAAGTATCTGCACTATTTCATGATTACATAACCTTTTTTTAATACGTGGGCAATTCCTGGTGGCCTTGATGCCTGTGAAATAAAATCTCCTGCTGACTCTTGTAACCCTGAACAACTCCAGGGGCGGGGTTAGGTATCTCTAGGCAGTTGCCATGATTGTTAGCAATAGTGTGAATCTCTCGGTGTTTCCCCTTCTGTCGCTGACGTTCATCTCGAAGAATTCAGGCTGCCGGAAAGTGACGCTCTATTCCAGATTTAGAAAGTATTTAAAATCTCGTCACCGGAAAATGTGCGATTTCTCTGCTCGGGTAAGTTGATCCCAGTGCAATGTAACAGTACACTCTCTAAAATTATCCGTCCCATGCATTTGGAATGGTTGAGGCGGACACGCCTTGCTAGAACAACCACTATCTATTCTCACTGATCGTACAACTCTACTGATGATTTTTTATCACAACCCTGAACCAGACCTCTCAGGAGAATTCTTTTTTCTTTTCTTCAGTTTCCAAGTTAACCTGGCTGATTGGTCATGTATGTATCACTCATGTAGGTCATACTAGGAGAAGGCTGAAAATCTAATTATTCATTTTTTGTATCCATCTCTTTTTGTGTGTTTTAAGTAAAGTACTGTGACTATAGTCGGAAAATTCTGTTTATCTCCACCAAAGTCGGATAGTACATTTTGAAAAAGCCCGTAGAAGAGATTGGCCGAAGTATTAACAACAAAAACAATAAGTTCGATTTTACACCAAAAAACTCTTTATATATCTTTTTTTGAGATCCATATATATATATATATATATATATATATATATATATATATATATATATGCGTGTGTGTGTGTGTGTGTGTGTGTGTATGTGTGTGCTGAATCCTCAGTATAAGATTGTTTCACACTTTTTGCGATTATAATCATAATCGACACTAATGTGTCGGACGTAGCAGAAAGGAACTCAGTATAAGAATTATAATCTTTGCTTACATAGATATAAAATAAGTACACCAGATATTTATTTATGTGAAACATTTTTATATCAGTATTGCTCATTAGAATAGAGACAATATGTTCTATAAAGTGCGAAATTTTGGTCTATATCAATAGTTAAACCTCTGGCGAGCTAAAACTACTATAATGAAAGGAAAGACTAACTGTTGTTATAGACCAAATTTTTTATTTGCTACACAAACACGTTTATGTCTCTGCCTGATTTTGGATTCTTCTTTCTAATGGTTCGATTTATATGGGTCGATATTCAGGACGTTGTTGAACCGAACGTTGAATGTATAGAGCACTTTATGAAAGAAACCCATCACACATTGGATATTAGACGGCTCATTTGTACTTATTTATATATATATATATATATATATATATATATATATATATATATATATATATATATATGAAGTTTCTTTTCGGTAAAAGTCACACCCGAAGTCAAATATATCTGTGGATTCTTAACAGTAATACTAATACTAATGCTTCTACAACAACTACTACCGATAATAATAATTCATCTAAATCAATCTGATATCTTCCTGAAGGTGGCAATTTTCTTGCATCTTCTCTATTTAAGGAACGAATTCAAAACTTTACGAATCACAGACCGGAAAGAGGGAAGTGTAAATCCAATAAAAAATCTCATAGACTTTTTTCTCCTCTCAGCAGGTGAGTTGCTTGCAGATCAATGCTTTTCTTTTTATCTTATTTTTTTTAATAATTGATTGGCGGATATATCGATTACATCTCATCACGTATTTCAAGCGCGATAACATCATAGAATTTAAAAAAAAAAAGTCTGAATTATTTTCAGCTTCTGACAATCTCAACCTGTTTTTTTTTCTTTCTTTCTCTTTCTGCTTACAGTCAATGTGCACCGTAATAGGGACACCCCAATATATGCGACGTTCGGAAGATGTTTCAGGTCGCAGTTCCAAGTCAATACTTTTCATCATCATCATCATCATCTGAGCCTTCCCTGAATCCACCTAGTTGATACTGAGATGTCACTGGCATCTTCAGGAGTGCTCACGATAATAAAAAAAAAGCGCATGTGCATTCTTTAAAATAAAAGATAATAGGCACAAAGTAGAGAAAATATTTCATCATGATCATCATCATCATCTTCCCTGACCCCCTGACCCCCCAGTTGATGCTGAGATGTCACAGTTATTTTCAGGAGTGCTCACGATTAAAAAAAAAGATGTAAAATGATAAGCACGAAATACAGAAAATATTTCATCATCATCATCATCATCATCATCATCATCATCATCATCATCATCATGTACTGCAGCAGGAGGAGCCATGACAAATGAAGCTTTAGCTACCGTCGTTGGATGTATTACTTCCCCTAAATTCGCCAGATTTCTCTATCAAGCGCGTCGCAGGGCCAATACTCTTCAAATTGAACTAGTTTTTCATTTCATCTTTCATTTTTCCTGACACAGTTTTGCATATGATTCCAGGGTATCCACGTTGTGTGTTGTGGTGTTCATTGGTTGTCAGACATCCTTGAAACTAAAAAAGTCCAACTGAAAATCGGGTTTCCAACGAGTCATCTAGAGCAGGGTTCTTCAAAATAAGGGTCCCGACCCATCATAAGGTTACTAAGTTCTGTTGAGTGGTTTTCAGATTCACATTAGATGAATAAATGAGTAAGGATTAAGAGATAGAAATATTGGTTACAACAAACCAATAGAGATTTGAAACGTGAATGTATTGAATAAGCTTAGTATTACCTTCGGCATCTATAAATGATTTCTCAAACCATCAAATGATGACAATTGAAGAATCCTTCACGTATTTGAGAAATGACAACTGAGTTTAATGAAACAGAGAAGGGGAGAGAGAAAGAGAAAGAGGGAGAGAGAGGGTTGATTAAACACTATTGATATGTGGATAACGAGTACGTCCCAGATTGTGAAAATAGACCTTTTATTTCACTTCTGTCAACGAAGTTAAAAATGGGTGTATGTAATCGGTCGCGTTTGCTTGTCTGTTTGTTTGTCTCCACAAAATCTCCGAAAAATCTACATGAAGATCAATCAAAGTTATTGGAAGGGAGGAAATGGGTAAAAAAATTGGCGGTAAATTTCTTTGAGTGGATCCAGGGAATACGTATACGCTCATGACTGTCCATGCGATTTCTAAGGCTTAGGAAGTAGACATCAAATTTATTTCCCTTGCGTCGAGAACATATGTCAAAATCACATAATATCGCTAAAATGATTGTCCACACGATATCTCCGAATGTTCTCCATGGATTTCAATGATATTTTGTGGAAAGGTGGACGATTGGCAAAGAAAGAAGTGATTAAATTTTTTGGATGGGAACATACACACTTACTATCCTTGACAATGGCGTTGGCAGATTATGCATTCCCTGGACGCCTTGGTTCTTAGTTGCATCATGTGAGTATCAAGATGGATTGGATCACATATCTATTGTTACTGAATTTTTAAACTGTTTCATAAAATCAAACTTGAATGGTCAGGTGTGCCGTGAAATCGGAATTCAGTTACAAACTTCAAGTGTGGAAAGCATATCAAAATATTGCGACCGAAGTTTCTGTATAGACACACACACTCACGAGCGTAGATGCATACGCGCATGCATACACACACACACACACACACACACACACACACTTGTGAATGCATACGCACACAAGAACTCATACATACATATATATGCTTACACAATAGACAGCCTCCGTGCAGTCTGAGGCTGATAAGCTGATGTAGTCCAGAGGGAAGATGAAGCTATATGTCTAACATTACTTTGACCACAAAAACCGTCGGGAAGATTTGAAATCGAGCGCCAAACCACCCCAAGGGGGCCAACTTTCTGGTTTCGAATAAGAGTTGTTTTTCTACTAAACTTTTGGCCCTTCCAAGACAAGAGAGCTTAATGTGCCCGTAACATTACACCTCATTTCACCTCGAAACTCAGCTGAGCAGATGTGTTGGCTCTTCACATATATGCCCTGTCAACTAAGGGCCTATAAAAGCCGTGGAAATCCCTCTCGGATCTGGAGTTCGCGCAGCCGAACTATCATATGTACGGGAGGATGCATCATTAAATCCCTATCTGAATTTCAATCTGGAATCTTCATTGTACATGTTCCTTTTTATGGTTTAAAATATCCAAGGGAAATAACAAATAACTCAGACTTTAGCGGCAGTTGCAACAATTCTATTGAAGAATAAACCGAAGCAAGAATATTGACCATTCAAATCTCCTCATCAAATTCAATTGTAAAGGACAAAAATGAGTTTTAGGGTTAGGGTTATGGTTATTTCAGGGTTAAGGTTATGGATCAGGGTTAAGGTTAGTGTTTCACGTAACAATAGAAAACAATAAAACATTTTTTTTCGTAATTAAGAATTTAAGACTAAACTCTAGTAACGAATTATAGAAATTCAGTCAACAACCTTACAAGTGACCATAATCCAAAAATTAAGCTTCCAACTGACTCTAACCCCTGGAACTAACCCAAAAGTCAAGTTATATCCTTTATAATTAAATTTAATGATTTAGTTTCAAATGGTCATGTCTTCTGCTTTCATTTGTTCCTCAATACGTTAATATCAGCAGCAGCTTAACAGGTCAGCGTTATCTGTTATGCTACCTCCCTTTGATGTTTTTAACAACAATATAAAAAATGTTGGTTTACAAACCAGAAACAAATCTTTACCCAGATTTTTTTATATCGAACAGACAACTTCATTGTGAGATCATTATGTTACCCAGATCAACATAGAATATTACTCTGACTTGTAAAATCTAAATTCATTAGCTAATAAAGTTTCACAAATTAGTGCAATTTTCAAAGTTCGTCGAAGTATCAATAATTTTAATGTATAATTGGAAAATGCTACAAAAACCACTGCTGTTAGCATTCTCATATTGTTACCAGGCGACGATTCACGTCATAATAATAATTGTTTAGCAATATATGACGTCATAAATGAGGTGATGTTCTCCCCTCCGTTTTTCTACTGAAAGCGTAACATTCGAATGAAGGTAGGAACAGGCAGAATAATTGCGTCTTATTGTTCGTTTTTTTCTTCTCTTTTTTTCTTCGCAGAAATGTAATATCTACTTATTTTTCTTTGAAATTTTTCCACAGTGCTGGTCGATGACGTTTTCCAATTGGATGAAACTATACAATTTTTCTTGTTCTGAATTACTGTCATCTCTGCAACGAGATGTTCAGGACATTTTTTCCATTAGCTTGAGCGCCGATTGAGTAATAACAAATTTTTCCTCATCTCGATTCACAGGTGTATGCTTCTTAGTCTAAGTTGTATTTTTGAGTACCTCTCTCAACTTTTCCCTTTTTGTGAGTATGCTTAGCATTTTTAGATGAAACCATCAAGAAAGGCCGTAATGGACCTTACTATATTGCGTCCCCTGAGCTGACCAACGCCCTTCCATAATGTTTCGTTGGTGTTCAATGTTTCTTGTTCACATTTTTTTGTGTTTCATCAATGTAAATTGCTTCACAAAAAAGCATAACAAGTAAATTGTAACTTTTCCTTAATTTGAAAACGGCGTTGAACTACGATTACGAATTATCATAAATTAAAAAAAACAGTTCAGTGCGTTTGTTGCAAAGAAAATACATATATCTATTATTACTGTGTTATCAAACATGACACCAAAATACTTATTGTATCATATATCAGCCAGTTGATATCAATAGAGTAATAGGACCGACTTAAATTTCCACGGCCTTCCCAGTTCCATATCTGATTATGAGGAGTGTGTGTTACATAGGTTGAACTTAGATATTTCTTAACGTAAGTTTTTACTGCTTTTATGACGCCTTCCTCAGTTACAATGAACAATTTCGAAGGTAGAGTCTCTATTATAGATGTAATTTCAGAATATTTGATACATCTTCGATGATTAGCACTGAGTGGTATTGGCCAGTGAGAGTCCAAGATATATATTTAATTAAACTTCTAATTTATGTTGTGTATAATATTTATATAACTAAATGACGTTATATTTTGTTAAACAAATGAAAAACTTCATTTCTTTTTTCAGATAATCAACTTCTTAATTCGCCCTCTACTGATTTTGATCCCAATCAAGTATGTCTGCCTTTCATCCTAAACAAGTGTGCCACTTAAGTTTTGACCACGACTCAAGCTGTAAACGTGACGCTTCAGTCTTGGTGAATCATCAAAAGTCGATTCAAAGAAGCAATCATTTAGGTGCTTATGACAAAGAAACTGAAGACTTGGATTCAGAGAGAGATTGCAAAAAGGCTTCCCTCGGTTCAGCAGTTCGCTTGAACACTGCTTATTTGAACCCTCCAAAGATACCAATTAAATTCACATATCCATTTGTGCCGTCTTCAGTAAGAAGCAACAAGCATTTTTTAGTACTTCCTCTCACCTACAAATCTGAACAGAGGTTCCAGATATTTAGCAATACTAACAAAGTTAAAAGTGACTTCCAAACTTTGTCGCCTTCCAAAACCTCTCACTTCTCTATGAAGGCAGAAAAACCTGAATGTGTCAAACAGAAACCCCTGAAGATTTCAGAAAATGATCACAACGTGTTAACTACGCCACAAAAGGATTTAGACGTGAAATCATCTCTGCTGAATTTTGCTGAACCTGAGACTGAAATTTGTGAATCATTTGTAGCTAAGGTTGAACCAACTCCTTTACTTTCCATCCCTGGAATAGAATTAAAAACTGAAGAGGGAACAGAAAGTGTCTTGACATCGGAAGTAATAAATCTCAAAAGAGATTACGTAAATGCTTCAAATAATAGAAGCAACAACAACAAAGACTGCGGCAATTCTAAAGTCAAACTCGATCCAAAAGTTGGAAATGACGCCAGATCAGATCAAACAAAGATCAAGACATCGAGATCAGAAGCCAAGAAATATGACAAATTACTACAGTTATATATTAGGAAGAAAAGATTCGCTATTTCCAATGATTCAGGATTGGCTGATCAAGACAGTGACTTGCAAACTTCGACTACAGCTGTCAGACGAAAGATTGTTTTCCCGACTGGAAGTAAAATGAACTCAGCAAAATCAAATACAAAAATCCCAAGCGAAAAGTCAAATGGTCAGCAAGATCAACAAAATGTTGTTCAAAACCATTCAGGTCGAATTGATACCAACTTCACTCTCCTCAGTGGTGGTAGCTGTGAGAATGGTATTAGGCCTCGATTTCCGTTTGAGAAGACAAATTTCGATCGTAAGAAAAGATTTGCAGTGACAAAGAGGCACTATTCGAGGGCGAAGAGACACAGTAAAAGACTGCAACGACCTCTAAAGAGAATGTCTGCTTTAGGAAAAATTATTGCGTTGAAAATGTGTAAGAACTGGGGAGTCACTGCTCCATCGGACAGGAATACTAATCTGAGCGTAGCGTCTTATATAAGATGCCACCTTTCAAGACTTCAGGGACAGAATTTTCAGAGCTGCTTGGAAGGAGAGAAAATATCCACTTTAGCCAATGTGGAATCAGGGCGAAAGAGGAGATTGTCTATCGACAATAATTCAGAATCTCAACAAGCAAAAAGATGTCGGCTAATGCCCAAGGATAATAATGGCCGGGAGTCAGGGGAAACATCAATTTTGGACTTTCGAAAGAACTGCATATCAAAGCTGGAATCTTTAGAGAACGAATGGAATGAAATCATCAACTTGGAGATTGAAACGACCAACAGAGATTACAAATGTGATCTTAGACAACTCCAAAGGCAGCAAAGACTGGAGAATTATACTGTCTGCCTAAAACATTCAAACCAGGTTTACAACAAAACCATCGAAAAAATGGCAAGGAAACATTGGAAAGAATTTAGGCAATTGCAGAACAACTTTTTACTCAAAATACAGAATATTGAAGAGAAACGCCACATGCGTTTTGCTGCACTGAGGAATGAATTCAGGGAAGCATGTAAAGATATCCAGATTATCTTGAATCATCCGGATTATACTAAGACGCAGATGCTTCAAAGTTCACCTTCAAAACACCAGAGAATTTCTGTAGATACAGCTGTCAGGCTCGTGAAGGAAGACAAAATATACAATTCGTTTTACACGGAATGAATATTGGCCTCTCCGTTGACATGATTTTATCCAATATTGGTTTTTTCTCTGTAATACAATTATGATCATCACTTTGACGTTTATAATACAACATTTACCTGGCACGTTTTTGATTTTACCATATAAGTAGTTTTTGCACTTCACTCGTTTATTCTGATTCGATTATTACTTTACTGGCTGTTCAATTACAATTCTCTCTCGTTATCCTTAGATGTCAGACTACGGCACAGGGATGTCTGACAAAGGGAGATAATCTGAAACTCCACTTCAATACTGCACATTTATCAATCAATAAGCGACCTTCATATATTGAAGAATAGAAGCGTATTCTTTCCATGACGTTGGCGAAAAACATAGATGTGTTCATACAGCTATATAATATTCAAATAAATGTATCTATACATAACTGGGACAGGTCCATTTATATTTTACCAGAAACAATACAGTACATTTTATTGATCCAAAATTTAGAATGAATTGACTTCGACATAATTTAGTAGCGTTCGAATATTCATTTGAGAAAAAAGTACTTTTTAACTCCTTAGTTATTTTAATGTCATATTCTAGCAATATAGATGCCATCGAATATTGTCACTTTTCGTGCAGATAGCTATCAAACTATGCTAAATAGATACTTGGAATTAAGAGACGGTACTTTGACTGCAATTCGATTGCTTGACAGAGACTTTAGTAGAATGATGACATGCTAATGAACTACTCCGAGGTATATGAAGTGGGATTGGATTTGGAGCTTCAACAATTGTCAATCAGTCAGATAAGGTAAGGGGAAGTGAATATCAAGGCAGGTGAAGTTGCTAGACAGACAGTCTAATTTAAAAAAACAAAAACAAAAACAAAACAATAACGTAAATATGTCACTGGAAATCGTAGGTCACTTTGACAAGCAACTTACAGACGGATTCAAATCGTATACAATGGCCCCCGATTGATAAATCATTTTTCAGTTTGATTTCATTCATTTGATATCCAACATTAAAGAATGCAACGCGGTCTCGAATACAGTGTGACCTCCACACTCTTTAGCTGAAAATCTGTAAGATATATTTAGCTTCTAAATGCTGCAAATTCAAAAAAATAAAGACTATTGAAACTGAAACCGAACCACTTGAACTGATATGGTTCCTTTTTGCTCAGTAAAGTTTGATTTGAATTCACCTAAAGATCCAAATTTCGTATTATATTGGTTGGATTGTTACCATCATACTGTTCCCTGTCCTTTTTGACGGGTTTTATCTTAGTTATATTAAATTTTCACCATGGAAGTGATCTAACATCGTTCTCATTCACCAGCGAAGGCTGCTTTTCAAATTTAACTATCAGCGTTTAGATCTCTTGCCTTGATATTTTTAGCACGCACAATAACGTGCAAATGGGATATTTACCAAAAAGAACCCATGTTGTAACCATTAAATACCTCCACAATTACGGTTATGAAACGGTTGAAAAAGATCCTGTTCACATTATTTTTTATTCTAATCAATGCAGCTTCTAGAATTTGGAGGCCTTTGATGCAAACACCATAGGTAAATGGGCAAATGTTTATCATGATTATTCAAAATCTATAAAACGACTAAAAAAATATAAGATAAATGTTGTAATCATTTCTGATAAAGGATCCATTCAATGGCAGACTGATGAGTTAATAACAACGTAAATTTATAACAAGTCTGGTTGGTCACTCAATAATAACCGTCACGTGAACGACATCTTTTGGCAGCATGCTGTGTAGGGAATTACCAATTAGAAAAATTGAACTCACCCTCTAAAAACGTGAAAATTTTTAATGTTAAGCGCTTTAGCTCCTTTGGAACCGTCTGTATGCGTGATACACATATTTTTATGTACATGGGGTCAGTCGAACAGAGAGAAGAGCTCGAAAACTGGAAAAACCTATGATGACCGTTTTTTGGTGGACGATTTGTAAAATTGAGGATAAATTGTTCCAAATTTTATATCCTACCTTTGATATCATCAGCCAGTCATTGTTATCCACAATACCCTCTGAGAAAGTAAATACAATTAGTGGCTTTCTCTGTATTCATTTTGGTAAAGCCAACAGACAACCGATGGACATCATGACTCAAAACTTAGACCCCCAGAGGTCAAATGCAGAACCGAAGCTGGCAAAAGATGAGAGGGCGCTACAGAAATCGGACGGGTTCAGAATACATTAGCTTCGCAACGCCCACGATAGTGAGGTGTGCGCGATAAAAGACTGATGATGACGATGATGATGATGACAGATGCCAATATATGCACCGATGCATATTGGAAACCTTCAACCCACGTTGTCACCACCCTGTCAATATAGTTTGGTTGGATGGTAGGCTATCGATGGATCACGTGCACAGTCCAAGTAGATCAGGGTACATACTCCTTATCATATTTAGAAAAAAAGGTGTATATTCATTCTTTAAACCTCCGTTCCTTTCCTAGATTTTTTTTTTCAGTTTGAAGGAGATTCAATTCGTAAAGTTACACAACCGTATTAATCGAAATATCCAACAGCAGCATCCGGTCCTCCTTCATTCGTAGCCGCTGTTTCTCTTCCCTTACAAGTGTCTTTAGCTCCCTCAGTTTATTGCCAGATCTTTATCTTCCCAGTTCTGCATCTTTGAGTTCTGTTCGTAACCTACCAAGCAAGTTGATGACAGCTTTTTCGAGCCTTGTAGTTGTTGGACTTGGGGCTTATTGAAAAGGTGGTTTTCACAAATCCGACCACTCAGAGGTCATCTTCGACAACTTCCGATTAATCAAACCTGTTTTAAATAGGGTCAATAATTCTCTCTGCAATGGATAAATAGTCTGCATGCCTAATTCACAGATTACATTCTGCAATATAAGGGTAAAAAAAGATTGCAGCTCAGGCCATTGTTTATCAAAATTAGTAAACAATTCACCCCATGTTGAAAGAAAGTATTTGAAAGAAAAAGTAATTCCCGTGATAAACTTGTACAATAAAAACATCATTTCTAAAAGATATAATAACGATTTGTAAGACTGTTGTTTGCAAACGTTATGTAAACAAGAGAAAATTATGATAATTCTTTTTGACACGCTTATTTTATTTACGTATATTTGAGGTTATCAAAAACATGAATAAAATGAAGTCTTGGGTTAGAAGAGTCAATTTATACTTTTTGCTCATGAAACAAAATGAATTATTTATGAAATCACACAGAGGAAACTTAGTTGAAAATGATGCAAAGGACAGCAGGGAATTTAGTCATAGGAAAATGTTTCTTTTTGTTTTTTGTTTTTTTGTAAAAAAAACTTAGCAGTTGCAGGGTCCAATTCCACTCCTTCCTTTATTGTTACTGGAAATGATCACTACAAATTTTGTATTGTTCATATGATAAATATATTCACAGCCATGAAACACTTTTCAGTGTGGCCCAGTCGGTAGGAGAACCGCCTACTGATCACATGGTCGTGATTTCTAATTATAAAAGAGAAATGTTAATTTCATATCGGATTGGTTTGACGTGACTGGACAGGCAAAGATGAAGAGTTTACTCTTCTAAATAAGAGAGAATTGATCTTGTTCATATCACGGTAGAAAAAGTCAGCCAAGCCTTGTACTTGTACTGTTGTCTGCCAATAAAGATTTAGGATGGATGGTTCTGAAATAGTTTAAAAAATACAGGCTTAGAGAGCTGTCAGTCGTGCGATATGCTTTAATTTTTTTCTTTATAATACTCACTGACAAATGCATGATCAAGCAGGATGACGAATAGAAGATGCCGAGTGGTGACCTCATTCCATATATAGATTAATAGATAAAATATACAATGTATTGATTAATTTGCCTCAACTTTTCATCCTTACCTCACGTCTTTCTGCATTAGAAACGCTTGTTCTTTGGTTTATCAAAATTTTTCTTTCTTTTTTTTTTTAGCGGGCTTGGTGGGTGGGTTTTTTTTCGAGTTATGTTCCTTTCGTTGAGTTTACTGAAGCAGAAACGTTCGGAAAGATTCAAATGGATTTTGTAATGATTTGAAAGTGCAGAGCAGGGAAATGGGGTGTGGGGTTCGGTTTGAATGGAAGGGTATATAGACAAAAGGGAATGAAAGGTAATTGTGAATAGAAGAAGAAGAAGAAGAAGAAGAAGAAGAAGAAGAACAACAACAACAACAACAACAACTACAACAACAACAACAACAACAACAACAACAACAGGGAGGAGAACGAGAAGAAGGAGAAGGAGAATAAGAAGGAGAAAACGTGAAGGAGAAAAAGGAGAAGGGGGAAGAAGACAAGGAGGAGGAGGACGACAAGGATGAGAATAAAGAGGACAAGGAGGAGAAGCAGAAGAAGGGAGGGGAATAAGGAGGAGAAAGAGGAATTGAAGGAGGAGAAGAAAGAGAGAAAAGAAAAAAGGAAAATGGAGTAGAGAGAGAAAAAAAAAGGAGAACAAATAATGAGGGTTATCAGGACAAGCTGAAGAAGAAAATGAAAAAGGGAAAAAATAAAGAATGATAGATAGATAGATAGATAGATGATGATGATGATACCCCTCTAAAGAGGCACATAATGAAAGGAAGGAAATATAGGTAAATGGGGGGGGGGAAAGTAGGAAATCTAACATTTATTGATGCATCAAGAAGAGTTCCATGATTTTCCCATTTGATTATGATATCAAATAGGAATCTTTCAAGGAGACTCTATTTCCATTACTATTTGTCACTTGCTGACTGAACATAATCAATGATAAAAAAGTGGACAATCTTCGCTCTCATAGGGCCAGAAGACTGGACACATTTTAAATAGCTAAAAGCCCTTATATTTGATTACTCATTCACACACACACACACACACACACACACACATATATATATCTATATATCTATATATCTATATCTATATATATTTAATTCACTCATTCATATACACACACACATATATATATATATATATATATATATATATATATATATATATATATATATATATATATATATATATATATATATATGGGGGGTGCATCAAAGACAAAAAAAATTCGATAATGAAAAAAAAAAAGGAAAAATAAATTTGTAGAATTAATCTTTGTTGAAGGTAATCTCAGTGCCGGGAAAGCAATTATCAAACTCTTGACTTTTGCACTGAAGTAGATAAGATGAAGTTGTACATCTACATTTTATACTTAACAGATGTTAGACATGCCCAACATTAGACCAGAATCGAATGTGTAACCTTACTCTGAGCTGCAAAGGGCATGTCATCCTGATGTGACTAAAGCTCGAATCCATACGCACAAGACACCAGCATAGGGTTAAGAGAGGTCATGGATTGACCTAAATCCGGGTAGCGAATATATGAGCAGGCTCAACCTAAGACCTTTTGATCAGACTGAGTAACCTACACTTAGCAAATAAATGGATTGGGCAAGTATCCATACTGTGACCTAAACTAATACTGATAGATAAGTAAACTAAAATAAATGAATGAAAATATTTCTTTTCATAAATCTACTAAGTAAGAGAAACCTTATGAAATTTAGTTTGGAAAATGGAAGAATTAAAATACTATAAATATTGTAAAGCCTTAAAACACCTGACCTAGTTTCCTCTGTCTCCTCCGCCCCCATCACATAGCTGACCGATGGGCGGTTGAGCTAGGCTGATCAATAACTTCACAGGGTGGGTCTACCCAACGAATAAGTGAACGTAGTTGAAATTTCCAAAGGGATATATGAAGCAAAAGAGAATACATTCTAACTGCTCATTTGAAGCCAATTGTACAGCTTATAGTGAACCATCGAAAAAAATTTTAATCCATTTCAAAACCGGTCAACTAATAGTATTCCGTACTTTTTTGAATTAATATCGGCTCAATGTACAATACATGCACACGTTTGTTCTATATTGTATTATTGTTTTCATATATATATATATATATATATATATATATATATATATATATATATATATATATATATCAGATATTAACGAAAGAATAGAAATAAAAGCTGATAATTGGGTTTTCTAACTTTGTTTCATCGTACAATGACTTTCCAAAGAAAAACATGGAAACTACTGAGGAAATACTGCTGCGCGATCGAAACTCATAAAAATTTGTTGTCACTTGATCCCCCGTTATGACATTCAGATACTCCCGTTGCGAAATATCAATTAAATTATATTTAATAAATAAACTATGCTCATTCTATATTCCTTTCTATTGAGTGGATCAGAAATCTATTTGTTCTTTGAGAAATTGTAAAGTTTCATGATTGCATCTTCAAGAAGAATCCTGACGAAAGTCATCTTGATAAAAGAAACCCTTCATCTTCTTCGTCTTTCAAAGATTGAGGTTCAATTGAAATGAAGTACCAGTCATTGAAAAAAATCGTTAAAATTACAATCGATGCATTTCCTGTAGACATTCGAACAGCCCATAGTAATAGGTTTGACTGTCTATTCATAAGGTGATTTGGTATTGGCACAGACAAAATAAATTTCTTCATCATTGTAATAAATAGTTTTTTATGCAATATTTTGCTGTATTTACATATCCACAATATTCTCATCGGTAACAGACTATGAATATTCCTAATTTATCCCATTTGAAATTCCTGGCACATATATGCTGACCTTTATATTACTTCAGCGATATATATATATATATATATATATATATATATATATATATATATATATATATATATATATATATATATATATATATGTATATATACATACATAAATTGATGGAAACAACAATGGTATACAACGTGGAAAAATTAAGTTTCAGGTTTGCAGAAGAAAATTGTAAAATTCCTCGGTTGAATATATTGAATATGCTGGTAAAAAATCAATTCAAAGAAGTTTTTTTCGGAGTAATCAGTATTCTTAAAGATGATATCTTAAATTGGTTAGTATGCACACTTTGATTAAAACAAACTCACATAGGTGAACAGTCGATGAAAGTGACACGAACAAGGAGTTACGTCAGTTGTTGCATTAATTGATCTCTAATCGTCGGATACATTTTCCGGGTAATCTACCTAAGTAAGCACCGAGTTGAAAAATTAAATGATGGTTAGTATGAAATTACATCCATATACAATACATTATGATGAAACTCTTTCTATATAAAATTACAAACTATATTGAGCATAATATAAGCCATATATTGAAATCATAGCAGAAAGGGACCTGGTGTTTGATCAACACTGTTGGGGTGCCATGTTCATTTAACTTTTGAATCCAAAAACAGTTACATGGTAAACAACTGATGATTCCAACAAGAAAGAATTTACACATAGTACCATTACGTCAAAGTATGTGTGAAACAAGAAGAAAAAAAAAACACTGAAAAGAAAATTACAATATTTTGACAATCTTTTAATGTGTTTAGTGTTTAAAGCTGTGAAACTTTCTACTCTATTCCTCTCAGTTCTTCTCTTTCTCTTTCTTCCTCTGTCCGTCTCTGCCTCTGTCTCTTTCTCTTTCCCCCTTCCTCCCTCCCTCTCTGTCTCTCTCTCTCTCTCTCTCTCTATATATATATATATATATAAATATATAAATACATATATCAGATCACTTTGTAAATACGACCTTCCAGTTCAGTCATAAAATACGAATCAATTTTGGCGTCGGTTTCATACTATGAATAATTACCTGTTGTTGTAAAATTGTGAATATAAATGTGCTCACCTCTACGGCTCTTTATTTTGATCCCCAATTTTGCTTTCAAAGCGCAACATTTGATACTGAATTCATTTTTAATGGAAACCTAAGCACTAAAAAGAAACAGACGTGCTACTGAAGATTGAAACCCTTCACAAAACATGTCTACTATACTCAATAATTAATCAATTAACAAATAAAGTCTCCATATACTTTTACTCCTGAGTTTGTCTCATTGACAATAGTA
>OY735215.1:8700942-8785942 GCA_963457665.1 Thysanoteuthis rhombus
TAGAAACTTTTCTGCATCAGTTTTTCCTATTCAAATGAACTTCCTACCTTGAAAATCAGTAATCACTCATCAGATCTTGAACCTTGTGTTCTGGCAACAGCAACAGAAAAAAACCCACAACTATCTGTGCCACAAACCATCCAAACTAAATAATGGACATTTTGTATTGGTAACTTAGTTTGACCGTCTTAAGAAAAAAGGAGGGGCAATAGATGAGAAGAAAGACAACTTTCAACCTTATAAAACCGATCTGCATTTACCTTTCCATCGATATCCAAACCTGATGGCCACTAACGTCACTTTCACCTTCTCTGCATCTACCCCACTACTATCTAGGAAAAAAGCAGAAATTTGGTTAGAAATCATGCCACGTCGTACCATTTCTTTCTTTCCATATTAAGTTGTGAAAAAGTCTCGAGAGATTTTTGCTTTGGGAGAACGTGGTAAGCTTGCCATTCTCCAGGTTAATCACGAAAGTTCACACTGATTTACTGAATTTTTCCCTATCACAGGAGACTGTCTGCCTGTCACAACGACTGCCACTGACGGCACTACATAAAGTAATAATAAAACAGTGATATAAATCCAGTGAGTTTATAAATCATCAAAACATATCACTCTTCACCAGGTCCTAATCAAAGTACCTTTTCATAACGACTGCCACAAACGTCGCTTCATAAATTAAATAATCCTCTATCAATTAATAAAACAGTCGCCATTTTTGACGACAGTGGTATACTAGTTATTTATAAGACCTACTTTACCACTCTCCCAGCGCGCTGTTCATCTCCCGCTGTAGGTTTTTCCTTCCTTTTTTTTTTCTGAAGAGCGGGTGCTGGCTGATTATCACTGTTCTAATCTACTATTTATTGTATTCTTTTCACTGCAATAGAGTTGATGCAATGAAACACGCAAGGACGAATCACTTTCACATTTTCCAATCTCATTGGCTTTATCTATCTTTTAATTATTCAATAGTACGCAAACAATTCTCCTTTATTCTCTGTTTTTCGTTTGGTTTTATTTCATTTTTGTCTGAGAAACTGTCATCCAAAACTGTCACCAAAACCGTCAAAACTTGTTTCTTCAGTTTTCAAGCTCGTCTGGCTCACTATGTATTCATGTACGTACAGGCTGCAAATATGGAGTAAGAAGGGTACAGCTTTAGACGGTTAGTCTTCATTATGTCTAAAGAGAATGTTTTCTTCGTTTTTTTCCGAAGATTCTTCCCAATGACAGGTTTTTAGGGGATAGCTCTATTTGCAATGTGCGTTGACGCTAAATTGATTTCTTAGTTCGTGTCCAGTAGATTCAAGCTAGTTTTTTTTTTGTTCTTGGAAAATCCAGAATTTTGAAAGTGATCATTGCCGAAGACAAAAGGTGAGAGAAGTAATTTATTCATTCATCACCAGTTTTTTTCACATCCAACTGCTGCCAAAACATCGATCATGTGACAATTTCTATAGAGTGACTAACCAGGCCTGTTTATTTATCTATTGCTGTCACCTTCTCAGGTGATCTTCAAATCTTAACCTTTCTTTTCTTTTCTCGTCTTCTGCAAACAACGAGATATATTGCATTGGCAGAGCGGTCAACGGTACATGGGAACGAAATCAACTAGCTGATTTCAAACCTCAATCAGGACAGACACATAAGCGCAAACACACAAATAAATATATATATTGACATATATATATGTCAGTGTGTGTGTGTATATGTGCGTGTATATATAAACATACACAAACACACGCGAATATACAAGAGAAAAATATATTCGTCTTGGAATGCAAAATCATTATTCAACAACCACGCACACATAGGCACTCACACACACTTGTATGTATACTAAAAAGCTTTAAAGCTAATTATTTTTTCTGTTTTGCATACCTCTTTTATTATGGAACAATGTGAAAATTTTCACTTGTTCGGATCAACATTTGTTTACCATGTAACTGTTTTCGGGATTATTGAAAAACAAAATAACAACACCCCCTCCCCGCAATATTGATCAAACACTACCGCCCTTTTCAGCAACGAATTTAAAACGTAACTTACGTCATACATGTAGATTGTTATTTTTATTGCGTATAATCACAATGTATTGCATATGGATGTTATTTCATATAATTAGATATTTTGGAACAGGGCTTACCTAAGTTACCCCAAATACGTATTTAATGATGGATAATCAATGAGTATAACAACAGATGCGACTCGCTGTTCGAGTTACTTCTATTGAGTGTTCTCCCGTGTCAATATTGAATCAATTGTATAGGTTTTAATCTGAGACTGCATGCAAACCAACGATATCATCTTTAAGAATGCTAGTTACACAGAAAAACTTCTTTGAATTGATTCTCTCCCAAGCTACAACATATTGAAATGGTAACTCTCTGGCTCTATTTTAATTTTTTGAGCCAAAAATAAAAGTTAGAGGTCAGCGGTAATCTTTGCTACAGCTAAGTTTTTAGCGGTTTATCTGTTTAGGGTTTCCATTGGCTGCACCCACCGCTAGTGAGCATTACATGCGTCAAAGTCAAATATATGAAAAGAAAACCCGCATGAGAGACTCACAACCAAAGTAAAAATTTGCAAAATACCTTGCAAGGACTACCACACGATAAACGTACGCGAGACATCAAAATCGCAAAAAATCAAAGCTACCCAATTACAATCTTAATGCCCACGTACACTGTCGTAATAAGGTTGGCCATAATTCTGGACGTAAAGAAGGCTCTGCGAATCAAGAGTTAACATGATATTAGACGCCATTGTACGGAATCCACAGTGACATCAGAACACGGAACCATCACTCAACGACCAGGCCCCTCTCACTCTCCACCAGTGATGGCGAAACTGATTCTAAAACAACACAGAATGTCAATGAATGTGAATGTCGGTAATCAATACGAAGCCGGTTGATCATTTCACGGGTTTTCTTTTTTTTCTCATACAAACACCAGTGATTCTATAATAGAAAGGATTCTGTCTCCAATACGTTCCTCTCTGTTGGAACGAGACATAAACATACGCTAACCTACACATCCACTCAAACCGGGAATGATCACAATATCACATATATACACGCATCAAATGACCACAAATGGACATAAACTAAACGTATAACCAGGTTCCACACACTTCGAAACATCGATCCAACGCTAATGACCACTGTAACAAGTTCCTTGATGGACTCCACTCATTCGGACATGTACACACACATAGGAAATTACAGTATATTCATGTCCACTGTAAATGGCCCGTGTTACTTATTCCCCAGTTTGCTGACGACATTGATCAATGACAACTCCCATTGAATTAACATCAAGGATTCTGTGCATAGGTCTTTTTACTTCATCCATTCTTCTATTCTCCCTGATGACGCCTGCTGAATTAGTGAAACATATTGATTGGATCTATGATAAATTGCTTATACGTTATAAAACAATTTTTATTTCCATATTGTCAACTACTGATTATATACACGTATTTTGGATGAAAAGGGGAATTCTAACTGTAAAATGAGCAATGAGATTATTCTAAATGATATTCATTCGCTCAATGTAAAATATTAAATTAAGGAAATTTGAAATATATATATATATATATATATATATATATATATATATATATATATATATATATATACATGTAATGTATCAGCAAAAGCTGGGGAAGTTTTGAAAACACTTTGCACTAATGCCCTTGGGAAAGAGATGTATCAATCAGAGGAAGGTGAATTGAGCTGTTTTAATTACATGTTACCTCGAAGTTTAGTACTCATATCCCGAACGTGTCAAGTACGTAGTAATCTGGATCCTTAGCAACGATGACTGAAGCCTTAGGCAGCCTGAGGGCATTAATTACTTTACTTAT
The DNA here is from genome assembly GCA_963457665.1 of Thysanoteuthis rhombus. Classification (NCBI taxonomy): domain Eukaryota; kingdom Metazoa; phylum Mollusca; class Cephalopoda; order Oegopsida; family Thysanoteuthidae; genus Thysanoteuthis; species Thysanoteuthis major. The sequence goes on from OY735215.1 coordinate 8,704,819, forward strand.
CTCGATATTGACCTGTGTAGTTCAACGACGACTAACCGTGTCAATAAAACTTAGCGTTTTGGGGACAGGAATACAAATTTGATAAAGTCAAATTAAGTGAGAAATATTCCTAGGTATTTGATGTTTTGTACCGAAAGAGTAAAAAAAAAAAGGACAGATCTGGTTATTCATCCATTAGAAACCACCACATGACCAGTGTCTTTAGGCTAATGCCGTGTTGAGGGTGCTCAATTAAAAAAGATTGAGAAGTTTTTTCTCTAACCTTTTGTCGGGCAGCGATCCCTAAAATGTTTAAAAGAAGGAGGGCGTGGATGTTGTCGGACACAAACTTAGGGACTGATTTAGCAGGAAATTAAACCTCCCACTAAAACCTTATTTAGGTTGGATTGAAAAAACAAACAGACGTGTTTTAAGACACAAAGAATAAATTCTTAAATATTCAGCCCTATAGCTCCATTGATGCGTCTCTTACATGTGACACCCACATATATAGCAAACTTGACGGTCATCCAGACCAACTTGAAAACTGAAAAAACCTACGTTGACATATTTGGTTGACATTTCTTTTAAAATAAAGAAAAGAACTAGAATTTTAAAGATGGAGGTAAGGAAGAGAAAAGCAATTGAGCTAGTCTGGTTAGTCCATCAATAGAAACCGTTACGAAACCAACATCCTTTAGCCGTTCGGAGGGTGATCGACTAAAAATTGGAGAAAGGGATGATCAGTGAATATTTTTCTCTCGCTTTTTGATGAATAGTTATCTCTAAATGCATGTGAATTTTCCAAAAAAAACCCCAAAAAAAACCAAAAAACAAAAAAGAAAAAACAGAAAAACAAAACCGGACACAAAGAGGTATCAATTCAGCGTGAAACTTTATTATAAAATGGACCCCCACTAAAAACTTAGTTACTGGGGAAACGTTTCAAGTTTCAGTGCTCTAGCTTCATTGGTGCGACTTGTAACCGTGTTCCTTACATACATGCACACATACATAAATACATACATGCCCAGCCAGCCAGTCAGCCGGCTAGCCAGCCAGCCAACTTTACATTTGAAGAAACTTTTTTTGACAGGTCTGGTGACGGTTTTAGTTGATGGTTTCTAATGGAATCCGTTGATGGAATGGAATCAGTAGATGCTATATGGAAATGATTCGGTTTGAGTTTAGGAAAGAGGGTGGGGTTATTTTATGGGGAGAAAGAGAGAAGGTTGTAAGCGAAGAGAAAAGGCGAGGAAGAATATGAAGAATACCGGAGGATTCTCCGGTCTAGCAACCAGAAGTTATGATGTATCACTCAAGGAGGCGCCGTGTGAAAGTAGTGGCTATCCGCACGTTAAAACTGGGCCAGCGAATCAATGCTCTTCCTAGTTTTTCAATTGTCAGTGTGCGCAAAAATCTCATGTTCTACAAATGTTTTTACTAAAACGACATTACGCAGGCAATGGATTCTTGTGTGAATGTAAACTTTGAATCGCTTCGAGATAATTTTGGCACAGCCATGGCTAATAAAACTTTACTGGAATGATTCAATATAATATACGAGTGGTTGCATTGAAGTAACCTATTTTGATGAGATTTTTTTTAATACTTTGAATTGCTCCGTTCAATCTTTCGTTCCGTGAAAATGAATGCAAATGTGCACTTATTATTTTTATGGGATTCGAAGCCGGAATAAACTAATAAAAATAACACCGATCAATTTTCAGTTTTAAGTAGATTTTAGGGGTTAGGGTGAGTCCACGAGCTGGAAGGGTGGTAGATAAAGGTGCGGCTGTATAACCTTTGTGAGATTCGATAAAGTAGTTTTTCTAAACAATTCAATGTAAGAATATAAAATACATAAATAAATTTCAAGTTTAATTCCAGAAAATTATTGCCAGGTTTACATATAAAGTACAGTCGAAAAGCATGTATAAAAATAATATTTTATTAAAACCATCTAAATAGCAATGGTTGACATCTAGATGCAACCTTAAACATCTAAATCTGATAAAAAAAATCACATTTAGAACCATCTAAACAGCTGATTCACATTCATTATCATCACCCTCTAAGTAAACGGCGTTGGACATAGAACCTCCCCAAGGTTTGCCATACCTCTCTATCATGGGCGTCTCGGTGCAAGTACCTTTTGGATTTGTCTAGTTTGTCACGTCATCTTACCTTTTGTTATTTTCAATGTTCCAGGTACGGTTCCTAGTGCACTTACTATCACTGGTTCTACCCTGACTTTTATATTCTACCCCTTCTTCAGTTCCCTTGCGAGGCCCTAGTATTTCCATACCTTTCCAATCTCTTTCGTGTTTATTCTGTTATTTACTAGGTCTGGTTTCCTCGCTTGAATGGCGTGGACAGTTTCCAGTATAGCTTAGTTGTTACACTGTTGTGTCTGTTTTTGTACTTTATGAGTTATAGTTCACAAAAAAATATTATTTATGTGGTTTACGGACTCATCCCTTTCTGTACATGGGCAGAATTTGCTGTCTGTTAGGGTTAAATCGATTTTAGACTTGAAATAGTTTGTCCTGATGCATTTGTTTTGGGCTGTCATGGTGGGTGATTCTATTTCTCTCTCCAGGTGTCTTTTGTGTTGTCATGTCCATGACCTTTCGCCAGCAAGATTTTGTATCCGTGTTTTTAATCCCCCGTATAGATTTTTTTGTTACTATTTTTCTTTCCTTGCATGCTGTGCTGCTCCTTCGTTTCTCAAATTTTCTTTGTTGCACCGCTTCTGGCACTTTTAATTTTATCGTTACTGTTTCTTTGAATATACCTTTCTAATCCTATCCTGGTCTTTACAACACAGTCTTCTATGGTAACGAGTCCAATCACGCATCATTCCCTCTTAATATACCACCTGTGTTATATCTAGGGTGCAAAGCCTTGTGCATCGTCATAAGCTTTCTTGTTCACCGCTCCTTGGATTGGAGTTCTACCTTTGTCCATCCAAAAAATGATCCAGTGTATCTAAGTACCGATACTGCGTATGTGTCCATTCCTGTTATCGGCTTTATTATTTAGTTTGGTCTCTAATATTTTCTTATCCGTCTAAGTTATTCTTTTCTTATTTTCTTCCCGTTCTATCGCGTCATTTTTCAGAGCTCCAAGGTATTTATAGCAGTCCCATGTTGTCAATTCATTTATATTTTGTTTTCAGGTAATTAGATTCCTTCTACCGCTGTATTTTTTGTTGTTGAACAACGTTTCAAGCTCTTTTCTGTACTTGGATGACTGTTTTATGTCGTCCACGTATATGAGGTGATTGATTGCTAGGTATTCTCCTGCAGCTATCAAATCTACTTTTCCAGTTGGCTATGAATCTCATCACTGGTTTGCTGATCTTGAATATACTGAGGCATTCGAGTATCTAGCTGTAGGGGATCATGTTAAATGCCTTTTTTTTGTCGATTTATCATAATGCAACAATTTTCATCCTTTTCGTACTCCTTTCAGAATCATTTTGTCAATGTAGAGCAAGCCATTTGTCCATTTAGTTCCTCTCCTGCATTTTTTCTTCTTTTAGTATAATTTTCATTACTATTATTATTGGATTTACTGTAAATAGTCAAGTCAAAACTCACTCGATCACAAAAAGCAAGTTGAAGATCTATCCTGATTCCAAATATGAAAATTTGCACACAAAATAATGTATATCGGTCGACAAGATATCTGACAGAATTATGATCGTAATCATTAATAGCTATATTATCATGGTTAACTAATCTTTTGCAAGCATATTAGTTTTTTTTAACACGGGTAAAAACATGTGTGTGTGCTCTCATGCACTGAGTAGTATACGAAACCTTTTTAATGGAAAAAGGCCAACTTATAGAGAAACTTAAACATCTGTTAGTCTATTATATCAGTTAAAAATCGTTCAGAAGGATTTTACTAATTGTGAGTCTAAATTTTGTTGATAAATGGACTAAGGTTATCAAGAGCGGAGTGAAATAATTAAGTGTATTTTAATCACTTCTAAATCGAGCGAAAAATCACTGTTGGTTGGCAAGCCATCAGTAGAGCAAGCTCAGACTTCGAAAACAACAATAACCCATTAGTTCTAAAAAAAAAGGACATCTTCCCCATAGTCACCTACGGAACTGCAACATGGAATCCTGCCGAGAGGTCACACTCAACCTGAAACCCATGCAATGTACATAGGAGAAAATCATCCACAATATCTCATGGGGAGGTGACAAGGCAGCACAGTATATTCAGAGTGAGGGGCAGAAGTCAGAAGTATCATAGAATCGATAAAAAACTCAAATGGCATTGGACCGGTCTTATTGTAAAAACATCAGACAACCGCTGGATACTACCACTCAAAACGTGAATCACCAGAGATTATACACGAAACTGAGGCAGGAAAAAAATATGAGGGCGTCATGAACTAAAAAAGTTAAGAAAATATTAACTCTGTGACACCCATGGTAAAAGTCGAGCAAATTTGGGGGGAGGTCCATGTTTGACAGACGCTGAGAGGCTGCTGCAGCTGCCAATGATTATAATTTTTTTCCAAATGAATTGAATGCCAGACGGATTTTTTGTTACAACTTGTTAAATCAATCCAGAAAACGAGTCACTTTGACCAGGGATGGTTTTGGTAGGAATGAGGGTATCAAAAGCGAATGAAAGTAATTTAATGTATTTTTCATCATTACTAAATCAAGCAAAGTTAATTTGTTAGGGATTTCTCAACATCGAATTGTGTTTTCCTATCATGCTTTTGTTCATATTTGCTGGTGTTCCTGAATTCTGACACAATTTTTGCATTTTCAATATTTTGCAGATGGTGGCACGATGGAGATTGCAGATTCGCAGGCAATGATTACTCTAACCAACGTTGAACATAGGTAAGGCAGCGCCATCTTCTGCAAAAGGATGATTCAAGTTCAGGTCAATTTTAGAAGGCATTTTCAAATCTAACAGAAACCACTGCATTGTGCGTCCTAAAAATGTATGTACAAGTGTACCTTGACTCCAGGGTTATCATGGGACAGATACTAACCTCTGGTGACCAGTAAAAGTCAATTCATGGTCAGGTAAATTTTAGCATTTTTTGAACTGATGGGGACGGCTGCATCAAATGGACTCCATTTTTGTATTCATTGATAATCTGGCCTTAGAACAATAGTGGTACTGACGTATTGAGGCATTTTAAGATTAGAATAAAGTCAGGTTAATTTATCATTTTTTAAAAAGATCAAATTTTGCATTTTCGATCTATGTGAAGTATTGCAATCCGTACTAAGAGAAGCACTGTATCACAAATCACTACATGACCTTTGAGTATTGATTATTTTTTTCCACAGGCAATGCCGACTACCCCAGCTAGTATATATGTTGATGTGTTCGAAAAGTGATGATGATACTTCCGGAGATTAATGACCCGTCCAAACAAGAGTTACATTTTATGCGTTACGGACCTAATGCATTATTATTAGCAATGACAAAAGGTCACAGTGAAGCCATTTTTCTCATTTGTTATGGATAAAATCTGGGATTCTTAGTGAAAATAATCATGACAATGTTGTATCGATCACTTAATCACAAGAAACTCGATTAAATGGAACTCTTAGGATGCTAAGCTTGTGGAGGTAGGAAGATACGACTAAATAACCAAACAAGTTGGTCTTCTCGTGACTTTATTGAACAACTGTAACCATAAAACTTGGCGAAAGAACTTTTTTTCATACGTGTGTGTCTTTGGTGTGTTTGTGCGACATAGTGCTCCAAGTCGTACTGTTTTATCTTTGGACTTGAAAACAGACATCAGTTCTTCGCTAGACTCTTTTTTAATTTTTTTCTCCGCTTTTGGAAAAAAAAAGATACTTTTTGAGCTTTTGGGGGCCTCTTAGGCTTTATAAATAACCTGTAGATCCTAGAGAACCTAGTTTTTTTAAAATGTTTTTTTGTAATTTATTTTCAATATTGCGTGCAGAAACGCAGATATCATAAATAGAATTCATTCTAACTATATCTATCCTTCAATGGATTTTTTTCATGAATCCAGAATTTCAATTATTGAATGTGATGGCGAGTATTACTTTTCATTATTTAAGTTAATATATTCCAAAATTTTTTGAATGATTGAAACCATTGTTTAGGGTCTTATTATAATCTTATGCGTTTCTTTCTGCTTATATTTAGTTATATTAACTTGCACAGCATTGCCTGAACCATACAACATCGAACCCCAAACAAATCAAAACAGTACTATTCAAAGTATCGCTGTAGTTTCGTTCATCTATAAGCCCCACACCCTCAGCTGAGTTCTGTACAAATTATGAGTGCAGCATTACCCTTGGTCATAAATAATTGATCATTATTTTAATAAAAGTAGTATCAAGATGATAATTTATAATTTGATTTAATGTACAATATTTATTACTTGTGACATTCATCGATAAAAGGAATAGAAATTAATCACCGACCTATAATCTGCTTGTCATGATTTTGCTATTGGTCTGTGCAATTCAAGAGGAAATGCAAGTAACTGAGTCAATGACAAATTCTCGGTTTTTCTCTTTCTTTTTAAGTTTGGCAATAGTGGGACTTTAGCAGATCGATAACGATGATAAATTGTGTTGGAGAAATTCATTGGTGTTTACTATATAGAGAGAGATAAATAAGACATATCTAGCTAGTCACTCAATACAAATAGCCCGTGACTAACGTCTTTTGGCAGCGTGACGTTTGAGGGGGGAGGAGAATCAATTGGAGGATTGGAAAAAATGGTGATCAGTGGATAAGTAACTTGTTTCGTCTTTAGCTTGATGGTGATCACAGAAAAATGTTTGAATTTTCAAAAAGCGAACGTGAACACTGAGGGACCCATTCAATGATAAACTTACATTGTAATTTGAATCGCAATTAATAATCTATTTTAGGATGGATTTTCAAAAAGTGGTTGGTCTTCATGCAAGACACATAAATATCCAGCGAGCCAGAATTACTTGTAAACTAGAGAAAACCTATGTTGAGTTATGTTGACTGATTTCGTTGAAAGTTTTCTGATAGAATGAAGACTTTAAAAATGAAAGGGGGGCAATGAAAAAAACAATAGAAACTCGTCATAGTCAATAATTGAATGACTCTAGCGTCAAATTTGAAATCATTGAAAAAAATCCAGTTGAAGAATATTTGCTATTTTGACATCAATGGCGTTTTCCACTGGAAAACATTTAATAAAGAGTGGAAACACATTTTTTAAAAGACATTGTTGATAAAAACTGAAAATAAGACCAACAAATTTCAAAGGAAGCTTTTTTCGAGAAACCAAAGAAATCATTTTTAGAAAGGATCTAGTGGAGTACTGATGTCAATTTTCAAGTCTGTCTACTAAACGGTATGTCCAGGAGCTCCGGAACACCGAAACAGATAAACGAACACAAACACGCACAAATATATAAAAAAAGATAGAACTCTTCCCTATCTTTGATTGCTATGGTTATTCATCCCGGGAACACTGTTAGAGAGGGTCGAAATAGCACAAGAAAAAGAAAGAAATAAAAAAAAAAGAAATAAGAATGAGAGAATGTGGGAAAAGAAAGAAAAAATAAGGATAGAAGGAAGGAACAGAGAATGAGGAAATATGAATTGAAGGAAGTGAGGAAAAAGAAAGAGATGATTAGGGAGAAAGAAAATAAGGGAGGTAGAAAGAAGAATGATTGAAGGATAAAGAAAGAGAAAAAATAAAGAAAAAAAGAAGAAAAAGATGAAAGAAAAAGGAAAAAAATAAGTTGGAAGGACGAAAAAACAAGGAGAAGAAAAACGAAGTGTAGTGGAAGGGTTGAGAAGGAAGAAAAAGAAGGAAGACTGAACGTATTGAAAAAAGGAAGAAAGCAGAAGAAGTGAATGTTTAAATGAACTTAGAATGAAAAATGAAGAAAAACTGAAAAATCAACGAAATGAAGGAAAAAAGGATGAAGATAAAAAGAAGAGAGAAAAAGAAGGAAAGAGGAGGAAAGAGAAAGAATGAACAGGCAGAATAACAAGAAAAAACAGGGAAGGGAAAAACAAAGGAAGTTAGTCACAGACAAAAGTAAATAAATCATTGATTATTAAGGCTACTGTTTCACTTTGAAAATCAGAGGTTGAACCAAATTATTCTTCAGATTTTCGAAAGACTGTTTGAAAAAACAAAAATCAAGATATCAGTCTTAAATCCTTGAGAAACAATGAATGTATATAATCTCAGAATTAACCACGGAAAAAATTAACCAAAATGTTTTCATAAAAATGAAAATGATGTTATCGTATATAACTTTGAAAAGAGTCATCAACTTAGCCACCTTTTTTTGGACGATTCAATTTTTTTTTCACATCTTTGCTGTTTACATAATGTGTAGGCCGATTCATTCTACAGCAATCTTCAGGTATAATATATATCATCTGTGAAGGAAGAGTCTCTTTTGTTTGCTGGCATCGATAAGGACTCTCTTTCCTTACATACATTGCGTATTACACTTGTAAAAGCCCATAGAATGATTTGGCCGGAAGGTTGTCTTAACATCAAACGTTGGAAGATGAGATTGGATTGTCCAAAGAAAATTGGAAAAAAGATGATACGTTTCCGTATCAATGAATAATAACAAGTAATTTATTTGGGAACTTAAAAAAAAGAAATGCCAGAGATTATATCGGCTGAAACGTGCATCAAGAGTAAACATAATCAACAGATAAACAAGCAGAATAATGTTATCGTTAACGATTACCGTGGTCCAGTGGTTGGGTGCTGAGCCCCGGTTTGATCAAGGTTCAATCCACTGCCGAATTATACCAAGAACTCTAGAAATGATGATCAATACCTCTCCTGTAAGAAAAGCACAACGACGAAGAATGAGGAACCTCTCCCTGATGGATAAGTGACGTTGAAAACACAAATTTCCTGATATCACTGGAGTTAACCAATGCCAAGTCTGGTCAGCACCTTGATAGGTGTCCAGTGAGGAATACCAGTTGCCGCACACAGGAGCTTCTACAGGCCTGGCATACCGAAAATCTGTTTTCTGAACAACTGTCCATGTTTATCCAACGTTGCAACACCATCGATTAAGGTATAAGTAAAGAACAAACACACATGATTCAAAATCAACGATCCAATTCAGAATTTCAGATGAATCTCAATAGCAAAATACAGTTGATCAAAGCTCTGAATTTAGGAGTGTCCTAAAATTACCAAAATACTTGCTTGATTTCATGAAATCTCGATGAAATGTACCGCTTCCAAACTATTATCTTATAGAATTATTTCTCATGTCATTTCAAGAAATATTGTCATTTAATTGATAACGTCCATGCTTTATATATGAATCTGAAACGTTGCTATTTAGAATAAATGTTATTTTACTCATTGATAAATAAAAACTTTCACAAAATTTAATGTGGCTAATCTTGAAAGAAAAGTTTTTATCTTTTACGTTACACAATTAATTTATGGTAGACTGCTGATTATTTTTCCTATTTGACACCTCATGAATCATAGAATTTCAATCAAGACTACGGGACGGGATGATTCACAATCGTTTAATTCTTGAAAATAACTGGGTTTCTCATGTTGCCGAATTTCTGTATTCTGAGTTCATGGGGCTCAACCGTATAATTAACAAATAATTTCAAACAAAATGTGCAAACAAAATTCGTCCCAAAGGGGATTTTATCACAGATGTCCCTTAAGAGGATCCTTTTACTGAGCCCCAAAGGATCGATATCGGATAAATCTCTTGAGAGGATTTTACTACAGAGGTCCCATAAGATGATCTGACTCCAGGGATTCCCCAAAAGGATTCCATACCAGCTTCCCAAAAGAGATGGATATCTAATGAATCCCCCAATGGTATTCCATTCAAAATGCCCCATAAAAAAGATTTTACGCCAAAGATACCATGAGGATTCTAATCCAGAGGTTCCACAAGGGCATTTAATTTCAGATCCCCCGACGAGACTGATATATAATTAACTCCCTAAGAGGATTGTGTTCGAGATGTCCCTTCAGAGGATCCCCCAAAGAGATCGATTTGTAATGAATTCTTTAAGAGGATTCTGTTTGAGATGTCTCGTTAGAGGATTCTATTACAGATGTCCCCAATGAGGATTGTAACGTAGATTAATGTCTAACACGTCTTGTTAGTCACTCAATAGAGATGGCCAGGTGACCAATATATTCAGTGTCAGGGGTGATCAATAAAATTTTTGGAAAAAGGGGTGATCAATGCACAATTTATTTCTATCGCTTTTTATTAGTTGTGATTACTGGTAGATTTTCAAAAAACAGTCGTGACTGCAGCGGGACACAAACTAAAGGATCAATTCGGCATAAGTTTACATTGTAAAATGATCTTCCCAACGGAAAATCTTTTCAGGGTGGTATAGAAAAAAAAAGTAAATGTTCGAAATTTCAGCCCTCTAGCGCAGCCTCTAAGCATAGTCTATCCCTCCAAACATACATACATAGCCAGCGAGGAAACCAGCCAAACCAACTTGACAACTGAGGGAACTTATTTTGACAGTTTCGGTTGACGTTTTCTCATAATTCCCCTAAGAAGATTTAATCCCAGGCGCCCCTTAAAAAGTCGATATCTAATAAACGCCCTTAGAGGATTTCGTTTGGGAGATTTTAGTTGTGAGAGATCCATATCGAATAGATATTCTAATTTGTGTTTGGTTCAGGATAAAAATTAAAAAAAAACAAAGAACAAACAAAAATTAACAAAAAACAAACTAGATTTCGAATGATACAATTGAGATCAAGCAGCTCCTCTGAACTTGGAAGTGTCAATGATTGAGTGAAATGAAAAAAAAACTTTGTTTTTTTGCCAGCATTTCTTCTCCGATTCTCTACGCCATCTTTGATTTCATTATCCTGTAAAAATTCAATACGTGAGAGAAAGTAACAATAACATGGAGTAAGACAAGTGATTAATAGTAGTGAAAACGCTTAATTTCCAAAACAACAATGAGATGGAGAAATGATACTTATAAATCGTGGTAATGAAATTGCTTCTTGTAAAAACAACATAAACAAGATTGTGTAATACTAATAATACAATAATATGAAATAATAAACGCAGTTGATATGATCCGTCTAAAAATATCTAAAAATGAATCCACTATGGAGCAGAAATATGGAACCTAACCAAAAGACTGACCCGTTAACTGAAAACCATGCAACGTGCACGTGAGAGAATCATGCTCAACTTCACATGGAGAGATCATAAGACGGCACAGTATATCAGAGAAAAAAACGGAGTCCCAGACATCATAAAAACCATTAAGAAACTCAAATGGCAATGGGCTGGTCATGTTGCAAGAATGGCATCCAACCAATGGACATCACGACTCACAACATGGAGCAGATGCAGAATCAAGGCTGGCAGAATATGCGATGGTGAGACAAACTAGATGGGTTCAAAAATTCTGGTTCCGCGACGTCCATGATAGATAATCCTTGCGAATCCTGGGGAAGGTCTATTTTCAACGTCACACGATAAAAGACGGATGATGTTGATGATGACGAAAAACAAAGACGGCGTAAAAAGTTGAATTCTAGTGGTAAAACCATTTGCAATAGGTCGACTGTCATGGAATATTGACACTGCTTTTGGTTCTAGAGCAGGGGTCAGCAAACAAAGGCCAGTGGGCCAAATCCAACATGCAGCCTCATTTCATCCGGCCTACCAACTTCAGTGAATATGTGATGTTGCATAGCAACATTTTTTGAACCACATTAAAACAATATTCTATGCCTACTGCCAATAGAAATGCCGTATTCATGATTGATTGTACAAGGAATTTCATGTAGGTAAACATTCTTATAGTCTAAAAGAAAAAACAGAAAAAAAACTCAATAGTAATAAAAAGTAAGCAGTTTCAATCGTTGTGTACAATCACTGTTTCTTTTTTGCATTTGCTCACAATGCATAAAATCAGTTCTGATCTGGCACGCTTCCAAAAAGGTTTGCAAGGTCTGGAAGGTGAGTAAAATGATTCGTCTGGTTCCCCAAAATTAATAAGCTTTAACCTCGTGTGTGATCTTTTAGTTGCTGTGCATGACATCATTTGTCACCTCATCGAATCATATACACAAGTTCCTTGTGATAATAAAAACCTTTATCTTTTTCTGCAGGGCTAGGTTTCTTGAAATCCAATTAATATAATCTTCAAACAATTGCCGACACTGGCGAAGCGCCAGTTCTTCATAGAGGTTGCGTCAAGGAAGGCCTTTAATTATCTTAATTGGTTGTCTCTGTATTCTATAGAGGATAACAATGGCTGCGAAGATCAGGACTGTGCTCGCTCTGGACGCATTATTTCCCGCTAGATCAATCTTAGACTCTGTTGGGGATGGGTTTCGAGCGCTTTGTTGGGGAGGGTTTCAAGTGCTTTCATCTCTGAGAGATTAATCTCAATTTCCTTCAAGAGGATTTGGGATCCCTTTAGATATGAGACCGTTTGATTCGCTGCTGATGAGCACGAGTTCGCAAAGGGCACTCCATCCACATTGGGATAAATTCAGCTATTATATAACCAGTAACAATGATATCCATTCAAGACGAGCGATCAGATTTCAAATCTACAGAGGGCTAAGTATTAAAATTTTGTATCCTTTGATGGTCATAGATTAATGTACTACACGCGGAACACAACAAATGCATGTGCTGGGATACGCACTTATTGATCAATCTTTGTACAAACACTGGCATATATATATATATATATATATATATATATATATATATATATATATATATATATATATATATATATATATATATATATATATATATATATAGATATATATATATATATATATATATATATATATATATATATATATATATATATATATAGATATATATATATATATATATATATATATATATATAGATATAGTGTTATATCATACAGAAACTTATCTGGAATAATTTCCAGTGCGCACACGGTTGATATATCGTTCAATTTAGACAACGTAAATAGAATAATAAATCAAAGAAAAGGGGGCTGCTGCAGGAATCGAACCTACCATCGAGAGGTAGCCATTTCAATGTGCAGCTGCCTTCTTCTTCTTCTTCTTCTTCTTCTTCTTCTTCTTCTTCTTCTTCTTCTTATTATTATTATTATTATTATTATTATTATTATTATTATTATTATTATAATAATATTACGACGTTGTCTAAATTGAATGATATATTAACCGTGTAAAGACGGGAAATCATTTCAGCTAAATTTCTATATAATAAAACGGAATTTATAATTCATTCTGTCGGAGCAAATAATATCAATATGTTCAAGTAGACACACACACACACACACATATATATATATATATATATATATATATATATATATGTATGTATATACACATATATATTTATATATATATATATATATATATATATATATAGAGAGAGAGAGAGAGAGAGAGATGTATTGCTGCAAAACGAAAATGATTCGTAGCAGAAATGAAAGAATCGGTAGAACATTTTTGCTGATTCTCTTCAACAAAACGTAGTATAAGCAAAAGAATCAAAAAGAAGTCGAAACGAATTTTGTAGAGAGAAAACGTTGATAGAGATTAAGTCTCTCATAGAAAAGCAAGAAATAATACATCTGAAGAAATGTACATCCATCAAGTATCCCTTGGATAAACAGAACTTAGAGTCACCTTGCTGGAGCTAGGATTTTCTCCTTTGAGAACTTTTAAACAACTAACAAACAGCTGGATATTCTTATTTCTGATATCCCTGTCAGAAGATGATTCCTCAAACTATTATGTAACCAAAGAATTCTTGGCGAGGAATCGATTCAGTAGTAGCGGTGAACAAGCCCCACCACGAGGTCGAATCCATTTGGCATAGAAAGCAGAATGCATTGTGTTGAGGGTTTGTTCTGAACGTCCTTGAACGTTATCAATTATGGTAGACGCTTTAACAAATGAAATAAAGACACAAAAGTGTGTAGATCAGTGACTGAGAATGATTATTTCTCAAGTCTGAAATTCAGACAAAAAATAAAAAAAATAAAAACGAAAATGGCAATGACTTGTAATACTCACAAATTGTTGCTGTCAACGAATCCATACACCTCGAATACTCTCCATCACTGTATTCACTCATCAGTAACACGTGAAATGAATATAGCGATTCAAAAGTTGGTTCCGTGCAAATTCAATTATCATATTATTTGGTCGGGTTTGGTTGGATCTCATTGTCTCTAACCTAATACGCCAACCATATTGGTTGTGCATTTTGTGAGTCGGAAGGGTTCCTTGTTTCAACTCCATCGGGAAGATGCATTTGTTGTTCACCCTTCTTTTCAAAACTAATTGCATTTTCTTACTCTTGCAGGTTTAGCTCGCTCTATCGAAAACTTGCCATCCTAGAGTGATTCTTCGCTTGATTTCTTCTTCAAGCACTTCGTGGAGATCTGTTGTCCCTGGTTGATGCTGTGATCTACTTTTATCAGGTCTGATTTCTTATTCGGGTGTTCGTATCTTTGACTTCAACAGGTTTATTGTAAATGACAATCACTGAAATTCACATCAAGATCAACTTTCTTGTCCTCTTTGCCCAGATCGCTAGCATTACTCGAAAACCAAGAATGCTATTTTACGAAAAAAAAAAAAAAAAGACTTCTTTAACATATCTGAGGTTACTTAGGTGTTCGTTGTCGATTCTGATTCGTTTATTTGCCTAATCAGGGTTTCAGAAGATCATCTCGGGGTAGGCTGAGGAAAGTTTTGGTGAGCTGATATCACTTTGTCTTCCTTTTCGGGCAGAAAGGGCTCAAAGTCTTTATGTAGCCTAATAAATGAACTGGTGCGTCGGTTTATATAATGCAAGACTCTGATCTATTAGGAGTCTGCGCAAAATTGTATGATAGTATCGATGACGCGGGGATATCCACCGAATCGAAGACATTCTTAGAGTCGACAAATGCTTCAGTGAGTAATAGTTTATATTCTGTTGTTTTCTTTTTTTCTTGATTTACTAAATGGTGATTAATTTTGTTTTCTGAATCCTACCTGTTCACATGGATGGTCTTCATCTAGGGTTTTGATGAATCAATTGGTGATCACTTCGGTAAAAAGTTTGGAGATGTAGTTGAGTGGGCTTATTGGTCTGTAGTTGTTGATAGCTTTCGGGCTCTATTTCTTTTTTATGTAATGGAATTATAATGGCAGTGTTCCAATCTCCTTACACTTTACTCTGTCTTAAGCATACATTGAAAAGGATGGCTAGTTTCCTGGTGATGACTTTATCAGCTTTTTTGAGTTGTTCGATGGTGGTGTTATCTGGTCTAAGAATTGTTCCTTTTTTTACATTTGTTTCTTCAGAGCAACTTATGAGGGATCTTCTGACTGGTTATTCGTAACTTATATACATTGTCCGTTGCTTTGAGTCCCTTATTTTTGCAGAATTCTTGAGCGCATTCAACAATGCAGTGACTATCCATTGTGAGGTCTCCATTTCCGTCGAATACATTGTTTGCTTTTTTCTGTATCGAGCATTTTTAAAAATAGTTTTCAAGCTCCTACCAATTCTGAGGATGTTTTTGATGACTGCTGTACTGTATCTTCTTTTATTTTCACTTCGTTTCATGGTTTTGTTTGATACGATTGCCCAAATCTTTTTCGGTTAATGATCCCTTGGAATGTCGAAATCTTCGCAAAAAAACAGGCATGACTGCTGTCGAATTCAAACTTACATTACATATGGAAAATCCAACAAAAAAAGAATTATTCGGGGAAGAAGTTTTCAGAAACAAAAAACAAAAAACAAAAAACAAGAAACAAATAAAATGTTAGACATAATAATGAGAAAATGTTCAAATTTTCAGAACTTCAATTCAGCCACGCAGCTAGCCAGCCAGCCAGTCAGTCAGACTGACTTGAAAACTGAAGAAACATATAATGACAGTTTTGGTTGACGGTTTCTTAATTTTTTCGAATTTGAACAGCGAAAGAATGATCGAATTTTACAACGCTCTACCGGTGAACTTTACCTACTTACAGGTTAATTAAATCTTTTCTGAGTGGCATTTGAAGCAGGTGGTTATAGAATGCATTCCTAACAGATGCTATAATTTTAGATAACACTTCAAAATAAAGTTGGGATGAAGTCGAGTCAGTGTTAGTGAAAAACATATTTGGAACCCGTGAAACGCGAAGATGAGCCAGACAACTTTGATTTACCAGATGGAAAAAACGTTCCTGCCCACAATAGAGAATCTAATCAGTTATGGTCTAGTGCATGAGGAATTATCAAATAAAAAAACAAAAAGAAAGGAAAGATTCTGACTTATGAAAAATATATCCGTACCTCGCATAAATGGATCACCGCTGGCCACTCGTATATCAGAACTAACTACAAAAATGTATGAAATTATCCGATAAAAATAGATCTTTTGTCTGAAATTATCTAAAAAAATACCAACACAATATTTAGCGACCACAGAAAGTATTAGGAAAAAAATACAAAGAAAACAAAAAGTGTCAGATGGTGCTTAATGGTGAATTCATATAAATTCTCTAGGTCGTTACCGTAAAAAAG
Organism: Thysanoteuthis rhombus; assembly: GCA_963457665.1. Taxonomy (NCBI): domain Eukaryota; kingdom Metazoa; phylum Mollusca; class Cephalopoda; order Oegopsida; family Thysanoteuthidae; genus Thysanoteuthis; species Thysanoteuthis major. The sequence continues at coordinate 8,721,375 of OY735215.1, forward strand.
TGACAAGGAGCGCCTGGGACACAGAAACAGCCCCCCCCCCACAAAAGTGCAAAGAGAAGAGAATCTGTAGCCCATTCGGCTGGTCGGTCGCGCAGGCCATTTTTTGGGATACGGTGATTCGATTTCTGGCAACTATTTTTAGAATCAGTCAGCCCTGATTCTGAACTGGGACAGTCCAATCCTTCTCCCAGCATCAAGAGGGATTGGAACAAAGTCATAGTAGCGGAGGTGTTCCAAAACAAACAATCAAAAAGAATCAGGTGAAGCAACGACAGATCTAGCAAGCTGAAGGTGGATTATTATAAGTTATCTTAGTAATATAATGGACAACAGAAATGGACAGACGAAATAACACAACTGCTGTCACCTTGTCCCAACGATTTTTGGTGCAGGAGATTTTTTTTTAAATCCTTAATTTATTGTTTCCATTCGAAAAGTTTCTGTCGAGGGTAATAATAACCGTAAGAGTTTGACCCTACACAATTGTAAAATACAGCAATCCGTCAAGCTTAATCATGGAATTGAGGTTTTTGCTTCGACAACCAGGCGAGGTACTCAAAGGAGGATAGTTTTCCTGAGAGTTCTCTGACCAAAATTCTTTTCTGTCAATCATTGGAGTATATCAGTGACAAGATTTCTGTCAAGATACAAACTAATGGTGCAAAAATTGAAGAAGAAAAGTTTTAGGGGAATTGGATTCTTGCCTTTTCTACGGGAAGACAAGCAGACTAAATTGGATGTTTGGAGATTCTTTTTTATGTATCATTAACCGGTATCCCAACAACACCGTCTTTATCTTAATAATGACATTTGTAGATAATTGTGTCGACTCAGAAAATTCCAGTCAAAAAGGCATAAACCGACGTAGATAGATAGGTAAATAAATATTCAAACCAATTAGCGCATGTTCGTGGACACCTATGTTATCATGATTTGACTCAATGTTCGTTCTTTTTTTGCTTGAAAGCCTGTTTAGGTTTTAATATAGTGAGCAAATTATATCTCTAAGTAAAAAAAAGATACGTTGACCAGTTTTGTGGTATTAGTAAGCCCCCTGTGAAGCACCCTCCCGTTACACTAAAAACGGGGTGTGAATCGCCCTTACGCCCCAGCAACACAATTTGCGAGTACTTGGGTGATTTTTCGGTTTCACGTAGGCGGAATCATGCGGTAAACCGACCTTGTATCACATTAAGCTTTCGTGAGAGAGCTGGGTAAATCCGATCCCTAAATGAGGATGTTTCTTGATATTCACTAATCTCATCGTAGAGAGGCAACAAGGCTTAAATCGGCAGATTTTTTCCCATCTGCAAGGAAGTTGACGCATTTTATGACGAGAGACCTTTTTTTTATCATTCAAAAAGAGAAAATGTTGATTCTCAGGGACGAGTAGTTATAATAAATGAGAGAGTTTTCACTTTATTATCAAATTAGCTCATAGAATAACGATTAACACACCACAGCCTACATCATTTAATTGGTTATGCATTAATCTTCTGCTCTATGAAAATGTTTAGCTTTTACCAGTAATGAATAAATGATTATCAAACCTCAGATATCGTTATTTATTAATAGTGCAATAATTTGATTGATAAAAGCGCCTGCAAAAAAAAATATCCATACAGGTAATTAGATTATCAGTTTACTCGTCCCGTCGAAAATGATGGTCTCTATTAAATATATGGATATACATACTGTATCTTATATACTTGGATAACAGAGATTTGAATTGAATGAGTTCGAAAAAAAGTTTTTTTTTTGTCTTGTTAGTATATATATATATATATATATATATATATATATAGTGTCATCCACGGACAGCTGTTTCGTTGCATTACAACTCTGCAGTGTGGCTACAGACAATCCATTATCCCATCCAGTACCACAAAGTAGGATTGAAACCTTCGCTTCAGACCCGGACGCCAGTATCCTACCGCTTATCCACGGAACTAAAAGGTTAGTGAGATAGAATTTAAGCGATATATCTATTTAGTTTATATACCCAATCCATCATGGAACAGCATTGCATAAGCTTACAATGAACGAGTTACCTCACTTGAAGAGTGCTCAACCCTGAATAGACAGATAGCTGTTTCGTTGTATTACAACTCTTCAGTGTGGCTATAGACAATCCATTATCCCATCCAATATATATATATATATATCTATATATATATATTCAACATTTTATCACGTCATCAGAACATGAAATTCAATTTTTCTATGTCAGTTGTGTCCCTTGCCGTGACAGAGAACAAAAGTATGACGCATCGCTAGATATCATAGAAGTGGATGTATAACTTTGTCAATTGAGGTGTTAACTGTAAAAATTAAAAAAAAGATTTTGCATCTTTTATTTACCATGCTCGGGATCGATGTAGTGTTTGATTGAGATCACAAAAAAGCAAACAACCATCATTTGGGGAAAATAAAAAGGATCAATTTAATACGAGACTTGTATCTGGATCTCACACCTTCTTTCATGGATATTGCTTCAGCCTCTTCAACTACGTTATTCTACATTCTACATCTTTTTTTCTGAATAATTGAATGACAATAATAATGGAAACGTTTAATCTGAAAACATCAAAGAAAAATACAAGCATGTATTTTCATTGCCTCTCAGTTAATTACACACTTTCATAATAAAGAGTAAAAGCTCTAACATTTTCTTTGACTCGTAACAGCTCAAAGTATATTATCTAAAACCAGCTCTATTTATCACTGTATCCACACTCATAGAACTTGGTGCAGCTTAATCGAATTTGATACACATTTGGCATGTACACATAATGAACATAGCGGAATGTTTTATGGTAAAAATGCTCCGAGGAAATCATTTTCAGCGCTTTTAGGGGGTGTTATATTCACTATGTAATTGTAAAGTCAAACTGAACACTTTCTTTCCAATACACTTGTGAATGTACGGTCAATAGACAAAGCAATATCTTTCAAAGATTTGTGTGTATTCTGCTTCAGTCTTTATATTGTATGTAATGCTGAGTTGGATACAAAGCCATAGCAGTTGAGAACCCAGTGAGGATTTTACTCATTACCAAGGTAATGGCTAGCTTCACAAGCTAGTAACACACAGACACATAAAATTTTGTATATATATATATATATATATATATATATATATATACGTATAGTTTTAAAACTTTTTGATTGTATCTTCGAATGTATGTCAAATCAATAGCATCAATTTGACTCTCACCCAATTTCTCAACCTATCCATCAAAGCCCTCCTTGTGAACCATTAAGAGTCAATAGTGTCAAGAGATCTATGTCAAGGAAATTAGCCATAATGTAGGATTACTACTGAGACACGATTCAAATTGCCTTCAGGCGAAATATATTTAGAATTGGCAATCCGACAATTCATCAGAACGAGGCCTGACAAAGCTGAAATTAATGCATTTCTAAGGCGAGCCCGTGTTCCCGTCATTCACTGAACGTCCTTGTTGGAACAGAATGTGGTCGAAGCAATGGTTTTTGTGGAAGATGGCGTTGTAACGTGGGTTGACGTTACCTTGAAAAGCCGAGCTTTATTTAACAACCAATTTACAAATCTGTCGACTGAGCTGATATCAAATGATCATTTCTCATGAAAAGGGGATACTTAGAACGTGCCTATGTATATATTCATGGATGTGCTCCTCTTTGTTTAATCTGTGTGAAGAAACAAACTTAGTTTATTCAGATGTTGGGTCGTGCATTTCTTGAGACAAGAGTACCCAACCTTCTATACACCGAGAACCAGTTTAATATTGATGATATTCTTGTGGACTGGATGACGTTCGGATATTAACCACAACTGAAATATAGGTGATCAGTCGCTTAAAACTATCTAATAGAAAAAAAAACCCTTAGAAACAAAATTGAGTCTAACAGATTTGATTATAAGACATACTTGAGCCTTTTGTGGAAAAAAAAAACTCAAATTGATGCTCTTTTCTCAGCATTCTGTAAAATGGACAGTTATCTTGACAATAATGTCTCATCAATGACATACCACGACATTCGACGGGGGAGATAGTGGAAGATCACTCAGAAAAAAACAATATTCCTTATCTAAGGCAGCAGCTAAAAGAGGCTGAAACTAACATATTGAAACTTACCAAGATTTAAATCTTTTCTCTACTACAATTTATGTATGTATTTATATATGTATGTACGGATGTAGATCGGTAGTTATGTAAGTGTCTGCTTCATTGAACTGTGTATTGAAGCACTTATATCCTTGTTCGTAAATAACTAATGATGTCTTTGTGTGTGTTAGAACCACGTGTCTACACATTTAAGTGGTTTTGAAAGATAGCTTCTCTCCATCTGTTTTTCTCTGCCTCTGTCGTTGTCTCCCCCTCTCTCGCTATTCTTCCGTGTATATTGTAATATATCTAGCAATATTGAGTAAGAAAGGTAATTATGAAGGTTGTGTTTAAAATACACGCCCCTGATGCATATAGCCAAATGTCTGTAATCTAGTCATATCACTCAAGTACACGTCAGGACTAGAGGAATTTTGTGAACACGGAAACCTCTATAAAGAGACCACTTAGCCGCAGTAACCAGGGGGTTGGTCGAAACATCTCTACACACAGTGCAGTGTCACTGACGTTCGAGGCCCAGTGCATTGAAATGCATGGTTTAGGGCGCTACAACTCCGTTGTTTGGGGTTGTCAAACGATTTTTTATTTAAAAAAAACACCTTGTCTTATTCAACCATAAGATTTGAAAGTAGGAAATATCATCTTTTGTTTAACCTCTTCCTCTCTTTCCACCCAAAGTCAAAATAAATGATGCACCATGTTTTGTTATGTTTGTTCTACTCCTAACCACAATCCAAAAGCTCACCTAACACTCCATCAAACCCTGATATCACAGCAGATGTGTATGACGAGTAAATTATACAAAAAGGGGACTAGGGTCGGTTGGACGCCGGGGTATGTCAGAGAACGGGGTAAGTCGTGCTACAGGCTTTTATTTGACGTCAGAACTATTCTCAGACATTCTGGTCACGTGGTAGGTCACGTGATCGCCTGCCTTCATGTAACGGGACTTTGACACGTGCTTGTTCCAGGCTGATAAGGTGAGTGCTGAAAACTGTTGGAGATTTGTTTGGATACATTGTTTTTTTTTAAATTGGAATTTCAGAAATTCTTATGTTAGAAACTTGAATGTATCTCATTTTGTGGGGTTTTGAGTGAGGTTGGAGGAATAAAGTTAGTAATTGAGTCATGAAGTGTTCTTATAACTCTCTTGCAATATTTTCCACGATTGCTTCGACTGTAAAAAAGGGACCGACGAGTCGAAGTTTCCCTCATCACTTCCAGAATTATTCCTCATCTTGGGTCATACAATGCAGGATTATATCATCGTAGTGGAGAGAACAACGATGCAACACATAAAAGGCTTTGGGGGGTGAGGGGGGCTGCCGATGATAATTTTCCTTTCTATCCAAAGATTTAAAATCATTGAAAACTGATTATTGTAGACCAGAATAGAACACTGTGAAACATTCACTTTAAAGAATCGTGCGGTCAATAATAAAAATGATAATAGATATCAAACGATGATATTTTTTTATTCAAATTGATCTGAGAAAAAGTATTCATAAATATGCATGCATGCAAGAATGCTCGCTCATATAATTATATATATATGTATATATATATATATATATATATATATATATATATATATATATATATATGTATATATATATATATAGCCAAGATGGTATTAAGATCATGAAGCGTCTATCAACCTGGAATGACTAGCTTGACTACTAGTTCAGGCTTTCATAAGGACAATTATGGAAGAAAATTCCAGATCTTCATATGGGCAGTTCAGTGTCTCGTTGTAAGATTTTCAGATCAGCAGTTCTCTAGACGCACCCCCATCACACAAAAAAAAACCCCACAGATTATGGATATTTCTTAGTTCCTATGAATTATTCACCTTGATTTGTGTTCATCAGAATTTAGTCGTAAAATATCTACACTGGCAAATCCGGTAACATGAATACAAGCACTTCCGTACAATGGACGAAAGATAACTTCACATGACAATTATGGAAGGCTACCCCACACAGTCTGACCCTTTCCAAACCTGCACTTTTGGAACGGGCACTGCCTTAGTGTATGAATATGCGGTAATGTTTTCATAAAACACGAAACATTACTTGATAAACAAGAATTGATCTTGATATAGACGAAGCCAGAAGCTATTACCAGGCGTTCAGAATTCATAAACAACTTACAAAAGGAGAGGAAACTAATGTTGACATCTATCAAGATGTTAATCTGATGATAAATTAAATTACTTACCCAGGAAGTCCTGCTCTGGTATATTCAAACATATATATATATATATATATATATATATATATATATATATATATATATATATATATATATATATATATATAGTATCCAAAAGTAGTGTCCTACTTCTCACCAAACAATTTTATTGATGTAATAAACAAACTACAAATCTAATAAACACAGAAATTTGCAATGTGTTGAATGTGAGGTCCTATACGACCGCTGTCCATTTCAAGGCATTTATTCAATGAGCAGGCTACTGATCTGCACACAGTCAGGCAAGTTTCAACACCAATGGTGTCAACCGTTTCCTTCTATTCTGGCTTTCAATTATAGCATGGTGACCGGTTTTGTATCATACGCCATGTTCTTTATAATTCCACCAAAGAAAGAAATCTGTCTGAATATTGTTGTACAGATAGGAAGTAAACAAGAAATATTAGGAACACCATTGAATGCATCCGGTCCAACATCAAATTCAAGAGTAATACGACATTCATTTTCAGTGTTTCCAAGTAAGATCAGGTTAGTTTTGTTGTTCGGTTAAGTATTGTTCTTTGGGTTAATCGTTTTGTCAGGTTTAGTATTGTATTTAAGGTTAATTTTGTTGTTAAGTTTAGTGTTGCTGTTGGGGTTAGTTTTGATGCTAGGATCAGTATCATTTTTAGAGTTAATTTTGCTGCTAGGTTTAATGTAGCTGTTGAGTTCAGTACCTTTGTTAGGGTTAGTATTGTTGTTAACTTATTGTTGTTGCTAGGTTTAGTATTGGTGTTGGGGTTACTGTTGTTATTAACACTAGTATTGTTGTTGGGGTTTGTCTTGCTACGTTTAGTTTTGTTGTTAGGGTAATTTTTATTGTCAGGGTCGGTTGATACGGGTGTTTACTTGACTTTAAACGACAAAAATGTCATTTTTTTCACTAGAAAACATTTTTGAATTTAAACTTTTCATTGAAATCAAATTTTTAAAAAATCACATATGTGCTTAAAAATTGTGACTAATTAAAACGTTTTTTTTAAAATGTACCTTAAAAAAAGTAATTTCATTTGTTCTATTCTGACTTGATTATACCAAGAATCTTTTCTTGAAAAAATCATTTTATCTCCATGAAAATCGGTCTCACAAGAAAGGAACACATCAATTCTAATCAAAGATTACAAATTTCCGAAACATACGTAAGTCAGATTCAGTATCTAAAGAAATCATTTTTCAGTCTTAAGAGTGGGATTGTATTTATATTCTGACAACAATTCTTACACTGGACCGTAACTTTCCGTCCTCCATACGGAAGTAAACCATCGAAGTATTCGTCGAATTCCATTAGTTCTTTGCAGTTGCTTCTCATCTCTAAGAAAAAATATCGGGTAATCCTCCATTTTGTGAACTGAAAAGTTATTAACAAAGTCAAAATTGACTATGGATACAGAAAAGAGAAAAAAAGTTTTGTTGCTTGGGTTTGTTATACGAAGAAATAGAAATATGATTTATGTATCAATTTCTGTTTCCATTTCCTGCGATGAATGAATTCGCAGTAAATTGAAGACAGTGACAAGTTTTCTGATTGTGTTACCGTAATATTCATCGCCAAACAGAAAAGTAAATCCTTCGTTGCATTTTTCAGACAAGTTCCGCTCATGGTCAATTCATGATTAAAACTGGGTCTGCCATTTCCCATGCCAGAAACCACCACTCCGCCCCCCTTTTTTGAGATATCAATGCAGAAAAGGAAAGTTCTTGAAACAGTAATCTGACCCTGATTGTCTGGGGGTTAATGCTAAGTGACGTATTCCAAAGTTTCAGCCTAATCCAATAACAACAAACCAAGCTAATGTCTGCTCGAGGTTATACTTTTGGCGAGGGAAAGATTAATATCAAAACAATGTTTTCGGAGAGTTGTTTGTAATATTGAACTCATTGCTGAAAAGAGAAGTTGTAATGTCCAGAGAGCTTTCCGCACCTGTTCTATTCATGTTGAAACTACTGCGCCTCATTTGATAACCGAAGTTGAGCAGCATTGGACCTAGTTAGTACTTAGATAAGTGACCAGGGACTGTGTGCAGCTTCTGGGCTTTTGTCTCAACGTAACGAAACCACGTAGAAAAGACAGCACTTCAGAAATGTTGTAAGTTTAGTAAGTTAAATTTGCCTAGGTCAGTACAAGGCCGAATGGTGGACAGGTTGATTGTGCTGCGCCAAATCGTTTCTTCTTCATCTTCTTTTTCTTCTTATTCATCTTCTCCCCCAATTGTTCTTCCCCTTTTTTATTCTTCATCTTCTTCTTCAATATGGTCTCCCTCTCATTCATTTCTCAATTTTTTCTCTCTTCTTCTTCTTCTTCTTCTTCTTCTTCTTCTTCTTCTTCTTCTTCTTCTTCTTCTTCTTCTTCTTCTTCTACCTAGGATGATAGAGTAGTTGTCTACCTTTACAGACTACGAAATAATGCTCGGGTCCCTATCCTATCCGAGTTGGCGAGTCGCCATCTTTAAGGTGAATATTGGTATGCCAATTTTTTTTTTCTTTTTGCTGAGCCCCCTTCAGTGTCATTGTCCGTCTATCCTTCGTTGGATATACAGTCTAGGACATTGCAAATAGCGGGGTTGTAAAACATGAAGTGGGCCTTAACCCCACCACACTCGTACATTACGCCCTAGCAGAGGGTAGAGATTTCTACAGAATCCCTTTGTTACCAATGGGCACTGACTGAGCTTGACGTTGCTTAGCTCGGTGCAATTACTCCACACAGTTTCAACACAGGACTAGACAGAACCAGGTACAGTGATTCCTAAGCTGTAGTTTTTAGATGTGTCCTACGTTTGTATAGGACGCTTTCCAGTCGGTTTGCCGATCCCTGTTATATCAAACAACAGAAAAAAAGAAAGACAGGGTTTTGAGTTTTATTTGCCAGCTGCTATTATGTTGCAAGAGGTGTGATGTCATCAATAGATAATGTATCAGACGATTGTTTTTTTACATTGTTGGTAAGTATCATTTATTATAAATAGCTCAAACTGTCAGCTCCGCTTAAAAACTTGCAATCAAACTCGTTGCTTTTTTTCTTTACATTGGTTTGAACATTGACCAATGACTCAGAGTGATATCTGCAACTATTTCAGTCAACAACGTATGGCCAACCATATTAAATAAGTATTATGGAATCAATGCAGCCACAATCAATGAGCCAACCAGTCAGCAAAAAACATAGGTTCGGTAATCTCCCGTCTTTTCTCATCTGTTCGTCAGTTTTAGTGCTCCGGGTCACATTTTTTAGGCATAAAGCCTCGGAAATTTCTATGTAAAGTCCAGTAGATATCTTCTAAAAATGACTTTTTCATTTCTTTTCAAATTAGTCTTTTTTTCCAGTTGTTTTTTGGGGAGCACTAGATTTACCATAATAATCCATTGCAAAATCGACACTTTTATCTCACCACAGCTATGACATTGCATTTATGAAAATCTTGGTTGGAATGATTGATATATATATATATATATATATTGAGAGAGAGAGAGAGAGAGAGAGAGAGAGATGGAAAGAGAGATGAAAAGAGATGGTCAAATTACATTCTTAAAATGAAAATTATATCCATTCTTATCCTACTGGTTCTGTTATACCCGTTCCCTTGAAACAGACAATGCCAGTCGGATGGCGCCTCTGATCTTGGCAAGTCATGTATTGCTCTATGTAAATTTGTTTCACTGTCCAAAGAGTCAGTGGGTTAATAGAGTCGGTTGACAGAGGGATAAGAACTTATAGAGAGGGGATAGTGAAAAAGTTGAAACAACTTGACAACGGGGTATCATTTTTCGGCAGAAGTGGCAATATTTATTGAAATAACAATCGATTAAAACGTCCTTTCAAATCAAAACGCATGTTTTTTTTTTCCATTTCGAAGGATTAGGGTATTTCTTAATTGAACTTTTATTTGTTGCTTTGATATCAATTCTAGGTTAGAAACAGCACCCGGATGTTAGCATCAGTTCCAACCACCCCAATTTGTACATTGGAGACGGCCAGGTATAGCAATTTCTAAGCTGAAGTTTTTAGATATGTTCACACATCTTGATCAATCCCTGTGACATTAAACCACATAAAGCAGATAGAGGGGATTTAGTGTCTTATTCATGGCTGCTATTATGTCGTAAAAGATGTGATGTTATTAATAGATAACATATTTGGCGTTTGATTTCTACATTGTTGCAAATTTGTTATAATTAGCTGAAACTGTCTTTGATATGGCTGAAACTGGTTAACCTGTTTATTTTCCAGCTGAATTTGGAGCTAGAATGTTATGTACATATATATTCACTTATTCAAAGCTCTTATCAGATAAAATAACTATACACTAAGACACTAAAACAAATCAGTGATCCGTCTCACACTAGGTTCTAGGTTCAATCCCAGTGTGAGGCAATAATAATACTACTAATGCTAAGAGGGGAGTGCGGTCAATATACCCCTGTCGCTTCGGTTCGTTACTTCCCCACACCTACCAGATGATACCTGATGAAAGCCGTAAAGTAGAACGGCCGGAACGTTGTATGAAAAACAACAAAGATGAGGATAGTCCGAATAATAAGAAATAAGAATTGTACACTTACTTCAACTTAAACCTACTAATTTTTTCGACAGTCATACTAATTACTCAACTACAACTAAGACTTTGTTTAGAATCTCTTTAAAATCGAAAATCACCGATGATGGGTGCATTTTAGAACTTATAGTTCGTATTTTTCATCCAGTGTAATCATAGCTGGGGGCAAATAGCATTTCTGTTTTTCTAAGAGAATTTATGCCAAATGCACCTTCGCTGCGTCTGCCAAAATTCGAACATGGTTCAGCGTTTTCTTCGCCAGCAACCACAATACCACTCCGCACCTTCTTCATCGAAATAGCAACACGGAAAAGAGAAGTTCTTGGTGCAGTAATCTGACCCTGATTGTCTGAGGGCTAATGCTAAGCGACGTATTTCAAAGTTTCAGCCTAATTCAATAACAATAACTCAAGCTAATGTCTGCTTGAGGTTACGCATTCCGTGAACAACAGATTTATGATATCACAACGACCTTATTTCAACATGTATAAAACACTACCTTAGATAATTTGTTGCATCAATTCAGCTTCAATTCTTTACGCAAAATACTTTATTATGTGTATACAATTATATACACAAATGTATGTAACAATATCCATACCTACATGAATCACCAAAGCCTGCGCATGTACCAGAAGTAGCTGTTTTAAAAATAATGTAAAATTATCTGAAAAATTGATCTTTTAACTACAATAATCAACAGAAAATCATTTTTATCAAAATTTTCCCAAAGAATTGTATAAAAATTAAATTTTTTATCTAAAAATATCTTGAGAAGGTTAGATCTTTTATCTGAAATTATCTAAAAAAAATATTCTATTTGAAATTATCTAAAAGACGTGATCTTTTATATAGAATTATTAAAGAAAAATACCAACATATGATTTGTGCTTAGTAAGTCTGAAATGAGTCTAGAGACCACAAAAGCACTTTGTTGATTAAAACAAAGAAAAAATTCTTTAGAGTGCCTAGTTGTGCACTCATGAGAATTTCCAGAGTTGTAGCCCCCAAAATGTGATTTAGAGCAAACAACCACCCACCCACCCACACATATGGATATATATTGATAGGCACATGAATAAAGACTCAAGAGAAAAGAATTTCTGTGGCTGCGGCGATTCGATTATGTTTCCCTAGGGGACTTTTCGGACTGAAAGTTTTCAGGAAAAAAAGTGGAGATAATACGTGGTAAAATACGGTTATTGGATCATCATCATCAGCAGCAGCGTTTTAGCAACGTTTATTGGACATAATCCTTCCCAAAGTTTGGTCAGATCTCTCTATCGTGGCTGTCAAAGAGCAGGTAAACTTATTTAGTTTCTCACGCCATCTTACATTCTACCAGCTCCGGTCTGGCATTCTTTCTTAAAATACGCTGATTTGTCAATTTTTAGTGGTTTTCAAAAATTTAATTGAGTCACTTGTTGCTGTTTTCAATACTGAGTGAATCACCCCCTTCCCCGGTCTTCCAAGGGTCCCTAACGTAAGAAAAAAACGTTCTGGAAGGGTACAGTGTATATTAGAACATTTATTTGACTGCAGATCGAATTATTTTGAATCTGTTTTCAATGACCGTCCAGATTGAATTTTTGTATGTGCTTCCAATTTTTTGGATGAAAAACGTGTAAATCGAACAAAAAGAGGGCTGTGTTAATCGGATTTATTCTATATACGCTTGGCAGAAGCTATTGTGAGCATTTTCTAATCTTTAGCGACATGAGTCAATTGAATATATGCGAACATTTTCCATTTTGTCACTAATATTCGTGAATACCAGAAAACGTCTGAAAACCTGTATGAAGAGACCAAAGAAGATGGTCTCATGCGTTGCAAATAGATTGAAGATAAAGACACGACGATAAAAATCGAAAACGCACTGCTGAAGAGAGTAGTCCACTACATCTACCTGAGACAATGAATATCCATGAAATCATCAAAATAAGGAATCAACCGAAGGATCACTTTGGGTTGGCAAGCTTTAGGTACAGCGAGCTTAATCTCAGAGTATACAACTAATGTGTCCTCTTGATATGCACCAATGAAATCGAAAAAGGGAAACGAACCAAAACACTGGCTCTCCGACTAAGAACCAGGATACATACACAAGAAATATTCATGAATAATCACAGGAGGAAATCACAAACAGTACATCATATTACACGAAATAGGAGTAAGAAATATAAAATCTATTAGTAAACGCAAATGGCAATTGGCAGGCCATGTAACAAGAACGTCAGACAATCACTGGACATCTTGATTCACAAAGTATATCCTAAAAGATATGCGATTCAAGTCGAGGGCTGGATTTGATTTTGTTTCCTTAACAACAACTACGACAACAACAAGAACAATACTCACCTGATTTGAGGAAGGCAAATTTTCAGTTTGACTGCCCCTTTACGTTAATCTAAACCGATGCACGAAAATACCATTTCGTTTCGGTGATTTGAAGTTACGTTCAAATTATATGCAGGCTGCTCTCCTACCGAGTGATCCAAATTCAAAAAATTTATATTACAAATATTCCAAATGAGTAAAAATGAAAAAAAAAATTATAGAAATCCAAACTCAGTATTCACAGATTGATTCCACCAAATTCGTAAATACATTGATGCAAAATAATATATTTCTATAATACTTTCATTAATATATATACAATGCTCAGGTTGCAGTAATAATCTTCAGTCGAACTGAAAGTAGGAGTGGAGTTTTTACCGAGTAATAGCCAGGTTGGGTTTTTTTCTTTTTTTTTTTTTGGTCGCGGTTTGTTATTGAAAATGTAAGGTTTTAAAAATATAAGGTTGAATCTTTTTGAACACGAAATATGAAAAGGAAGAAAGGAGATGCAGAACTGGGTGGGGAGACTGAAGAAAGAACCGCCTATAATTCTTTTGAGCAATATCAAAGACAATGGCGTGTAGACAAACGTTTGCACGTGATGAACCTGAGTTCTGAAGTAAAAGTTTGCAGTAATATCGTATTTTTCGAAGTACGTGCTATTGTAACTGACAAGCCGACTTGGTTTGGTTTTGAAAAGAGAAGAGAAGCTAGACAGCTTTTCTATACGGACTAGTTGAAAAAGAATCATAAAATATAGATTCATTCCAGAGAATTTCACCGCAACAAAATTTTTATGATTCTATTCGAAAGCAAGCTTCGACCTGCTAGGGTCAAACTCCCATGATTAATTCCAATTTGAAAGGTAAACAAAACTGAATTCATTTCTTCCTACAATATTACTCTATGTCTTATTTCAATCTTTTATTGAATGTTCCTGTAAATGGGACTAGAAAACTTTGGCAACACAAGTCAACCGAAGTTTCGATATAAAAGTGGGAGTGGATTCGTCATCAAAAAATACCAACTCAGACTATCAGTTAATCTGCTGCAGATCTCGAAAGCAACGAACAGGAAAAGAAAGAACAAGCTTGGTTTTGCTAGGGTTAAACCCCCTCGCCCCACTAAAATCTAAAATGTGACCGAAACAGAATTCATTCCTTCATACAATATTATTCCAAAAGTACACATCCCATTTCAACTCCTTTACTAGAAATCCTTGTAAATAGTATTTGGAAACTTAAGCAAAATAAATCGACTTAACTTGGGTGTTAGAAGTGAGAATGAATTCGTCATCAGTTTTTGCGTACATCACTGTGTCACTGTTATTTGTGCATGGCGTCACTTGTCGGTGTTATCTGTCATTGTTTTTACATACGGAAATATAGTCAAAACTGAAAAAAAAGCAGCAATTAAACCGTAATGAACGTTGTGTTTTAGTGCCAATTGCATTCACTCCCATTATAAGATCGGAAAGGTTCGGCTTTACATACTGCTTCTCACTGATTTAACAAAACACAACAAATACTCCCCTTTTGGCTAATCGCCTTCTGTATTTATAAACTATATACTTCTTGAAGTTAGAAAAATGATGAGTTGGAAAAAGTCATTTTGAGTTCTGACCCAAGATTCAATCTTAGGCTCTCAATGTGTAAATTATGAAGCAGTGGGCACAGCCAGAGAAAATACTAAACTAATAAACCACAAACGCGAAGATAACCGTATGTTTGATCTCTGAATCTAAATTCGGTTCAAACTTTGTGCTCTAAAAGCCTCAAACCTTGAGAGCTAAATGCTCAATATGTTGTTATTCTGACAGAACTTTCAATATATAGCATACCAATATCAAATGACGATCAAGGTGTACGTAAATGATTAAATGAGCAAAGATGATTGAAAAATTAATTCAAATTTAACATACAATTTATTAATTTCTGAGCCACTACATATTAAAATTTTAGCCGTCTAAGTCTGTTTTAATGGGTTTTAGAGAAAAAAGACCCCCCCCCTAAAAAGAACGTGCCAAGGCTAAATTTATATAATAGAATTTAGTGGTTATCTTTGCTTCTGCTAACTTTTCAATGAGTTAGCAGTGTAGTGTTTTCGTTGGCTGCACTCACCATTGAAATTGTGCATTGGATATTGAGAGTTGAATGAATGTAAGTGGTGAGGAATTAATGCAAGCGTAACGGAGTGTATAAGACATTTCTGTATATAATGTAAATCTATCATGATTTAATGATGAAAATCCTTTTGAAATGAGAGAGAAAAAAATTACTATTTAATAGAAATTGGGCGAAACGGCATTGATAGGATATAGTCATTATATCTATTTTATTAATGCATTGCTATTGATTTTATAACAGAAATTCATTTCTATACTGAATCAGAAAAGAAGGGATTTTAAGTGGTAAGGAATTAACGCAGGCATTACTGACAGAATACGGCAATAATATGTAAAATGTAAATGTATTGCCGATTAATTCACCATAGAAAATTCATTGAAAATCATAAAGAAAAAGTCTTTCAGTTAGCAGGAATTAATGCGCAGCTTACCAAGGAGATGCAGTTATTAATTGGTGATATATATTTTTTCCTCTTCACTGATCATCATTATTTTTACTGTCAAACTCCGGTCCAAGTCTGGGGTTGACTTTGTTTTTCTACCTTCGTAGCAGCAGCAGCAACAACAGCAGTCCTTCCCTTATTCAGGAGAGGAAACTCCTCAATGTTTGTCTGTCCTGTCACGTTAGGCAAACCGATTAAGAAAATCAACATTCCTCTACACTGAATTGAAATCACGACCAAACGAGTGGTACTCAGCTGTCTTACAGACTGAGCCAAATTGACAAGTCCTACGTATCTACCGAAATTCATACCAGAAATATGCATGGGCTTATATCCTTCTAATAAATACATCTATGAAATTGTCATTTGTCATACTATGATTCAAATTTACAACCGAGTGGTCAGTAGGTGGCTCTCTTATGGACTGAACCAAACTGACAAGACTTAATCAACTACGAAGAGATATGAAGCAAATGCGAGAAGGCTTATTCCATTCTAATGAATACATTTATACTAAAATTTGATGATTTTAAATCGCAGTATTACTGCGACCTATGCGTACTAGGAGAGAAGGGCTGGAGACTTGAGGAGACTTGCTGTCACTCAAACTCCAGCGGTCACCACCAGGCAACTGGTGTGAGATAGCAAATAATAATAATAATAATAATAATAATATTCTTGATATTTTGATGATATTTTTACTTCTGAGACGGTTTTCTTTGTGAGTCTGAGAAATTTTCACCTTGATGAATTGACCACTGCCAAATTCTGCCAAGTTGAAAAAGTTCAAAAAGTAGTCTGTTGTTTTTTGGACCTGAACGTGGGTAAGTGGAATTAAATTTGAAATTTAAAATTAAATTAATAATTCTCCCCATCCCGTTGAGATTGAGTTGTCCGATAGAAGTATAGAAAAGTAATGCCTAGCTACCCTCGTGTATGAATGAATGAAGCCTGTCTACCCCCAACCCTTAAGTAGAAATAGATTGGCATGGCGAAATCCACCATTGGAAAAAAAAAAACAGAGCAGATACCGAGACTTATAATAAGTCAAGACTTAAAATATTTAAGGGAGACGTATGATCTTGAAGGCTTTTAATTTCAGTTAGATGAAGCTTAGTGGTTTTTTAGGTCTAAAGTTAGGAGGTGATTGTCATACCACCAAATAGATATATCTGTGCAGCAGAATAGCTTGTTCTTGTAAGGTTATACCCTGGGTGGTAAGAGCTGGTGGGGCTCTGAGGGTGTCACTGAGCACATTGGCCTCAACGAGCCCACCAAGGTCTGGCGCTACCTTAAAAGAACCAAAAAGGGCCGATGGGGCTCTTGGGTTATATCTGATTCACATCGGTCTTAACCAACCCACCAAGGTCTGGCACTACCTTAAAGAACCAAAAACCCCGATCATGACTGTACAACCATACAATTTTACCACAAAAAACGGGGCACAGACCCAAGATTTGTGTGTCGTAACCAGCAGGTGTTCCCTTGTTAGCCACCAGGAGGGACCCGGTCGTCATCCTGTGACTGCTGGCCAAAACTCCGGCTTGTGCACCCTTAATGGCCTTCAGGAAGGACACAGTCGTCACGCAGCTACTGTTGGCCAAAACTCATACTCTAATGACAACCAGGAAAGTCGTTGTCCTCACTGAGTGACTGCTATAAAGAACAAGAGAAAGAAATGGTCAAGGGAGGAGAATAAACTAGCTATGTATTGTTACTTTAAAAGCAAACCTTCAGTGCGATCTTATAGGGAGCGTATGCTCCAAATATGGAGGGAAAAATCTGCTGTGGAAGTATCGAACCAACGCCTTGCTGACCAAGTAAAACAAATCCAAAAGAAGAAATGGCTGTCTGGGACTGAACTACTAGAGATCCGCAATAACGTAGAGAGAGATACACCTGAAGAATACCCCCCCAGCACAACTAGTCCCAACAACAGAACTGGAAGAATTCCCCATGAGACCCCCACAGTAAACTATGCACCAGAGGGTGACGACGAGGCACCAACGGATGAAGAGAAAACCAAAATACAAGCTTTGAAAGAAATCATGCAAGGAGAGAAAACAACACTCCCCTCCCTAAGAGACAAAGACAGAGAGAAAGTCGGAGAAGTGACCGAACAGGTCAACTGCCTCTTACAGCACATAGAAACGAACACCCTCCTAGAACTCAACAACTTAATTTACGCTGGGGCGAAAATGGTAGCACAAAGCTTCACAACGCAAGATAGGACCCCGAGCAATAATAGGGAAGAGAAATCCAACTGGGAGAGAAGATTACAAAGGCAGATCTCCCAACTACAGAGAGATGAAGTACTGCTTAGAAATACACCATACATGGACAGACCACGAGTAAGACTTTGGAACAAATACAAGGTAACGCAAAAAGTCATCGCAACTGTAGTCGAAGAGTTACACCAGAAAAGACTAGCCAAAGAGGCAAGACTGAAAAGATACAGACTAAGAACGGCCAAATACACACAAAACCGCACATTCCAAAAGAATGAGAAGAAGTTTTACCAAGATTTAAATGGGGAAAGAAGGCAGGACATGAAACCAGATGCCACAGAGGCCAAGAACTATTGGAATAGCATATGGGGGCACCCAAAAAGACACAAAGTAACACAGCAATGGTTAGGAAACATGAGAAAAGAACTAGAAGATATAGACAAGGGAGAACTAATAGTAATGAATGAAACCACATTGAAACATACTCTTAGGAAAGTAGCCAACTGGAAAGCACCGAGTCCCGACGGGATCCATGGGTATTGGTTCAAAAAAATCACCACGTTACACGGCAGACTCACCCACCTACTCCAAAATTGTCTAAACGAAGGCAAGGCACCAGAATGGATGGCTAAAGGCTGAACCACCCTCATCCAAAAAGACCCGGAGAAGGGGAACATAGCAAGCAACTATAGACCAATCACGTGCTTACCACTTATGTGGAAAATCCTGACCGGGCAAATAGCAGAGAGAATATACATGTCAATGGATAGAAGGGGACTACTACCAGAAGAACAGAAAGGGTGTAGGATAGGAACCAAAGGGGCAAACGATTTACTCTACATAGACCAGATGATCTTAAGAGAAGTGAGGAAAAGGAGAAAGAATATCGCAATGGGATGGATAGATTACAAAAAAGCGTACGATATGATTCCATATAGCTGGATACTCGAATGCCTTAGAATGTTCAAAATTAGCGAACAGGTGGTTAAATTCATTGGTAATTCGATGGAAGACTGGAAAGTAGACTTGACAGCCGCAGGGGACAAACTAGCAGAGGTAGGGATAAAAAGGGGAATCTTCCAAGGAGACTCGTTATACCCACTATTATTTGTTCTAACAATGATACCGCTCAACAGAATCCTGAAGAACAGCAAAGGATACCATTTCTCTAAAACAAAAGGAAAGGCCAACCACTTAATGTACATGGACGATATAAAATTGTTCGCAAAAAACAGGGGAGAGCTTGAGACTCTGTTCAACGAAGTAAGGGAATATAGTGAGGACATAGGAATGGAGTTTGGAATAGAAAAATGCACAATCATGGTGATGCACAAAGGAAGGCTTTCAATGACTGAAGGAATTGAACTCCCGGACCACTGCAAGATTAGGGCAGGGACCGCACAAGACCGATACAAGTACCTAGGCGTCCTTGAATGTGACACGATAAAACGGGAAGAGATGAAGGAAAAAATAAAAAGAGAATACCTTAGAAGGATAAGGAAAATATTCAGACCAAATGAAACAGCAGAAATCTAATAAAAGGAATGAACACCTGGGCTGTGTCAATAGTTAGGTATACAGGACCATTCCTAGGATGGACAAAGGAAGAGCTCCAATCAATGGATAGGCAAACAAGGAAACTTATGACAATGCATAAATCATTACACCGTAGAGATGATACAGATAGACTATACGCTAAGAGAAAAGAAGGTGGCAGGGGGCTCATCAGTATAGAAGATTGTCCAGAGAGCGAAAGTAGTCCTAGAAAGGTATGTGCAAACAAATAGAGAGGAAATCATAAAGAGTGCGAGAGATAGTGCAACAAGCAATAAAGTAGAAAACAATGGAACAGTACAGCAAACAAGAAAAGAAAGATGGGAAGAGAAAAAATTGTACGGCGAGTTTAAAGGACAGATACAAGATGTAGCAGACGAGAAATCATGGACGTGGTTACGAAAGGGGAACCTTAAGAGAGAAACAGAATCGCTCATCATGGCAGCCCAAAACAAAAGCATAAGGACAAACTACATAAAAACAAAAATCGACAGAACACAGACAGACAGCAAATGCCGCAAGTGCGGTGAAAGAGATGAGACAGTAAACCACATAACTAGTGAATGTAGTCAACTCGCCCAAAAGGAGTATAAGCATAGACACGATAGAGTAGCAACGATGATACACTGGAAACTAAGCAAATAAATGGGATTCAACCAAGCTTGGGGCAGTTTTCGAAAATGACAACCACAAACTACTGTGGGACTTTGACATCCAAACTGACCACCTCATCCAGGCAAGAAGACCGGACTTAGTAATAGTAGACAAAAAAAGGAAGGCCTGCCAAATAGTACAGGTTACTGTGCCTGCAGACCATAGAGTAAAAAAGAAGGAGGATGAAAAAGGGAAAAATACCAGGACCTAGCAAGAGAGTTAAAGAAGATGTGGAACATGAAAACCAGGGTAGTACCGGTCATAGTGGGCGCACTAGGAACTGTCCCCAAAAAGCTGAGGGAGAGACTGGAGGAGATCAGGATTAGGGGAAGGATAGAGACCGTACAGACCACAGCACTACTGGGAACTGCACGGATACTGAGGAAGGTGCTAGAGATATAAGTACTGCAACGAATTGTAGCTCTGTCATGATATGCGAAAGGGAGAGGAGACGTTAGCTAAAGACCTGAGGAGACTTATTGTCACTCAGCCCTCAGCGATAACCACTGGGCAACCGGTGTGAAACTGTAAATCGCAGAATTACTGCGACCTATGAGTACTAGGAGAGGAGGGCTGGAGACTTGAGGAGACTTACTGTCACTCAAACTCCTGCAGTTACCACCAGGCAACTGGTGTGAGATTCCAAATAATAATAATAATAATAATAATAATAATAATAATAATAGTAATAATAATAATCATAATAATAATAATAAAATGTTTCAGTAATTTTTGATTCATTCAGTATACAATTCAAAATTAGCTGAAATCATCTTCGGTTGGAGTAGAAGTTGGAGTGGCGTTCGACCCTGTAGCAACCAAGCTTGTTATCATTATTTCTGTTGACGTTTTTTTTTCGCACGTTTATTGTTTGCCTTGCATTATCAACGAACTAAGCTTCTTTTAACATCTACGTCGTCATTCAGAGAACTGTAGTTTCTATTGATTTTGTTCGTCCCAGAAACCTATTCGTTCAAGACTCTCTACTAGTCTCAGTATCTATAATCTATTTCGGCCTCACGACCACAAAGCCGTGGCGTCAAGATGGCGACGTTCTACTCAACATGGATGGATTATCCCGGCGTTTTATAGCAGAGAATCCCGAGGCTTTACATCCTCTCCAGAGACAGTCAATCAAAATTGTCACCCGGCTTGTCAACACAGGTTTCTTCAGTTTTCAACTTGATCTGGTTGGCTGACTACCATTATATCTTGCGTACAGGTGGCGCCAATGGAGCTAGAGGGCTGAAAATTTCAACATTTACTCATTATTTTCGGAAAATACTTCGAAAAAAAATTTGCCTTCTCAACAGGTTCATGGTAAGGGGTTCGATTTGCAAAGTGAGTTACTGCTAAATTTTATTTTTTTTCAGTGATCATTGTCCAAAAAAAGGCGAAAGGTAGTTTAAACATTGATCACGCTCTTACTATCTACTAAATGGTCATCCCCAACACAGTGTTTTACTAGAAGACGATTGTTACGTGACTATTTCTATTCAGTGACTAACAAGACGTGTTGCTACTTTGAAGAAAGGAAATTCCAATCAGAGACTGTGGGGAAATTTCTTCTTCTTCTTTTTACATTTTTTTTTTGCGCTCAATCGATGGCTCGCCAACATAGTTACATTTGCAATTAGCCATTCTTTGTCCTCATTGTAAATCAAGAACCTGAATGTCTGTCTGCTTCCATATCGATGTGAACTGAATTTTGGCATTCATGCTCTCTTATATCGAGAGATTTGTTATGTATATTAGAATCACACGAAATTATCACTGGGGAGAAAAGCGGGCTATTCAATCATCCATCAGAAAGATATTATCGGTCTAAACAATATCCAAGTTAATAGCCCTTCTCGCTGTCGGTGTACTTATACCTATCATAAATAACTCACCACATCAGTCAATATTTGAACAACTGTGGCATCAAATTTTGGATTCATGTAAGAAAATCCATAAAATAATACATATGATTCGATTAAATTCTGTTTATGACATAACAGACGTTTTCCATCGAAAAAACATCTAGAATAGAGTCAAAAAACATCCAGAAAGATCTGAAACATTCTGGATAATTTAGATGTCATAACAATCATCAGAATAAGCATAAAAATCTCAAAAATCTTTTTTCTTCCTCGAATGAAAAAAAAAAATTAGAAAGTATTGAGTGGAGTACTGATGCTAATTCTCAAATCAGTAGACAAAACAGTAAGGCCAGGAGCACTCGAATACGAATAAGCAAGCAAACACATGCACTTTAAAAAAAGGATAGAACCCTTTATCATCTTTGATGGCTACCGTAGTTCAATGACAAACTAATTTTCAATGAAAAAGATTAAATACATTTTTCTATGAAGACGTCTATTCGAGATATCTTTGTATTGAAAAGCTCTTTATTTCAGACATAAATATGTTCCTCTGTGCGGGAGATTCGGTTAAACTCAATTAAAACCTGGCAATTGAAAGACAAGGTCAGGTGGGTGTAACAAGAGATTAGTACAGCGATTCTGAACGTAGGACACATACCCCTCACAGCGGCAATATTTAGGGGTAATTTGGAATTTGGATACAAAGAACAAACAAGTTCCATAGCTAAAAACTCAGGCGACCATTTGCTTCATGTTCAAAAATGCCATTATACTCTGGTAATACAATTTTTCAACGGGATATATTTAATAACACTGACTTATCCATCCACTGATGTTGATAATCTTTTTGGGGCAATTACAGTTTAGTATTTACGAACATATTCCATCAAATCTTGGGTTAGGTTTAAGATTAAAATTGAGTAAGGGTTACATCTATTGGTGAATGAAGACTGAACATTTCCCTCATAGGTATATAACAAAGAATTAATAGCAGCAACTGCATGTTAGCGTCATTAATTACCTCCCCTTGAAAAATCGCACTGCTACAGTATAATGACGTTGATGAACCGAAAGCAAATGTTTACCTAAATTGAATCATGTTAAGAATTGACTGATGAAATAATTTCTATTTACACAATACTAATAATTACTAATTTTACTATAAGTTCTGCGATAACGGATGTTCAACTCATTAACTTTGTGAGGTATTAGAGCAAAGAAAAATGACGTTTTTTATTAACTTTCACACATTACAGAAACTGCAAAATTATCGGTAAGTTGACAAAAGTTCATATATCATTGATTTTTTTACGAAGACTCTGCCACACTATACGCGATCAAATCATTTTTGTAATAATGGGACATGAAATCTTCTATCCGCCAAGGTAAGGAATGGAGCAGAAATATAAAGAATACTTGATTAGAGACTGCTAGATGATAATATACGATTTCTGCTTGCCTGACGCCAAATATGGACCACATCATGGGGCTCCAATTGACTTATGATATAAACATAGCTTCAGGGAGAAAAAGGTTTATTTTAAGGGCATCATTGCGAAGTGAAATCTAACTGTCTCAGCTGGGGTTCGAATTCGGTTCGCTGATTCCATTCTTTGTACCATTAACAGTTGGGCAACGTACACACCTAATATTTCCAATTGCCTAGAAATTCTTGTTTTCACTCGAATTCAAACATAAACCATTGGAATACAGCCAAATCTCAACAATCAAACACCTGAACACTGTTGATATATCCTCAAAAAATTATTTCCCCGCATATTTTCCGTCGATATAACCATAAGAATGACCCTCAAGCTAAAACCATACAACGTACCCAGGGAAATATTTGGCTCAACATCACAGAGATAGATCACAAGACAGCGCAGTGTATTTGAGAGAAAAACTAATGTCAGAGATATCATAGAATTGATTAAGAAATACAAATGGCAGTGGGCTGATCATGTTGCAAGAATGTCAGATAAATGCTGAATGTCATGGCTCACAATACGGATCCTCAGAGACCATATGCAAATCTATGATCGACAGAAAAAAGACGGCATGATAATGAAATCAGGCCCAAAATATATTTGTGCCATGACGCCTATGATAGAGATCTGGCGAATCTAAGGGAAACTCTATGAACAAGGAAGTATGTTAAAAGGCCGATGATGATGATGATGATGAAGATGAGTTTTATACTTTTAGATTTGCTTTGTCTATATGATTTACTCTATAAAAATAACGTCTGCTTCTTTGATTTAGACTTTTGTTTCTTTTTATAGATATGTCCACACTTTTCCATAATTTTGTTTCATTCTTTTCGATTCCAGACGTATTTAAGATTGATATTACCTCGAAAGATTCACTGATATGTCTGAATTACTCTGAGATGATTTATTAACAAAACTTTCTCTGTCTCTGTCTCTGTCTCTCTCCGTCTCTCTGTCTGTCTGTCTGTCCGTCTGTCTGTCTCTCTCTCTCTCTCTCTCTCTCTCTATATATATATATATATATATATATATATATATACATATATATTGTGGAAAATTGACGATGTGTCACAGAAAAAAATAAGACTAATCAGTATATTTTGAATTCTGTATTAAATGTAGTTGCTAACGTTTTGTCCGGGAATAGAAGGCTTCTTCGGGGCATCGGAGTAAAATTGTAGAACGACATAAAAATACCTAGATGATAGTTGTTACTTCTAAGTGGAACAGTTTATTGTTACAGAAAGAAGAACGGACAGAAAAAGTCACACTCTTTTGCATGCATTTTTCTTCCACGAATTTTCTTCCTTTATTTTTGCTCTATTTCGCTCTCGTTTCTTCAAATTTTTTCCTTCCCCAATTCATTTTTCCTTCTCTTTCTTCCTTTTTTGATCAATTTTCTTTGTCTTTCTTTTCTTTGGTTTTTCCTTTTTTCCAGTCTCTCTTTCATCTTATCTATCTTTTCTTTCTTTGCTCCTGTCTTTTCGCAATTTTTCCTTCACACTTCAATTTGTTTCTTTCTCTACGTCATGTTCGCTTTTCATTCTTCCTTTATTGATTAGGGTCCTTTGTCTTTCTTTTCTTTCTTTTTCCTTTCTTTTCTCAGTCTTTCCTTTGCCCTATCAACCTTTTCCTTCTTTATACAGTCTTTCTTTCACCTTATCGACCCTTACCTTCTCTTACTGTTCTCCTTTCCTTTCTTTGCCTGCTTTCTTCCTTCTCCTGCCCATGACTTCCTTTTCTAACTTACTTCTTTTTCTTTGTCTATCTAATTTTTCACACTTTCCTCCATTTTGTATTTATTTTCCAATCTTTTTCATACTCTGATCGGCATCTTCATTCTTTCCTTCACGTTTTTTTGTTTTTTCTTCATTCTTTCTTCAATCACTCCTTGTTTTCTTCTTCAGTTGCATCTCTGATTCTTCTCTCCAACCTCTTGTCACGCTATTATTTTTTTCGTTGTTCCATCTCATTCCTTTCTCTCATTAATTTTTCTCATTCCCCTCTTTTTCATTCTTCTTATCGTTTTTTTTATTCCATGCCCTCATTTTTCTTCCTGTTATCCTTCCTTATTTTCTTTCTTTCCTTTTTTCTGCTTTAATTCACTTTAATTCTTCCTTCCTTTCTATTTTCTGATTATTCGTTTTTCATTCCTCTCTTACATCTTATCATTTTTTGTTGTTTATCTTTCTTTTTTACCGCTTGAATTCTTCTCTCATTCTTTCTCTTTCCTTCCTTCTTTTTTTAAAATTTCTTTTTTACTGCTTGAATTCTTCTCTCATTGTTCTCTCTTTCCTTCCTTCTTTTTTTTTTCAATTTCTTTTTTCCTGCAATTTCCTTTCTCACTTTTGTGGGTTAACCCTATTTCCTCCATTTTCTCTCTCTTCCTTCCTCTCAATCGTTTTTTTTTTCTCATCCATTCTTCTCTGATTTATTTTTCATTCACTTGTTCCTTCTATTTTTATTTTTATTTTCATTGACTTTTTCGTCACCTTTCTTTCCGGTATTGCAATTATCGAAAACAGAACGCTATCAAATCCCTACCCCCCTCTTTGAAAGACACCCTCCAATGTTTACGATTTGCGAATAGGCAGAATGAAATAGCTGCTTCCTGCTCCTGAAGGCCAACATTACAAAAAGAACCGAAAATTACGAAAGGAAAAGAAAAGAGCAGAATTTACGCAACCTTTATTGTGTCGTATATTTTTTGTTAGCAGCGTTTAGTATTATATTAAATTTTCTTCCTTTTTTTTCCTTTTTATAATTTACGATGATTATCTCCCCTAGTCATGTCCGCTCTTTTTTCTTTTTCTCAGCTGAAACAGAAGAGCTAAATGAAAAAACAAAACGTTTATTATATCGAACAGAATCCACAATAAACAAGGCTGGTGCCCGGGTATTCAGTGCCCCAGGCTGGCCAGAGTATTCAGCGCCCTGGGACGGTTTAAAATGTGCATTTCCCATTTCCCTGACCATCTCCCGTTCAACTTCAGCCCCTGTCATCTACTCTCCTCTTTCTTGCAAGTTACCCCGCCAACAGGACCGAGAAGAATAAGGAGGCAGGGTAGAGATATAGCAAAGTAGAGGGTGCAAATTCAAACTCAACCCAAAACGCCAAAGCTTTTCGATAGGAAACAAAGTGTTTTCATTTTTTCTCCTTTTTAATGAAAACTTCCAAAAAAGTTTTTTTTCCCTCAACATTGCTAACATCAGTGTAATTCATTTTCCTTTTCATTTAAATTTTTCGTGGTTCTTGCTAGATTAAGAAATTGTGTCTAAGTTGTTCAGATTTTAGCGCCCTAGGTGATCACTCACTTTTCCCAATGCATAGCGCCGACCTTGATGTAAAACATAACAAAATACAAATCTGGTTAGTGACTCAATAGAAACCGTCATGCAACCAATGTCTTTTGGCAACATGGCGTGTTGCAGGTGATCAGTTGAAAAATTGTGAACAAAAAGGGTGATTGATGAATTAGTTACGTCTCTCGTCTTTGTGTTGAGCAGTGATCGCCAAAAAATCTGATATTTAAAAACAAAAACAGTTGGGAGAAGATGATGATCAATTTTGCAAAATATACATTGCAAATTAACTCCCCTCCAATAGAAACGTACTTAGAGTGGGGATTTAAAAAAAAAAAAGATTTTTGTAGACATGTAGAGTAAGTGCTTAAATGTTACTTCCATCTCTGTCGTTGTGGCCTATATGCGTGATAGATAGATAGATAGATAGGTAAATATATACATACATACATACATACATACATACATACATACATACATACATACATACAATTAGAATGAAATAGATAGATAGATAGATCCATCCATCCATCCATCCATCCATCCATCCATACATACATACATACCAAATTACAAACTATTAGAATGAGATGGATAGATAGATAGATAGATCCATCCATCCATCCATCCATCCATACATACATACTATTAGAATGAAATGGATAGATAGATAGATAGATAGATTGATAGATAGATAGATAGATAGATCCATACATACATACATACATACATACATACATACATACATACATACATACATACATAGCCAGCAAGCTAGAAAAACTGAGGAAACCTGTGTAGACAGATTTGGTTGCAGTTTTGGTTGACAGTTTTTAATCGAAAGAGCAAAAGGAAATGAGAGAATAATTTTCATCGAAGAAGATGAAGGAAATCCAAAAACAAAACAGATATTCGTGCACGTTTTAAGATCGAGGCAAGAAAATCATTGGAATGAATTTTGTTTTGTGATTTTTTTCGATTCTTCCTTCATTTATAATGTTGCATTTACTTCCACATCCCAATAATTGAAACATGAAAGACATACCTCGTTTGAAGCAGGGAAACAAGACGGACTGCTGCAGGGTCAAATTCTAATCCAACTCCTACTCCGACTGTAACTTTGATGTGATACATAAAACACAAAAAATTATTGAAATAAAGACAATTTTTGTTGTTCCAGTGTTTTTAGATGGATATTTTAGAAATTGTTCCTGAAATTTAACAAAAAAAATTGAAAACCTTGAAAACTCGAAACTTAACAAAGGAAGGTCCAAATAATGTTTTTTTTTTGAAAAAACAAAACAAAAAGCAACTGAAGCATCTTATAGACTTATCATATAATGTATTAATTGATCACCCCAAAGACAGCATGCGGCCAAAAGATAGCAACTCTTGCACCATCATTCTGCTTCGACTCCTTTGATGTACTTGCTACAGTTGTATAGGCCATTTATAATCCACCCTGAATATTAAACCATCAAAATATAAAATCAAATAAATTATTAAAATATACGTTGTTTTGTATAATTCTATTTATTTATTAGAAGGAAATAAGCCCTGAATATTCGTATAATGAATTTTTGTTATATCTAAGACTTTTCAATTAAGCTCAGGAAGTTGGACGGCCTCCTGTCATTCAGTTAGTCTTTATTTTGAATCAAGGTAGGAGAAAATGAATTCTACATAGCAATCTAATTTTGGTGAAGATTGTTCTTGTTGTTCCTGTTCTTGTTACGGTTGAAAAATAAAGTAAACTGCAGTTTTGGAGTTTGACAAAAGGTAATTTTCTAGAAGACAACACCCGATCTATCTCTCAGCCTCGTTCGAATTTATCTTTATTTCGCTTTGTGGAAGTTCTGACGAAAATCTGAAATGTCGTAATCGGATTTATATTCATGTGAAGTGAATCTGTATTGTACCAAAAGGAAATAACGTATAAACGTTACCTTAATGGACGAAATCTTGATCGTACGTGGCATAGAACCTTATTTTATTGAGAGAACAGAATGACAGGTCTGGTTAGTCTCTCTACAGAAACCGTCATGTGACAAATCTTTTTAGGTCGCAGGCCATGTTGGGGGTGATCATTTAAAAAAATGGAAAAAAGGGGATTAATGAATAAATGACCTCTTCTGCCCTCTCGTTGGATCACTAAAAACGCAGCTGGGCACAAATTAATGACCAATTT
The DNA here is from genome assembly GCA_963457665.1 of Thysanoteuthis rhombus. Classification (NCBI taxonomy): domain Eukaryota; kingdom Metazoa; phylum Mollusca; class Cephalopoda; order Oegopsida; family Thysanoteuthidae; genus Thysanoteuthis; species Thysanoteuthis major. The sequence goes on from OY735215.1 coordinate 8,750,480, forward strand.
AACATAAACGTACATTGTTGATTGGATCCTCAACTAAAAGCTCATTTTTAGGGGGAGATATTGAGGAAAAGGAAAGAATCGTTTTTTTTTGTTCTAGATATAATAACGAAGAAATGTTGAAATTTTCAGTCCTCTGGATTCACTGGGGCTGCCTGCACGCGCGCACGCACACACACACACATACATACACACATACAAACATACACATACATACATACATACGTAGGCAGAGAGCCAGGTAGCGCACCAGATGGACCAAACGGAAACCCATGTTGACAGTTTGGATAACTTGTAGTTGACAGTTTCTAACGTATGCGGCTTCAAGCCACAGAAGTACTGTACATTGCATATTGAAGCACCACCTACATATTCCCATGGGGGGAATCACCATTGCATCTTATATCGTTCACTACGATGCTCGCCAAAGCCATACTCATCTTTGCTAATAAGAGGAAACATCATAGCCTCCTATTCCGTTCAATACAATGTTTAATTCATAATTCAGGATGACATGCTGTGGAGCATATACAACAAATAACACAATCCCGAGGAAAAAAAAAACAACAAAAAAACAAAACAGAACACAGGCTGCTACAGGGTAAAACTTAACTCTTACAAAAGCCAAAAAGTTTTTGAAATATTTTCGACTTATGTGAAAAACGTTTTTCTTTCAACTGAAGTTCTTAGCCGTGGAAAAAGACAATGATACTAAAATGGTATCTAATTATTTTTTTTAGATAAATGACATAAAAATCTAGATAATTCTGGATATAATTTGAGGCTAATCAGATATCATCTGAAAAGTAACGTCCATAGTTATCTCTTTTTATTTACCTATTTTTCCTTCTTTCTCTGTTTCGTTTTCTGCTTGATTCTTTCTTCTTTTTGTTGATTGATGTCTTAGGAACAGAATCTGCACATCTTTCCCCTTTCTCTTTCTCTCTACCCATTATTTTAAATTTTCCACTTTTTCCTTTCAACCAGAAGTCTGAACATGTCATTCGTATTAGGTTATGAAAATGAATTCAACTCAATACAAGTTAGATCGAAAGAAAAACAATGTATTCTAAGCCTTTTATCGCTGATGGGAACAAACAAATCATTAATGTGCAAAGAATCACCAAATTTCTCTGCCCTAAAATTGTAATGGATGACATATTTACACACAGATCGATCGGAGTTCGATTCCCGGTATTACCGAAGGGTTTGGAAAACTCTCCATTATGACAAATTTCCGTGCATTCATCGGCTAATTGAGTATACTCTAAGCATTGTGATCAATGTTTACTTATCCTCTCAATGGACTTGCATTTTTTGTAGGAGTAAATCATGAAAAAGAAAAATTGTAAGAATGAACTCCTGGTCACGACCAGACCTGGAACTTGCAAGAATTGCTAAGCTGACCCATGCCGTAGAAACCAATACTCCATGGAAACTCTACCTTTGATGAGCAACTTTGCTGGCTCGCTGGTATCGTTAATGGAATTGAGGGAAAAAGGCGACAGTGAAACAATCAAGTTTTTATCATTCCACCATCACCTTTGATTCAGAATTTTAGATTCAACTCACGGCGCTGTTTGAGAATAAAATTCAGGGCTTGATTTGACTCCTGGGATTGGTCAGTTATGTTTCTGTGTCACGGAAGATTTGGTCAATCAAGGAATCACACAAATGGAAAATGCAACCAAAGCCCAGATAGAGGCTGTATTAAGAAGCAACAAACTCTTGAGAATTAAGAATGGATGCCATTGTGGCGATTGGTAATTTCTGGCACTGTGTCACCAAAGTTCCGACCAAACAAGTAACGACACTCGGAAATTAGCAGTCAGAGTCCAATCAGTAATGACAGACGATCGGCAATTTAGGACATTAATGGTTTCACTGGAGATGGAAAAGTATGTCAGACATTTTCTCCCACCATTAAATACACTTTTGCTTACAGGCATTTTCGCAATCTTTCCCTGAGGTATATTACACGTATTCATGTATATAAATGTATATACAATCCTGTACGTAGAAATGTATGTTGCTTCTTTTGGGTTGCGATATGTTTGGTATATTGAGCGCGCGTATGTACACAGACACAAACGGACACATGCACAAACTGACATATAGATGCCTTCAGTTGTGTTGGTGTATGTAAGTTTTGGCTACCTTTGACCCAAAACTACAAACATATCTGAATAGTGTGAGCAGAAAACTGCACGATGGAATGTTTCCAACATATAATGTCACACACTTTTTGCAACCCGTGTACTGCCATCATCATGTAGTCGACTGAAAAAGAATATGATTCTTGATTTGCTTCAGGGGTATTGCGAATTAATGAAAAGCGCGCATGTTTCTGAGAACAACATGAAGGAAAAGATGTTATGTAATAAACTAAACGTAAGGCATACATAAAGAAGTAATTTTTGAACAACGTTTTACGAATAACCAACTGCTGGACGGAATTCCTGACAAAACTTCCCTTGATATTGATTGGGTTCTGACATCGAACATCGAAGAAACCAAAACATGTTCAACTCCTACCCAATGTTGCCAACTCGAGAATAATTTCGCCATAATTTGACTGGCAAAGAGGTCTAAAAGTGCTAAATTATGGAAAATAAAAGCCCCCCAAGTGACCCAAATGGCTGAACCATATTAAAAAGATGCAGAAACTGGTGAAAGAAACACCCTAAGGAGATCATGTTGAAGCATGCTGGCGCTAATTGAACACTTTTTCTGGCAACCAAAGCAAGAACACTGAATCTAGCGCGAAAAGCACTAAATTGGCAACACTGCTACTGTCAAATAAGTGTCGACAAAAACTGCTGACATTGTCAATATAGGTTTCTTCAGTTTCCTGAGGATTCTTCCAAACTGGTTATGTATGTATATATGAATGTATGTATCTGTCATGATTACAGGACACATAAACGGAGCTAGAGAATCGGAAATATATGCAGTGACTCGTTTTTGTATTAAGAGAAAACTTTCACTTCTTTTTTTTCAACCCCTCTAAATAGATTTTTAAGAAAGGTCAAACAATGTAAATATGCAATATATATATATATATATATATATATATATATATATATATATATATATATAGAGAGAGAGAGAGAGAGAGAGAGAGAGAGTTTTTGCAAGAAGGGAAAATACCCAGAGAAGTAGATGAAGAGAGCGTGGAGGCAGGTGTTAGTGAAAACCCTGGGGTTTAAGTAGATGATGATACTAGGGGGAATGTCGATGACAAACTTATTATGTGTAGAAAATGTTCTCTTTAGAACCCCTACCATCGTTCAATTTGCAATACTATGTTAAGTTTATGCTTAATCGGTACCCCAGTTTGTGTCCGGCATAATCAACGCCTTTAAAAGATCACACTTCTCACGGATTCAACAAAAGGCAACAGAAGTAACTTAATTTCTTATCATATAATGTTTTAATTGATCGCCCAAAGACAGCATAAGGCCGAAAGACGTTGTCCCATGATAGTTTCTATTGAGTGACTAACCAAACATATCTTGATTCCAGTCACCTTTTTTTCTACTCCTGGACCGTCATTCTGCCCACTGCCATTTGAGATTTTTAATGGATTCTATGAAGTCCCTGACTCTTTTTTTCCCCAGATGTACAGTGCTGTCTTGTGGTCTCTCCGTGTGAGGCCGAGCATAATTTTTTCATGTGCACGTTGCATGCTTCTCAATTTGCAGATCTGTCTCTTGGTTAGGTTCTATAAAGCACGTAGAATCAAAGTGGAAAGAACTCTAACCGAGAAAATTGATAACTTAGCAGTAGACCCAGAGCATATTTTAGGGCGGTCCTTTAAAAACTATTTGAATTCTATTCAAACTCGTCTTAATCACAAACTTAAGACTAAATTAGAAACTGCCAACATGAAACTTTCAACAGAACCGTGAACGTAGGTTTCTTCGGTTTTCTACTTGGTTTGGCTGGCTGGTTATGCATGTATCATACGTCAGTGTGCACCAATAGAACTAAATGACTTAAATTTCCAACATTTACACTTCATTAAGTGTTGAAAGATATAAAATCCTTGCTAGAGAGAACTATTCCAACATCAACACCATATTCTACGAACCCAACAACGAAATAACAACCTCTCTAATAGACTTAAAGACTTCAAAAAAGCCTTCGACTCAGTGGAAATTCCCATGGTCATTGAGGCCATCACGTGTAGACCCTGTATGCATCACAATACTGCAACATATATACAATCACAGCAGCTCATTTATCAGGCTATGTAAAGACCCTGAGTCTTTCCAGCTCCAAAAAGGAGTAAGGCAAGATGATCTTCCAAAGCCTAGACTGGGAGAAAAGAGGAAATCGTATTTTCCGCAGAGAACCTACACGACCTCCAACATGCTTGATGAACTAAACGAAGAAAGCAAGAAAGTCATACTATGCATGAACTTCAGCAAGACGAAGATCATGAGCAACAAATTCGGAAACAAGAACACAACTATCAGGATCGAGGATGCAAAGCTTGAGAAGGTGGACCACTTCATCATCCTGCGACAATAAATACCCATGAAACCCACAAAAGCAAATTCGGGAAATATTCTTCTTCTTTGAAATTGAAGAAATTTCATGTATTTTCAGTCATAATGACTTATTAATCATTTTAAAGGCAAAAATCATTCATCGTTGGGTGAATAATTCAACCTGTTCAAGAAGTACTGTTGTAAGGATTTATAAGAAAGTCTCCGAAGTGTTCCGTTTATAAAATCAGTGAATAATCTGAACCAAGGCCTGGGAAACATTTTCATGTTTAACGGCCACGTGAAATTTATCATATTCTTATAAGCTAATGAGACTGCACTCAAAACAACTGTGCGTATGCAACAAAATCAGGAGTTCTAAATATTTCGTGAGTTAATTAGTATATTGTTCTGATTTAATTAGTTTGTATCTCTTAGAAGAAATGAAAAACTTTATTAACCTTAAATAACTTTTCTGAGATTGCTTTTTCCGAGAAAAAAATTGGATATCAGGGTTGTAGGAGGTTGCATCTGATGGTGTGGTTGAAAATAAAGAAAACACCCCTGATGAGACTTGAACTCGCGCCCTTTCTCGGATTGGAGGTATACAATACGCCCTGTGTTCACAATACTTCATTTAATACAAATGATTATCGAATCTGCAACAATTCTAAACGATTTACGAAGGATAACCTTCTATTGAGACTTGAACTCACATCCCTCCGGGAAAGGGATGTATACGCCGTTTTCACAATAGTTCACTTGATAAAAATAATTGCTGAATGTAGACAATTTGTAGCAGTTATCAACAAATTATAACGCTCTGTTTTTACACTGTTTCATCTAATGAAAATAAATGAAAATAATTGCCGAATCTAGACAATTTCCAACCAATCTCAACGTGGTCATTGATTTTTGCAAAAGGTTCATTGAAGAACTTTTTTTCCTTCTACTGTTGATTGTCTTTCTTTTGTCGAAGATTTCCCATGAGCTTTTTTAAACAAGAAACTTTCCTTATCGTCAAGGTAATTAACTTTCCTTTCTATTGTATTTCAAATACAATAAGGACAATGAATCACAAGGAACAATGAAGAATCAACTTGGTGTATTTAATTAGCTGTCTAGATTCGTTGCCATCATCTTATTTAGCATTATGTGATTATTATTTACCCCGGCGTTCTCAATTTCCAAGCAGATGCCCAGAATTTGAATTTGCTTATGGTCAAACTCAGGTCCAAAACTTGGGTTGACTCTACAGTAACAAGAACACCAAGAAGAATCTTCACCAAAACTACTGCAGTAAAAATCAACATTCTTCTACCGTGATTTGAAATCGTGACCAACGGATTCAAACACTTATCTAAGCTAAATTGATACGTCTCACATATTCCACAAAATTTATTTTACATATATCTACATTTACACAAAAAGGAAATGTTTTTATGGGTTTTTTTCAATATCTTCCGTGGTAGATAAAAAATATGAGAGGAATTCGATGTTACAACTGCCAGACTTCCGAATTGGTTAAGGCGTCATCCATGAAAGACGAACTCCCGGTATGTGGGGTATGGAATGTGAATCCTTACCCATCTCATCTGACACAACTTGTTTATTTTCATATCCCGTTACAGGTAAAGATTATTCGACCTAGAAAGTTTTGATCGAGAAAAGAAGGCAATAAGTTGGAGATTTACGAGTAAAATGTATGAAACAAGAACCATAAGTTCATTGATATGTCCACCATCTGCTGTGGTAATAAGAGAAAAATACAGGAAAGCAGAAGGAGGAAGAAATGAGTGTGGTTAACCTGAATGGATAGACCAAGTTTCATATCAATCCAACATGATGCAATTTGGGATATTGATAGATTCAGCATTACTGGTTGTGGCAGCAGTAACAAGTGGAAGAAGGGGTCGATAAAAATGCTCAAACAGGAGGTATGGAACGAGTTTCATGTCAATCATACGAGATACGCCTGAGAAAATTGATTGTTAACATATTAGGCACCAGCCGACCAACCAACCGACAAAGTGTCTTATACAGATGCAAAAGCATATTCTAAGGAGATAAAATGAAAATATGATTGATTATAAAAGGAAAGCAAAGGTGGTTCTAGTCTCAAACGAGGTAATAATTTCGTCTCCATTTTGTCTCCATATCTCGAACTACCATTGGAGGTATAATCATTGTTTGCAGCAACTGTAGATTGTCACGGGCAATCACCTGACACCCAACAGAAACTTCTTTGTAGGGTCACAGGGCTTCAAGTGACGGTGTTATTAAACCTAGGATGATAGTGCAGAGTGAACTCAGACTGCTTTACCCGGAATTTGAACTCGGTTCGCTAATTCCGTTCTGTGATTGCTGGGTCATCCACTCAATAAACATTGATAATGAACGCGTTTATCTGAAAATTCAAATAAGTTCTTCAAATTTTACTCTGAAATATGTCGCCGATTTTACGTTAAAGAAACTGATACCTTTTCTCAAATAAGCCCTGAGTTGGAGATAAGGCAGCCATTATTTCTCAATACAATGTGGTTGAAACTTACCAGAAGAAAGAAAAGAGATGTTTGTATTAGGAAGCTCTTTTAAGGAAAGTCAAGGACAAAAGTTTAGAGATCACCTGGGAGAGTAATCCCTTTGCAAGATGCAAAGACGGGAGATTAGGTTTTTGAAGATTATCTATTAAGTAGATTTCCCTGATGAAGTAGATAGTCCTCTTCCCACATAAATAGATTCCTGTGGCTCAGAAGAAAGTTGATGCTTTTCGTTGCAATGGAGACGCCTTACTTGATAAATCTTATCAATTCTTTTTTGAGAACGGTCTGAATATATAGGTCTGCGCTGAACATGGATTGTGAACCTATTTTCTCCAACGATGAAGGCATATTAAAACGACGTGGGTCACGCACGAAGAGAATGTCCCAATGAAGGTGGTTATTACATGAAGATTAGCACGATTTTATTCTCCTCATTAATACGATTATTCACAGTAATTATTCCTCCCCTTTCTCTCTCTCTCTCTTTTTCTCAATCTATGTATATATTGAAAATATATAAGTTGAATGTATCGAGCACTCTATGAAATAAATCCATCACATATCAGACATTGCTTTATATCGTATTATACTATATTACAAACCTGATTTGTACAACACACACACACACACACACACACACACACACACACACACACATATATATATATATATATATATATATATATGCATTATATCACTTTGAAACTCTATTTGAAATGACCCTCCCCCCGTTATTACACGATATCAAAAACGAGCGATCATTTCGGATTAAGTTTTAAAGAAATATAACGCATTTATTTTTTGCATTAGATTGTATATATATATATATATATATATATATATATATATATATATATATATATATATATATATATATATATAATAGAATGATATTATCGGCTGATTAACCTTCTTATCATGACACACACACACACACACACACACAAATTATGCCATAAAAACTCCCAAAACATTGTGTCTAATTATAAATTCAAATGGACTGAGTTCAGTTGAGAAAACTTAAGGTTAGGAACTTAAGGTTGAATCATGGAAAACAATTTACCTAATAAAATCGCTTCAAGCTCCATTGTATCGGTCCATACATTAGTGAAAATATCATTTTGGACGGGTATATTTCAGTATATTTAAAATTTGCAGCATCCGTATTAGTACACTGTGGGACAAAGGTCTTTTTCATCTCATTCCCTAGCGTTAATCTCTGTCATGTCTGGACGGGAAACCTTTGTATTTCATACCTCCATCTTGTGTCTGGTCTTTTTTTTTACTGAGCTTACTATTGTTCGAGAACTAATTTGTTGTTCTTTTTCTTATTATGTTGCCTGCCCAGAATCATTTTTGTTGGATCTTCATCTGATATCTTCAACTAAGGTCTTCTGCCGTATCTATGTTGATCTTTTTCTATTGCTAAGAGTTATTCAAGGTTTCACAATTATTGATCGGTAAAAAGTGATGGAAAAAGTGAATGAAGAAAGAGTAATAGATAAAGAGCAGACCCCCACAATTCTTGCCTGACTTTGTAGAATTGGGATATCAAGTTCAGCAGTGTCCTTCCCACTCACCAGATATTTCCCTCACAGATTAATATATTTGCAAATCTTTTGATCTTCAGGTAATGTTCCAATAATTGGGAATACATGTCGTGCTTTAAATCAATTTTTGACCAGTAAACCATGATGAGTTTTATGGAAGTGGTCTATTATGATTAAAAAATCTCTGGGAAAAAGTTTTCACTTCAAAGGGTCAGCTATTTATCAAATATCGAATCACCATAACCCCTTTAAATGACCGACCAAACAGCTAAGTAGGCTACAGATTCTTCTTTCTTTGAGTGTCTGTACGTCTATAGTTGTTAACAGACACTCTTGGTCACAGTTTTGGGATTAAAACCTCGAAAAAAAAAAGCATGAGTACACCACTGAGCATCATCTAAATAAATTTTCCTTTTGGTTTATTTCTCTCCAAAACAACAAATGAACTTCAGCAAGACGAAGTTCATGTGCAACAATCACATCGGAGAAAGATCAAAATCGAAGACACAGAACTGGAGAAAGTAGATCACTACATCTATCTAGAACTACGAATCTCTGTGAGATCCTCAAAAGAAGAAATCAAGCAAAGGATTAAACAAGGATTGCAAACCTTTGGCAGAGCAAGCTCAACCTTCAAAAATAAGAAGATCCCACTAATCCTAAAAAGAAGGGTGTATAACCAATGCATCCTCCCAATAGTCACTTATGGAGCTGAAACATGGAACCTAACCAATAGAAAGATCTGCAAATTGAAAATTATGCAACGTTCACATGAAATAATTATGCTGGGCTTCACATAAAAAGACCACAAAACAGCACAGTACATCCCGGAAAAGACAAAAGACAGGGACATCATCTAATCCATTAAAAATATCGAATGGCAGTGGGTTGGCCATGTTGCACGAATGGCGGGCGACCAATGGATATCGTGATGCACGACATGGATCCCCCGAGATCACATGCGGAACCGAGGCCGGTAGAATATTAGATGGAGAGACGAGCTAGACAAATTCAGAAAGTACTGGCTCTGCGACACCCATGATAGAAAAGTGTGGCGAATCCTAGGGAAGGTCTCTGTCCAACGACAGACGTTGAAAGACTGATGATGATGATGATGATGATTTGAGGGCCTTTCAGAACAATTTTAAATAAAAAGTCCGTTTTTTAGACAACTCTAGATACAAGATTTATTTTTCTAACCTGCTGTAAATAATATTTTCTAGATAATTGTAGACCTATTTTTTTATAGAATTGTTGAATTTTTTTCCCGATAATTAGTTCTAGTACATGCTTGGGTTACAGTGTTTTACTTGCAAGGTATGAATATTCACTATTATTTTCCTCATCTGTATCATATTTCATGTTACTATCCATAAAAGTACATCTCGTATGTAGCAAACAATAGAATGCAAATAATTCAGAGCATCAACTTCTCTTTACGATCATTATATCAATTTCAATACTCACTAAAGTGCATTATTTTGAATGAGGCATTGAACATCGCAGTCGGCGAAATAAGAAGCTACAGTGGTTCCGTCTGTCAGTAATAATAGATATTTCTTCAGTACGCACTGCAGTATGTATCCATAGCAAGAAAATTAATCCTGTAACAGCAAATGCATTATAGAATCGTTACACAATAATTGATTATATGATGTAATACAGTAAGGTGTTCAGAGTCAGAAAGACCAGATTGAGTGAGCAAAGTTACATGCTCGCCCACCTCCTTCCTTTCCTTTGACGCATGCAGTCTTCCGTTCTCTTTATTTGCCAAATGACTTTCTTGAAAGCAAAAACGTGTATCGAGTTTCTACGGGTGAGAAAATAATGTTCTCTAAGTCTCAAAAATGACGTCGGAAAGGCAGCTTTTTGTCGGCAAAACTCATAGACGGAGACAGTTATTATAGATTCATGGCGCCAATGATTTTAAAAGTAATCCAAGTATCTTACTTAACATTTATCTTGGTATATATATATATCTATATATATATATATATATATATACATATAAATATATATATATATATATATATATATATATATATATATACATATAAATATATATATATATATATATACATACATATATATATATATATATATATATATATACATTTATGTGTGTGTGTGTGTGTGTTTGTGTGAAGCACACATCACATATGTATAAAAATATACACATGTACATATTCATCCACACAGACACACCAATACATATATTTATATAGTACAAATCAGGATGGAATATAACATAACATGACATAATATAATGCAATATCCGATGTATAATGGGTTTATTTCATAGAATGCTCGATACACTCATCTTAGATAATTAGCTGATTTAGTGTACAGCTGGAAATATATTTGCAAATCCCCATTCCACTATGTATAATCATGACCACATTTTTACTGAGAGGCACTCAGATCTCCATTTACAAAACACACACGCTTATTGATGTAAAACAAATTGCTAAGCTGTGTTTTCCCATCCATCCTGTTACACGTTTCAATCCCTGACAACTTCAATAATGTCGAGTTGTTTTACAGGAATTGTTTTTTTACATCATAGACAATGATGCTAAAAAAAAAGATTTAATAATCTAATTGCAATTCTTTGTAAATTCGATTCAAATAGATACAACTTCTTACTATTTGAAGTCTGTTTGCTCTTGATGGCAATGAAATATTCCAAACCCATTAGACCTTTATTCAAGTCCGTATTCAAAATGGGACATCACATTACTCAAGCAACCGGTAAAGTCAAAATGGTATTTGGAGTGAACACAGTCCAAACTATACATCTCCAGTTCAATAGGTTGAAATCTGGAAATATGTATACCAACAATAGATTTGGAGGGAAACAAAAACCTCTTATCAATCATGAAGATCCATAGCATACATTGGCCAACGACTAACAAACTTCAGGACTTCAAAAGTAATAATTTCGTGTCATCTCAAAAAAAGAGGAAGGTTAAAATGTTGAAAAATGTGGATACTATTGGCCTGAATGAAGTTCTCTATAACATTACCTGACGAAACACCTCACAGCTAACCGCTTGCAAGCTTTTAGAATTAGGGTCTTGCGGCACCCCAAATATTCATCTGGAATGCCTCTTTATAGATCATCATCTTTTCAAAAATTTCGAACTTCATATCTGTAAAAAAAGGTTCAGTGATAGGTAAGCCATAATTTGTGCATTTACTGAATTTGCGACGATCAAACCTCATGGATTTTATAGATATCATATATAACCACTCGAATATCGTTGCAAATGTTGTAAATTACCAGGTAACTTGTGATATGGGAAGTCTGATCCCCGTAGTTAAGCAACGTCGTCTGGTCGGTATCTAGACGATTTGTGACATGGGAAATCTGAGTAGGGACAGCACAAGCTTTGAGTGAATGAGACGCAATACTTGTTGAGAGTCTGAACAGAAACGTAATCACATTAAAACTTATGTTTACAAATGAGACTGACAAATTTCAGTAAAGAACTTTATCCTAGAACTGTTTTAATAATACCTCAAAAGTATCTAAAATATTATCAAAATTAGTCTAATAATATTGTAGTTATAAGTAATTGAAATATGTCTGCAATAAAGGGGACACTCGATACATATCTGGGTATGATATATACAGCTCGGCCAAGGATTATTGGTACTCATGAATGCTTTGCCTAACCTGTACAATATGTTCAGAAATAAATGGAAATCTGCATAATCTTTATCATGACAATATTTTAATAGGATATCCAAAGTAATTTGAGAACTAAATCTTTGAAAAAAATTTTATGTAGAAATCTCAAAGAGACAATCGAAAATATGACCCAGGTAGCTCGCAGGATGACACGTGATGAGAGAGAGCTTTGATGCCTCTGATCCGGGGGTCCTAACCGTATTGGATGGATCCTGAAATCTTTGATTTTTTTAAATTTCAGTTCTGTCAGATTTCGTTGCAACAGGCACGTATTTGGTGACATTTACTGAGAATCAGACTTACTCACAATGACCTGTAAGTTCTGCTTGTTATTCAACAATCAAAGAAGGACGATTGGTTACAGAAGGAACGATTAAATTTTGGGATGGTTCCATGCACAATTACTCTCTGTGATAGAACCGTTGGCAATGGTATGCTCTCTCTCTCTCTCTCTCTCAGCTTTATAGTTGTGAAAACATTTTCTTCAAAGAATGTACAGAGAGTGAGAGAGAAAGGAAGAGAAGAAAAGGGAAAGAAAGAGAGAGACAGATAGTACATTCAACCTCTTTATGTGTCTTGACAAGTAGTCCATCAATTTGTATCTGTAAACTTCATAATACATCATAATCAGTTGAAACAAGATCCGTACAATAAAGAGAGTGTTGAACTTTTTTTCCAAACGGTAGTCTTCAATCATTTCAAATGTGATCTTTGCGGTTTGGGGCTTCGTATTATCATAGTGGAGCATCACACCCGTTCCTTCAAAGCAATTTTCAACTATACAAGTGTAACATCAATAAGCTTATATTTCTTTGCAGAGATGACTCCCTTCTTACTAACCCTTTGATGCGCAAAGAAGCTGAAACGTTGCTTAAGGTGCATAAAAGTCAACAAAAACAAAAATAAAAATAGGTCTGGTTAATCAATCATTAGAAAGTGCTATGTGACCAACGTATTTTGGCAGCACGGTGTGTTAAAGGTGATCAATTATTTTTCAAAAAAAAGTGGTGATCAATGAATTAGTTACTTCACTTGCCTTTTTCTTGCAATGGTCACAAAGGAAATCTGAAAAAAAATGACACACTGGCAAAACACGATTATAGGCATGAATTTACATGGGAAATCGGACAACCGACTGAACCCCTATTTAGCGGGGCATTTTCAAAAACTGAAGGATAACATTCATTTGAGGATATGATAAGGGAAAAAGTTGAAAATCCAAACACATTAGATCTTTTTTTTTGGCCTGTAACTGTCATATATACGTACATATATACCTATCCAGCCAGACATTCTTGAAAACAGGAGAAACCTTTGTTGACAGTTTTGAAGACGGTTTCTGAAAAGCAATATTTAAAGTACTGAGCTATATGTCGGCTGCAAATCGTTATATTGACTGATAGCAACTCGGATGCAATCCCACCAAACACTTACTTGGACTTTCCTTTGGAGGAGGTCTATTTTTAGCAAAGAGATGCATTCATTAGAATGAAAATTATTGCAGATGTCCCTTAGATGTGCTTCACCATTTATATCTGTAGCACCATGGACAACCCATTTGCAAATTTAAGTTCCCTTCTAATTTGATGGTAAACTGTTATATTGCTCGAATGTAACTTTTCAGCTAAGTCTACAACAGTAGCAAATTTGTTATGGTTGTTTTCGAATTAGGGAACAGATGTTAGGTTTAAGTGAAAAGGATGTATATCAAAAGCTCGATCGCAACTATATTTATCAAGCTTCCCCTTGTCAATCATGTTTATTGAAAGATGTATGTAAGGAAATTTGATGTTACAAACACTCATATATATATATATATATATATATATATATATATATATACGTGATTATTACTGAAAACCATGTTTGTTAATTTTTCTGTGAGTAAGTTGAGAAAAATAAACCAAAAATATCAATACATTTCTATGATACTTGCTTAAAAGAAGGGGTACTGCCTACACACACAATATGTACGCATATATATATATATATATATATATATATATATATATATATATATATGCATAACATCAGACTAAATTACCGGACGCTGTCATATCACTCATACATCAATCTTGATCAGCTAATGGCCATGACCAACTTAATAATCACAGGAAAGTGTGTTTACAATCTCCACCCAAATATGAGCACGTATGAAAAATGGCCTTTCCTGTTTTTCTTAGGGGGAAGATTTTTTTGTTTAATTCATCTTAACAGTTTTGTTTCGTATTTTTCTTCTATTTTTTTCAATTTACTTTTTTCGTCTATCTTTTCTCTCTATTTACTCCCAGTTTTCCATTAACGCCGACCTGTCAAAATCCATTACGGTGGGCCTCCGTGAAGATCTCAATTAGTCAGATATGACGTTAGATTGTTCAACTAACACCAAAATTATTTTCCCTCTCGCTACAAGACTGTTCGAGAATACGGGCAACTATTTCTTTAGGCTTTTTCATGGTCGTATCTATAAATAAAAGCAATTTTTCCCCTGCTTCATTTAACCATGGTTTGACGCAGTGTTGCAAATTTTTTGCGCTAAACTCGGCGCGTTTCTTGTTTTTGGCACTGACAAAAAAAAAAAAAAACAACTAAATTAACGCAGGCTTACTCAAACATCTTGACCATTTTTTATCCATTTTAGCAATTCTTTGGTGCGTTAGGGACATTTCTGTCATTTTTAAAGCGATTTTAAGAACTATTTGGAAGTGGAATCAGCACGAAAATATTCTTTGATTTGACAAAACTGGCTAATCGAGGCGAAATCACCCTGGTTCAACAAGACGACATCACCATAGTTGCAAGCATCTATTTAATTGGCACTTCTGCGACGACTTCTGGAATAGAATTGTCTCAGCTGTCCGTTTACACACAACGAATACAGAAAAGTAGGACAGATTGAATGGTAGAACATAAATACAATAAAAAGACATGATTTAAACAAGGCGACATTGCCATGGTTACAGACATTTATTTAAGTGGAATTTATGGGACGACTTTTGAAATTAGATTGCATCGTCGTCCAGTTCCTATTTGAACAACGATGAAATTTAGGTCATGGAAAACAAAAGTGAAATATGAACAGGGTTTAACCCTGGCACAATTTGATTATCATGATGAAGATAATATGCCAGGGGTAGGTTAGAATTAGTAATATATATATATATATATATATATATACATACATATATATATATATATATATATACATATATATATATATATATATGTATATATATATATATGAGTGTGTGTGTGTGTGTGTGTGTGTGTGTGTTTCCCTTGTTTTCTTAGAAATTGAAAATATGTTATGAAGTATTTTTCTTCATCTTCCAATAATCATTTTCATGTACATTCTTTGGGATCATTCCACATGCATATACATACATACATACATACACACACACACACACACACACACACACACACACTCATATATATATATATATATATATATATATATATATATATATATTGTATTATGTCCGATTTAGTAAATGTGATAAACTAGTTATTTTGTGACGTACTAGTTAATTCATTCTGTTTTGAATAAATTTTTTTGTACGATATCATGACTTGTTTGGGCACACAATGAATTGAGCGGTTACAATTCGGATCCTGGAATTTGTCAATCGTTTCATAGAGCCTAGCCATAGCAGTAGTTCTTTATGACTATAGCATGTTGACATAAGGAGTCTAAACCGCTCAAAGATCTAACGAGATTTCCAGCATACGATTAGAATGGAAATAACTGCTCTATCATCAAAATTCTTATTAAGTCTTACACAATCGTACTGATTAATACCAGAGAAGAAAGTAATTTAGCATATGTCAAATCAACAAGTGTCAACAGTATTTGGATGAGGAAACCTGCAATAATGAACCAATCAGAATGTCGCTTGACATTCAATGTAAAATAATCTGCTCGTGGTTGCCAAATTGGCCATTTTCCTCGAGATGTAGCCTCAAGATTTTCCACAATTTAGCCTATAGAAAACAAAAAACTTATATCAAATAATTTCATAAAATTATTCCTATCAATCTTTCGCTTGCTTTAGCGTAATTAATGTAGTTATGCACAGATATACAACGTTTTTTTTAGTTGCACATGGTTACACGATTTTTTTTTTACCGCGAGCGGCCTTAACAACTCTAAAAACAGTTGCTCGATGGAAGCAATCCAAACAAAAGGGGAATAAAAGTACATCTTGTGAGTGAGGAGATGTGAAAAGGTTTCGGCCAGCAATTGACTTAAAATAGCTGCTAATGATTATATAGATATCAGAATATACCTGTCAGAATAACAGGGTTATTTACTTACAGATTGACGCTAAGGAGCCTAGAGCTTATTTATTAGGTATAATTCAATAATTCGAGTATCCTAATTTCACGTTTTCAAGAGTTCAGTTCAACTCAAGCTGTTTTAATGTGTGTGAACAGACATAAAGTTTTCCATTGTTATGTCATATTAGAAAGATGAATTACCCGATCAGATCAATGCCCAAAACAGAGGAAAAAAACTGCATATATCCCTTACGAATGTTTAGATGGCTTGGCTCTGTAGGTCAAACCTATATTTCATACTACTGACTTTATGTCCGTGTTATGGTTGTTAATAACTGACTTACAAATCTTGTACTATCTCGTAAAACGCGTAATTCACGTAAAACTTTGTTGGCTTAGAAATTATTGGACGCAGGAGAGAGAGGACTCACATATCCAATTCACTTTTGTCAAGGAATCTGTGGAGAAGAATATTTATTTGGTCAAGTCCGTCTTTCCCTCCATCTCTCTGAATAAGATTCCCAAAAGTAATCTTGTGGGAGAATTGCCAATCGGGCAAGGAAGAAGTAGCAAAATGTGTGGTCGGATCCAGGAATTTTCTATCGAGAGATATTTTTCTATATTTTTCTCTGTACATTTATGTAAAATCTCCTGACTCTCCATATAATACCTCAGGGAATTTCGAATGAATTTTGATTTTTTTCCATGGAAAGGTGCACAATAGCCTGTGGAAGAAATATTTGATTTTAGGGGCAGATCCATGTACAATTATTTCTCCTATCAATGATACTGACAGACGTATGCTATCCCTGAGAGCTCTCTGGTCCAGATGATTTTATGCGGTTTAACTATTATCAATATCAATGGCCCCACTCAACAATCATTGAAAACACAATAACCACAACATATACCTAAGTCAACAGATTTCCATGAAGTCCTCAAAAGCAGGAAAAATCAACCGAATTGTCACTCTTGTTTGGCAAGCTTTCGGTAAACCGAACTCCACACTGAAAGGATAAGAAAAATGCAATTACTTCTGAAAAGAAAAGTTTGGAAATAAAACATGGAACCTAATCAAAAGGTCCACCTTCAGGTTCAAGAGCATGTAGCATAAATATAATGTCATTACAAGACAGCCCAGCATTTTACAGAAAAATAATTAGCCAAAAATATCATAGAAACCATTAGAAAACACAAATGGCAACTGACTTGTCAAACAACTGCAGGACATCCCAAACTACAGTGTGGATTCCTAGATATCATGTGCAAAACTTGGGTTGGCAAAAAAAAAAAAAAAATGGTGAGAGGACAAAAAACAAGTTAAGAGATGATTGACTCCTCGACGCTCATGATAGAGAGTTCTTGTGCATTTAAGGAAAGGTATGTGTCCAACGACGATTGCTGTACGGCTGATAATGATGATGAATTATCAATATTTTCCTAACGGAATGTATTTACTTGATTCAGATGATAGGGTTTGAGAAAGACTATGAAAAATAAATGAAAAGACACACACATACTCACACACACACACACACACACACACACACATATATATATATTCATATATATATATATATATACGTATATATATATATATATATATATACGTATATATATATATACGACCTTACTGATCAATCATGAGTATATTAGCTATAATAGGCATGCCAGTAGTTTTATGGGAATAAATTGCATCCCTAAATAACGTATCCGTCAATAATTTGACGATCGCATGTCTATGATGTTACACTATTAGCAATTATTATTTTTTGTATAGTCCTGATGTATTAATGTATATATATATATTTATATATATATATATATATATATGTGTATATATATATATATATATATATATATATATATATATATATATATGTGTGTGTGTATATATATATATATATATATATATGTATCTATGTATGTATAATTATAAATTACGGTTTATGTATCAATTGGCCTCGACAATGTAAATAGAATAAGCTATTACAGAAAGTGGGGCTGCTGCAGGAAGTGATACATTAACCATGTAATGACGGATGATCATTTCAGATAAAAGTTCTCATATAATATAACACATTTTATAATCATTCTGTAAGATCATATATCATATTTCTTACATAAATATATATAGAGACGAAGTTTCATGAACGATGTTAACCTATGGATAAGATTAATTTTATGAGTGCACTCGTAAATTTGAAGCTACGGTATTAGTAATATGGTAACCTTGTATTAGGAGACAAGCAATACGAGTTAGTCTCTTTCCAATGTCTATTTCTTTGTACTGAGTCAGCTACGTCGTTTTCCAATGCACAAACCTACATTTAGGTTGAAATAAATGACTTTCAACCTCTATTTTGAAGTTGAATATGCTTTGCAATCTGTATTGCAAATTGTCAGAAAGACAGCTTTTTGGAACAGCATATATATATATATATATATATATATATATATATATATATATATATATATATATATATATATATATATATATATAATCAATTATTTATTTTGGATTTAGGGTCGAGCCCTCTTATATGGATCACCCGTCTGCAAAAAGCAAATATCCAACGCTGTTTTAACTCTTGGTTTGAGCACTTTAGGGGATGGGGAATCATGCGTAAAAATTTATTGTTTACATTGATTAAACTGACCGTCGATTTCTGTGTAGACCGAGCACGTGTAGATTACCGGACCCCTTGTCCCAAGCATAGGTTTCATTTATCGTTTTGGACGCGTTTCTTTAAGTATGAAATAATCAAAATTGCCTCACCTGAATAAAATTTTTGAAAATAATTAAGCAATTGTATATCCATGGTGTTGCAATACTAGTAGTCTCCCCTTTTCACTATTGTTCTGATGAACTGGTTATTTTACATTTGATTGTTGTGAACTTGCCATCTCCATCGGAGTAGACCATTTTCGACTTCAAACGCAAACTGCAGTAGCAGATGGGTACATGTCCAGCTCTGTTTCGTACAAATCTCTTGGAACTTATTGTATTTCATTGCAATAATGACATTTTGTTCATTTCATTCGTTTATAATTGATTAATAAAATCCTAAACCTAATCTCAACCACGGTCACTAACCCTAACATTAACCTAAAAAACTGACACTAAACATAACTTATATTTATTCTACTTTTCAGTTTAATTTGATGAAATTGTTCAAAATGTATTCAACTCTCATATGTAGTTAAATGCATTGAAATGTAACCGTGTTTTTAATGGTAGAAATACTGTTTCAAAAACTCAAAAGAGTTTACGCTGGTCGAATGTATCAAGTATATATCGTGACGGTTCACTGAATAATTACCGACGTATTTATTCATCAAATCAAGAATTAAGAAGTACATGGAAAGGTTTGCAATTGAATAGTTTCTTTTTCTCATCAACGAAATATACATCCTTGGCTGTTTTACCTTGGCGCTTATTATGGAGAAAGTGTGTTTTGGGGATCAACATGGCTTCAGGTATTCCGAGGCACCCATCTATGTAGGTACTGACCAGGGTCGACATTGCGTAAATTTCGTGGATGTGCAAGAACCGATATACAGGACTATTTGGCAGTGACAGCGGACGATTCGCCAAAAAATATACATACATTCAATTAAAAGTAATTGCTATGACAAGACAGAAAACCGCATAGACAAAATCAATAGACTTCAACAAATCAATGATCAGACTTGCTGTAATGTTGGCTTGTAATTAATTTTGACATAATAGCACTTCGCGCAAGATATTAATTTGTGTGAACACGCACACACATACATACATACAGACAGACAGACAGACAGACACTCACACACACACACACACACACACACACACACACACACTCACACCTATATATATATATATGAAGAGTGTGGTCCTGAAACACTACGGGCGCCGTTAAAAAAATAAATGTGTTTAATTAAATTAAATATCAAATGCTTAATTTGAGCATTTCATCTTACTTAAAGCTAATGAATGGAATATACATAAAGAGATTATAGTAAGATAAAAAGATTAAAATCCAGATTTTGATTTTCAAATTAACTTACATCTTTTTTTTAAAATGGTACTCATCATGTTTGGGATCTCTCCCTCTTTCTTTTTCTCTTTCTTTCTCTTTTTTTCTCCTTCCTTCTCCTTCTCTTTCCCCCTCTCTATTTCTCTCTATCCATCTATCTATCTATCTATCTATATATATATATATATATATATATATATATATATATATATATATATATATATATATATATATATATATATATATATTGATTATTAGATTTGTCTCTGTCCGAAACAAACAATTTTTCAATTTGAAGGTAATAATTTGGCCGATCAATTTATCTCTAATCAACAATTTTAAACAATAGACTCAATCACTGGAACGATTTCAATGATTTTTTTCGCATAGAAATCTGAACATACCCATGCAATTTTAAGGGTCACTTATTCGTACAATTTAAATACCCGTACAGTTTCTGCCTTTCTTCATTAGAGAAAAAAAATTAACAAATCAGCTGCAATTACCCTTGCACTATTCCTCTCGTCAATAGTTAAAAATGATACTTTGAAAATAAAAATACTTGAATTTTCGCTCCTCGCCCCCTTTTCTCAACGTCCCCCATAGATTTCTAATGTTCTCCCAACCACTTTGACCTCAAACACCCATAACCCCTCCTTTGCGTTTCACTCCCAACTTTTGACGCCCCCTACAGCTCTATTAATCTACAACGCCTATTCTATCACCCATTGACTTCCAATGCCCCCTTACTGCTCTATTACATTCAAGTGCACCCTTTGAGTCTTCCGGTCCTCCCAAGGGGGGTCATAGCACCCATTTTGGGAATCATAGCATTATCGGACTAGTTTACTTGTATGTGACGATTAACAGTTGAGTGGATAGGGAAACATTTGGAGTTGAATTTTTACGATCAAGATTTACTGTTTTCTGTCTCTCCCAGAACATGAAGAATACATTTTATAGAATTTTATTTTATGAGAGGCTTTTAGGAGGAATTTCAACC
The DNA here is from genome assembly GCA_963457665.1 of Thysanoteuthis rhombus. Taxonomy (NCBI): domain Eukaryota; kingdom Metazoa; phylum Mollusca; class Cephalopoda; order Oegopsida; family Thysanoteuthidae; genus Thysanoteuthis; species Thysanoteuthis major. The sequence continues at coordinate 8,772,063 of OY735215.1, forward strand.
TCTTAAAATTGTCGACTCGAGCCAAGGTTTATGTATTTCGAGCCAAGATGGCTAATTCAATGTAAAAGACAGCGAGGTTGAAAGGTGTCTGTAACTGTTAGCAAAGTGTTGTATCACACATGCACGAACATACATATATATATATATATATATATAAATATATATATATATATATATATATATATATATATATATTGACTGAAGTAACCGTCTGCGTAGGTGAAATATCTAAAGAGTAAAAGAAAAACAGGACAAAAGTTTTTAAGCATGTGGAAAAATTCTTCCACTCGGAGGCATATCTGAAGATTTGGGGATCTTGGAGGCTTTACTCCTTTTAAACCCTGCCTTCAACAGTTGGTGAATTACTATTCATAAAGCTTATTGGCACTCTCCAAATTGGGGACTCAGGTGCAGTATTGAAAAATCCCTATTCCCTCCCTCAGCTACGCTTCACCTTTGACCCTTTGTTAGAGGAAAAAAGCTTCCTTTTATGTCTATCTCCTTGATATTTTGCGAAACTGTCTCCTTCCACTTTTGACTCATTAGAGAATTCCATTAATTCTAAAAAGAAAGGCATACAACCAACTAATTCTTCCGATAGTCACGTGTGGAACTGTAACATGGAAGCTGACCAAGAGACTGACTTGCAAAGTGAGAAATATGCAACGTGCACATGAAAGAATTATGCTGGGCCTCACATGGAGAGACCAAAAGACAGCACAGTACATCCAAGAGAAGACAAGAGTCAGGGACATCATAGGATCCATAAAAATCTAGAACGGCAGTGGGCTCGCCGTGTTGCAAGAATGGCGGACAACCGATGGACATCGTGATTCACGACATGAATCCCACGAGATCACATGCGCAACTGAGACTGGCAGAATATTAGATGGAGAGACAAGCAAGACAAATTCAGAAAGTAGTGGTTCTACTATGTCTAGGACAGAGAAGTATGGTGAATCCTGAGGATTGGAATAAAGAGACTGACACATTTGACAACATTAACGATGATAGAAGGCAAACTGCCTCAGCCATAATTTGAATTCGGTCCGCCGATTTCATTTGTCGTGCTAACAAGAAAATTGTTGCTTTTTGCTTCAAGAGTATACATTTTTTTTATCGGGGCATCGTAACCTTTTTCCCCAGCAGCACCGAAAATTCAAATGTCACGTTGTTTGCTTCCCAGGTCAAATTTCAACTCGGTGCAATGTTACCAAGTTTAGTTTCTCCAACACCTAAGACCGACAGTTACGCATCAGTATTTTTAGCCAGGCAATCAGCATAGAAAAAAATATCCCACAGTTAAAGACATGCATTTATGCAGAAAGAGAAAGAAAGTTTACCATCTATTTATACAATGAACAGGCTGAGTTTTTTTCTCTTCCTCTATCCGGAACGATCGACTGTTCCACTCAAAAGTATCAATTTTGTAATCATTCATGAGCAATGAACTCTTCCATCGAAACGAGTTCAGTAGTTTCTTCTCGTAAAAACATGCCTTAAAGAAATTCGTAAATATTCACAGGATTCAAACAGTTCTGAAAAAATCCAAAGGGAATTTTACTCGTCTTGGATATAAAACGATTGAAGAAATCCCCTGATCGGAGTGCAGCGTTTGGACAGACCACTGTCAAGAGATATCGGAAAATAACAACATTTGTTGCTCACCAGTTAACACCATGTCAGGTCTCTTGGTAGCATGCTGTATTTGGGATGATCAATGAAAAATTCGAAAAAATGGTGATCAATAAATAGGTCATTCATTTTGGCTTTGTTTGGGTACTAATAACAAAAAGAGTCCGAATATTAAAAAAACAAAACAAAGGAAAACAGGACAAAAAACAAGCGTGAACACTACCGGACGAAAACTAAGGGGCCAATTCAGCATGAACTTATAGAGAGAATTTAACTCCAACTGAAAAAACCTATTGAAGTTTGGGTATGAAAAACATTTTGTAAACATAATAAGTAAATCCTAAAATGTTCAACCCTTTAAATCCATTGGTGCAGCTTGTAAGCGTTACACATACACAGCCAACAAGCCTGACAGACCCACTTAAACACTGAAGAAACCAATACTGGAGTTTAGGTTGACGGTTTTTACTGGGCTTCATGGAAAGAAAGTCAACAAGATCACATAACTTCTTAAATTACAAAAGTCAGTAAAACGGAACTTCTGTTGGCAATACCCTGATTCTGACATAGTTGTCGGTCTTAGTTGATCATGGGTGAAAAGCTCTTAGTTGCTACGCCTTAGCGATTAGTATTGAAAGAGTGCTGAGCCCAAGTTCTAAATCACATTTCCCTCTCCAATATGTTGAAGGATTCCCAAAAGATAGAAGTGCCAAATGTCTGGAGATCGGTATGCTTGAAGGAAATGGCTCACCAGCTCGTTACGGAACCTGGTATTCCAAGACGGTCCCCTATCCCTATGGACAGGTTCGACATTGCCTAACCCCAATAATCGTATAAGGATTGTGAAAGGCATAGTTTCTATCTAGATGATTCTTTTTTTCTAACTGGTGCGGATAATTCTGTGTTCGTGCCAACAAATGCTGCTTTTCCGAGCTGGAAGTTGCTCCCCCCAGAATATTGCTCTAATCTTTGTCACACAATACTTGCCACCAATTCCTTTTATTCCGCACGGTAATTAACTTGTACCAGAACTTTGTGTTCAAGGCTGGGAGAACTCAGGATGTTGATGTTGATATAAAAAGCCGGAAAGCTTTGCCTATTTTTATCGTTTTCTATATCTTATTCAATGCCAAGCATAGGATTTCAAATAATGGTTTTCTAGGCTAGTAAGCTTCACTCCAAAGATTGGTGAGATTCAATTTTTTTCTGATAGGTTCGGTTGTCAGCTGATAGAGGGACTTTGTTTCACCAGTCTTTTTGAGGTGCAGATTGCCTAACGGTTAGTAGCCCGGGTTATGGAACCGGCGGACAGAGTTCAAACACAAGTTGAAACAGTTTGTGATCACTCCATACCAATGCCATTCGGAAAAGCATGAGTCTCATATCACTTCATATATGATTAAATAGTTGGGCAAACTGGATTTTCTATCTATGGTTGGCAACCAGTTCAAGATATGGACGAATATGATTTCAAATAAATTTGAAGGGGGAGTGGTTTTCGTCAGCATGGGATGGTTCCCGTGACGCTGCATCTTTTTTCATTTTGAAGAAACTGTCAACTGAAACTGTCACCATGAATTTAGTCAACATCATCATAGGTTTCTCCTGCATTCAAGTGGGTTTATCCGGCTGGTTGGCTTTGTACTCGTAATGCATACATGCTCCACCAATAGATCTAGAGGGCTGAACATTTACGTATTTACTTCTTATTATGTCTTGAAAACATTTTTCTTCTTTAACCCCAATAAGTTTTTTTGTAGTGGGGGGGGGGGGGGTAGATTCACAATATAAGTTTATGCTGAATCAGCCCCTTGGTTTGTATCCTGACGGTGTTCACGCTTGTTTTTTTGTTTGTTTTCCATTTAATATTCGTTATTAGAGATCACTATCCAACAAAAGCCAAGAGAAGTAAGCATTCCTTGATCACCACTTTTTCCAATTTGTAATTGTTCACACCCAACACAGCGTGTTACAAAAAGACCTGAGATAACAGTTTCTATTAAGCGACTAACCAGACCCTATGCTTGTTCACCGGATGAAAAAAAATAATCCTGTTATTTTCTTTTAAGTGGATGATATAAGCCGAGTAAATATCTAAATTACTGCCAAGGATTTTACTAGAAAACCAAATGTTTCCTCCAAGCACACAGCTTGAGTTTACTGCAACCTCAGTCCGAAGCAGAGTCGTACTACAGTATCATTTCCTTTCCACTTTGCCGGTTTTTCATATCTATTGTGCGCAGTATAGTCAGACTATCTATTCATTCATTTATTTATTTTTCAAATAAAGATGCTTATATGAACATCTCCATACTCAACTTACCCTGAAAATACTTATTCAACATTTAAAAAAAAGCAAACGAACATCAATTCAAGCGATAAAAAAAGAGTATGAAAATTTAATACAAAAAATACAAGCTTATCAGTACAGAAAAACACTTTCCAGACACATTTTATTTTTATTCTATTTATCTATATACTTCAGTTGATAAGTCCAAGAATTGCCCCGTTTTTTTTTAATCTCGTATGATCTAAATTCGTTCAAGTTTTTTAAGAAAAAAATTATTTACACTTATACTATTTACTACATTTATTATTCGGATAAGTTCGACCGTTTTTGTCATCTCTGCTGTTATTTTTTGATTTTTCAAATCATAGAAAGCTGGAAAAAGTAGAGCACTATATCTACCAAGGGAGGTAAGTCTCCAAATAGTCACCAGAAGAAGAAATAATGCGAAGAATCATTCTAAGTTGGAAAAATTTCAGTAGAGCTTGCTCGACTTTTAAGAACAAGAAAATCCAAGTAGTCCTAAATAGAAAGGTATACAACCAAGGCATCCTACTGATAGTCACCTATGGAGCTGAAACATGGAACCCAACCAAAAGATTGACCCTTAAACTGAGAACAATGCAACATGCACATGAGAGAATCATATTCAACCTTACATGGAGAGATCATAAGAAACACAGTATATCAGTAGAAAGACAAGAGTCTAGGACATCATAGAAACTGTTATAGAACTGAAATGGCAATGGGCTGGACATGTTGCAAGAATGTAAGACATAATAATGCACAATGTGGATCCCCAAAGATCATATGCGAAACTGTAATCGACTGGGAATAAGAAGGTGTGAAGAGCTAGATAAATTAAAAAAAGCACTGACACTACAATGTCCATGGTAGAGAGGTTTGGTAAATCTCGAGGAAGGTCCATGTCCAACGATGGACGCTTAAAGGCTGCTGCTGCTGCTGATGATGATGATGATGACGATGATGTTGATGCTGTTATTTCTTTTATAACGTTTTGATCGTATACCATTTGTTTGTTTTTTTCAAATGCTCTTTGCCTTTTTTTCTGTCTCATTCTTTCTGATTTGTCATCCTCAATAGCAAATCAGCATCAATGGAATGGGTAGAGCTGTGAGATACTCTTTACCCTCCTAATTAAGTTCGCATTGTACTTGAGAATGTACATTTGTTTTTAGTTATCAGTCAGTCGGTCCCAAATATATCAGAAATTAATTTTCGATTCATGGTAGTAAGATTAATTTTCACCCTGCATCAACACTGTGCTCTACATCGGGTCGCTTTCATCCGTTACATCATGTGTCAGTTCAATTTAATGTGCAATTACGATGCAGAACTGGACCTTGACTTTATGGCCAATTGGAATTACATCACTCGCAGAATTAAAAGAATCTCTGATAGTATCATTTAATATCAAAGGACAAAAAGATCTGATCAGACATTCTTTATTGAAAGTGAATCCACTCTCACAGACGACAGTTGTAAGTAGGAGAAATAATCAAATTGTCGTAATGGCAGGTGGAATGTAGACACATCGTTAGACTAATGTCCTTCTTTACATAAAGCCCTGAACGTCTGCCCGTATTCTACTGGACATGTCACGACCGGTGAAACTTTGTGAAAGGAATAAAAACTGTAGACGAAGGAAATGGTTCAACTCTACCAAACACATTCATTAAAACTCCCTGTCAAACAAAATTCAGACAAGAATTCTTCATATTCATTCTCAATTTTTCTACCTCTCTTGTTGGCTATAAAAGTTATTAGGATAAGCAGATTACTTCCGGCTTGTCAGCAAATATTCATGAAGAATTTGGTGGTTTGAAACTAAGATATCTATTTTGACAACGCCTTGGCATCGTCTGTGAACAAGAAGAAACGTTTCATTGCTCTTATCTCAGTGAATATTCTACAGAAGTTTGAGATTTATTAAACCTTCGCAAAAGAAATTTGCCAAGTAATGGTCAACGAAAAAGCTGCACAGATCATTATTATTCTGTAGAGTTTGTTCCTTACTAGGTTCTTCACGTAACGGGTCTCATTAAGTTAAGTTTAATGAATATCATAGATGCGGCAAAATTGCATCGAATACACCGGTTCTTGTACGATCATAACTTAAACAACGACGAGCTCAGTCAGATGATCAATGGAACTGGCTTGGAATATTAGGTGCCGTAACCATCTCGGTAGTTATCCCCAGTAGCCATGCTGATCTCCAAATGAATAGAACAATTCTGTCTTTTTGGAAGCCTCAAGCGTAGTCGGTGGAGGGGGCGAGTAACTTGGGTACAGCACTTCTTCAATAATGAGCGCCCAGGCAGGCAGCTCAAAAGCTCTTCACCCATTGTCAACCTTTGCTGCCATTGGCCTCAAAATAAGTAAATGTTAACATCTAATATCAAATACTGCAATTTTTATAGTGAGTTTAATCCTCACTGTGCCTAACGTATCCGGTCTAATGTTAGATTATTCTAAGCTTAGTCAATAAACAGAGCTAATCTCAAAGATGCAGGTACATCTTGTCTCATGACAGATTGAGTTAAGCACAGTAAACACACTCAGCAGGACACTTGTAGAGAGTTTGCTGTTCACTAGGTGCTCCACATTTCTTGCCGCCTGACAGGTTAAGCTCAGTAAACACTAAGCTGGGATTCAATTGGTGAAGTGGTAACCGCTTGGACAATGGATTTGACGACCTAAGTTCAAATGCTGACACTGATTGTCACTTCCCACTAATGTCCTTTGTGAAGGTATGAATTCATCATCTCTCCCAGCTATGGGTAAAATACCAAGAATTGAGAAGTCAGCAACCAGCCAAGGATTCCAAAACAGGGAGTGGATCATCCTTAGGTCACTTTTTGACGTCCAATTCAAGACCCCCTCAGCAATCAGGCGTATCGCTCTCAGCTTTCATCTGGTCTACATCAGCAAGGTCAAGAGGCTGATTCTGACCACTGGACATCCAAGGATCATCATAGGCTTTGCCAAGGCATGTGCTGTGAAGGGGGATAATTTTATCATTACAGCTTATATCACAGACGATGACTGTTGTAGTGAAATCGATCCTAACTGTGTGGCATACTAGCCTTGTGATAGATAAAGCCAAGTTCAACCAATAGAGGGTGTCTTTGAAGGGTAGTAGTATACGTGGAAATGAAATCCTGGGCTTATCAATGTGTGTCTTCCGTTATTTAAAACGACCTTATCACACGTTTAAGATCGTAAATGGATCAGTACTTGAAGATAGCAAAGCACTGGATACTTCCTGGCTTTGGGTAAGCAATCAGAGACGAGAATGCAGTTTGGTACAACGTTACCAATTTAGATGTGATTTTTCCTAATTTTTTTTTTCCTGAAAGTCACTCTCAAATTCGAGAAAAATAAATTGAACTTGGAAAAGAAGTTCAAAACATCGGAATATCATCATCACTGAAGAGATCAATTTGAAAAAAAACAACCCCCCCCAACAAATCCTTTTAAAATAGCAACTCTAGTCTGAAGTGGTATATCCGTACCCATAACACCATTATGTAAGTCAGTATCAGGTGGACTCCATGATGTCTGCAGCAAAGACCAGGGAATGGAGGTATTGTTTGATTAAAAAAAAACCCAAAATAATGAAGAGGACCGTGTAATACATTTTGTGTCTTTGACGGGGTGCAAAATAAATCCTTTGAAAAGTAAGCGATTAGTTTTCTGCGATCTTCTCTCACGATTAACGGTTCCTTACCCCTCTCATCATTCCAACCTTTCCCTTTGAAACCTCATAGATATCATGTCTGTAAAGCGCAAAGCACGTGATATCAAAATTTTAGGGTTTTTATCTCGTTCATCTTCATCACCATCATCATCATCAGCAACACCAGCAGATTTTAAGCTTTCATTGGTGGATGTGGACTCTCCCAAGATTCATCAGAACTTTTTATCATGTCCATCACGGAGCGAGTACTTTGGTAATTTGGCTTGTTCGTCTTTATTCTATCTAATATTTATCCTTTTTTTCCCACTCACAGTTTCACGTTTGATCTCTGGGGATACGCGTTGTGATCTTGATCTAGCGATTTTTTGACATTATTGCAACATGACCAGCCCATTGCCACTTTTCTAAAGTATTCTATGATGTCTCTGACACCTGGTCTCTCTAATATACTGTGCCCTCTTGCAATAGTAGGTTACAACTTCCTGTGTGTATGTCTTTCTGAGTGTGAGGGTAAGTATGTAAGTATGTATGTGTGTATGTATGAGTATCATTGTGCTTCTGTGTGTCTGTGCGTGTGCAGGCCTCCAGTACGTAAATTTTGTTTGATCCTCACCTAATTTCAACAGGGTGCATATTTCTTAAAGTTCTTTTTTTGCTCTCACAAAAAGAAAATCAGAGGCTGCACGACACCATTTCTGATACACTGATAAAGTTGCTGACCTTTGTTTTGACCTATATATATATATATATATATATATATATATATATATATATATATATATATATATATATATATGTATATATATATATATATATATATATATATATATATATATATATATATATATACTACACATTATTTGGAAAAATTGCAATTTGCTCTTCGGTACGTAACTATTTGATCTTGTTTTGCCAAACTCGAGTCCAAGTCTGGAAACAACTTCAATTTTTTTTATGGAGCCAGAATAAGAACAATCTTCATCGAATTTAAGTGAGTAAAACTCTTCAACATTTGTCCGTCACGTCGTGTTTTGCAAAACCTATTTGTAAAATAAACATCCCCAAAAACATGATTTAAGATCCCATTCAACCGATCGTTTCGGTGGTTTTCTTATCAACTGAACTAAAATAACTGATCCCACATATGTAAGGATATTTATCAGAGAAAAACGTTCGGGCTTATTCCATTCTGATTAACGAATACTTTTAGAAAATTGACGATTCCACCGTGATTGGAAAGCCGACTCTCTTATTGACAGAGCATAAGTAACTAGTCTTTCATATCTTCGAAATATTTTGTTATATAATTGCAAGAGTTTATCCCATTCTAACGAATAAGTGCATTTATAGGGAAAAGGGTATTCAATAGAGTTTTGTTTATTATGCATACAATACAAAAGTTATTGATCATTGTCTATCGGTATATAAGTTGGGATAAAGTTTAACCCGGTGGCAGTGATGATTTCTCTTTACCAAATTCCACAACTACAACTTTTCAACGATGTGTTTGAATGAAACTTCCGGAGAAATGAATTTAATATTACGTTTGTTGCCTCCTTTATTCCCCATTTTCATTTTGTTATATTCGTTTAAGGATTTGTTTGAGGCTTGAAACTCGGTCAGTTCGGATTTTACAAGATTTCTTTACTTCATTTTCTTTCTACATTAATCTCATCTCTTTGTTTATCATGTAATCCAAGTATGAGGTCACTGAGTGCAAACAGCTATTGTTCCAAGGAGAACATGTTTATGATCTATCAACGCAAGAAATCAATCTCACATGCAATTGCATCATCGATGAATCACTTTTGAAATATTTTCCGTTTCTTGAACCTAAGATCTGTGCATGAATTCTCTTCCAAATACACAACAGCGATCTCAATCCAATGTCACGACAACATCATCTGCAACCTTCAAGCATCTGCAATATTTGTCAGACCTTTCTACTATGGGCGTTGTGGGGCCAGTACTTTCCTATCTTATCTATATCCTAACACCATCTTATTCTTTGGTGGCCATAACTTAGCATATGATCTCTAGGGACCCACATCGTCAGTCGTGATGTCCAATGATTGTCTGATGTTCTTGTAAAATGGCCAGCCCATTGTCATTTTTTCAATGTATGATGCCTCTGACCTATGTTCGTCTTTTTTGTTGTAATGTGCTGTGTTATGTTTCTCAGAATAAAAAATATTTTTGTTTGGCCTTGAATCTTAATAATCTTGTGTAAATATTAAGAAAAAAAAAAGAAATAGGTATGTTTCGTCACTCAATAAACCGTAGCGTGACCAGCGTCTTCTGGCAGTACACGGTGTCAGGGGTGATCAACTAAACAAATTCGTTGAGCAGAGATCACTGAAAATGTCTGAATTTCCAAAACGTGAGAATGAACACTGCTGGACGCAAAGTAACGGGCCAGTTTAGCATAATCCTATCTTGTGAAACCCTTCCACTAGATAACCTTTTTTTTTTTAGAAATGTTGGGATTCGGAGCAAACCAAAAGGAAACTGTTTGAATTTTACCCCCTCTAATTCCAATGGAATGACCTGTATTCTTGATGTATAGATAGCAACTCAGTCAGCCAGACCAACTCAAAAACTGAAGAGACTTATGTTTTGATTGGCGAGATTTAAATCATAGATGAGATGATTTACTTTTACAAGGATGGCACAAAGGTTGCAAAAGTTCAGAGGTTTTATTGATTTCAATGATTTAAAAAAAAATCTTTTCGACCAATGAAATATAAGAACAAGGGAAATTTGATTGAACCCTTTACAGAATACTGTTCCTTTCATTTAATTCATGCCAATTCTTCCATCACAAATGTTCCGTTTCCCTTCAAAACACAGCATGATATTTCGACAGATATCTGCTGCTGGGCAATTTGTTTCTTTTTGGATATTAATCTTTATTCCATGGACAACCTTGGAATCTTAACATAGACCTTATGCTTCAAATAGCCGAAAAGAAAATAGTCTGGAGCTGTTACATCCGGTAAATCTTCAACTCAGATGGCGTTGTCTGCATCTTCAAATAACATGAATATCGATTAACGTCATTGATTGATGGTATTAAAAGTGAAATTTTATTATTTTAGATCGTGTCCAATTGTTTACTTTTCCAGGATGAATTCGAAATTTCTCATCGAAAAACACACACCCATCATGTATCAGAAAAAAGAAAAAGAAAAACGGAGACATTGCAATAAGAAGAATTATAAATGTTTCAAACCTTTTTGGAAATCATTTATGGTTCTAGGATACATTTGCTCGATTATTATTTCCTGAGCTCCTAGAAGTCGTCAGTTCGTTAACCTACACCTTCAAATAACTCATAATACTTTAAAATGACAGGGGAAAGGAGTAAACCTGAGCAGAAAGCCGCTGAGCTGATGTTGCAAGATGATTGTCTAAAGTCCCCTGCACACGTATAAAATTCTCAGCACTTAAGACTGAACGCGGTCTCCCTGTTCTTTCGTGATCACTGACGGAACCCAACTCTCAGAAATCCGTAATCGATCGACGAATCTTCGACTGAGATGACAGTGACAGTACATAAAAATAACGGGAATATCGATTAACGTTGTTCATTAATTGTATTCAAAGTAAAATTCTTTATTCTAGTTAGTTGCTCAGTTGTGTGATTTTCTTTGTTGGTTTCTGAAGGGTTCATTTATATACCTGAGAAGGGAGAAAATGATGAACATTGAAATGTAAAAGAAAAAAAAAACTAAAAAAAATGATGATTGTTTGAAACCCTTTCCCGACCTTTGTGCCACTGTAAATAATGAACGGTGTGATTTTTCTTGGTTCACTGCTTCTGTAATTATTCACCTTTCCACTAAAAGGTAATAAACGAATTTGCTGATGAAAATATCTTGTTTCCATCTCAGAAACATTTTTAAAAAAATTCTTTTCTAAAAAGCATGTAATATTATCAGATTACAGGTTGTCCCCGATTTTAGAAAGTTTGCTTTTAATCGAAGAAAGCAAAAAAAGGAAAACAAGATTTAGCTTTAGTTTTTCAGTGAACTGTTTAAGAACTGTTTACATCCCATTTCACCTCTCTTCAATACCGTGGTCTCCAGTACCTTCCACCACCCAGATCTTCAATGACTGCTAAACCATCCTAATCATATTTTGGGTCTTGGGGCCCTCAATAGTTGCCTTCATATAAATTAATGGTGACTTCTTTGCTCTGTACCAAATTGGCTTACAAAAGTCGTTTCTTTTTGTAGAGTACAGAATTCTGAGATGAATTGGCTGCATTTTCCTTTCTACACTGAAAAATACTAAACTTTTCTAGTCTGTCCTCATTGCAGAATCAAATACTCTGACCCGAACCTGAAAAATTAAAATTAGTTGCGGTTTAACATCTTGATCGTAACATATGTAAATTTTGGTCTGTCGAGGACAAGCTAAGAAGCTCCCAAAAAGCAATGCCCTAAAATGTTACTTATTCTTTTTTCAAACTTTCGACAGGATTACGCTTGACTTCAGGCATAAAAGCAAAAGTCCTGAAAAAACCTGTATATTTGAGATTTTTGTTCACAGGAATCAACTAGTGATACATAATGGAGGGAAAGGTGCAATTTCCAAAGTGGATTTTTTTTTTGTTTTTATCATAATAAAACAGAAGTGGTTCCATGAATTTTTCTTTAGGGTTGCAATACATTGCACCAAGGTCTGTGAATGGACTCATTTTTAAATACTTATCGTTTATAGTTGAATCGGTTGAAGATGAAAGCTTCATTACAGCATTGTAATTCCACTATCTCATATCTTACAAATTCCTATAGATTTCTTTCTTTCTTCCTTACTTTCTATCTTTCTTAACTTCTTTTTTCTTCGTTTATTCTTTCTCCCTTTCCTTTTATATTTCCTCTTTCTTTATTTCCGTCTTCCTTTCCTTTTCATTGTCTTTCCCTTTTCATTTCTTTCAATCCTCCTTAATTTTTTAATTTCTTTCTTTTTTTGCTCTTCATCCCTTTTTTCTCTTTTCTTTCCTTATTACCCCCTTTCTTTTTCCTTTCCCTATTTTATTCTTAATTATTTAACCTCTTCCTTATTTTTCTTTACTCTCCCTTTCTTTCTTTCTATTTCCTGGTGTTTACCTTCTTTTTTCCAAGTATACTGACTTCTCGTTGTCTTATGGTCAAATCACGCTAGAAGCATAAGTCCTTTCCAGATCAACAAAGTTAAGCAGCTATGAGTTTGTTCGGTACCTAGATGGGTGAAAATTCAGAAGGAACAGATCTTGGAAGAAACCTGAGGCCTGCCTAACTAACTAAACAATACTTCGTAAATATCCTATTGTCCATGGTTTCTCAAAAAGACTTCTGTGGTGCAGTTGGATCCTGCATCACGTATTTATGGTTCTGTGGCCAAGTTTGAGAAACAGTTTCGTATGGAATAGTATGCGGTATTGAAACGAAAATTAGAATATGTTTGTTTTACCAGACGTCAGTCGTTTGTTTTTATTCGGAAAGCCCTGCTCGATGCAGAATTTACACTAATTTTATGAATATGAATATCTTTTTAACATTTTTTGCTCAGTCCCTGGGGTTCCTTGTGTGCAAAGACTTGCTCAAAAGCAGGAACTTCTCCGATCAGGATCAAATTAAAAAGGCCTCCAATAAATGTATCAGTTCTCTTGATACCAAGTCCAATAGAGAAAGGAAGGGAATATTTACTTCCAAAGCAGATCAAATTGAGGATTTTATAATGATAAAACCGCATCTGTTTCATGTTATTTCCCCAGGGTTGCCAAGCATTGCGATTTCGATATTGGAAAATCGGCGTAGGCGCTATAATATACACGAGTTAATCTAGACAGAGTTTCAATAAATACGCCTCACTTTTAATCAATGAAAGAAAGAAAATTAAAAACATGCTCACAAGCTTCCTCGTTCTGAAAAATGACGTCTCTATTGTTGATGAATATTTTCTGGTACCCTAGTTTTCTTTCTGACCCCTCTTCTACGGATTACCATTCTTTATTTGGTGCACTCTCTTACAAGTAAGAACTTCTCCGGTCAAGCTCCAAATTTGAAGTCTTCTATGGAATCCCCAGTTATGTACACGCTAAGTTGCGTAAACTCATTAATCCAAAGGAAAAAAAAAAATAGATAACAGAAGGATTTCGTTATGAATTGATATAAATAAAAGGTATCGTCTAAAAATGCTGGACATTTTTTCATCTACCTAGAACGTCACAGACTAGCATACAATAAACGT
>OY735215.1:8790942-8828442 GCA_963457665.1 Thysanoteuthis rhombus
ATAACATCGTTGAACTATTCGTTTTAGTGTCTGATATTTTATATTAGAAAATTTTTCTTCAGAAAAAAGTTCAAAATGAAAGTGAGTAAGGGGGCCTCTTTAGGTACAGTGTTCCTTTAGGTTCTTGTTACAATCGAATGCAATAGGTCCAATTGGCTTAAACTCAGCCCAGCCAAGTGGTTTCGACCAGATGAACGCAGCGTGAGATGCTATTGGCTGAGGCGTGGTATTGGCTCTGCTCAAGCAATGACAAGCCAGGTCAAGCTTGACCACGACCGGTCCTACGACCAAATTGATCTTGTTGTAATATTTCTGCGACACTAGTTGTTGGGACAAGAGCCATTTTTGCCCAGCCAGCACACCTCCCTTAACTTCCTTTATGTCACACTTGCCACTGTATGAACAACCTGGCAAAGTTCCAGCCACAACAAAGGCTGACGTCAAAACTTACGTAATCGAGCAAGTCACTTTCCGAGTGCTGGCACCATTAAAAGTTTCAAGTGTTGCAGATGAGAGCTAAACATATATATATATATATATATATATATATATATATATATATATATATATATATATATATATATATATATAACAAAACCTGCAGCTGCGATGACAACCCTAAAAGCTCTTAACTTTCAACTGGAGATGCGATCCATCCTTTACCAGGTGTTACAATCATTACGAGAAGGAAGGCAGGTGTTCTCAAGAAAGGATCGTCAAATCATCCCACAAAATAACATCCTTTAAACGAAAGCTTTTCCATCCGGTCTGTTTCAATGTAGAACCAAATAGCATGTAATTCGACCGCATTTTTAATGTCATTTCAGGTCTGCTTTGTCTTGCTTGTTATTTCGGGATGTGATACAGAAAAGTATTCTTGGTATCAAGCAGGTGTTTTTTGTTGAAGTTTATTTTTGGCATCTTGGAACATTGGCTCATTGTGTAAGGACTTTTATCAAAACAAAACTACAAGAGAGAGAGAGAGAAAGACAGTGGGAGAGAAAGAGAGAGATTGAAAGATTATCAGAAGTTGAACCATTTGTAAAGTTTTTTGGGGGGGAGGCATCTTAAAGGGCGAAAATTGGAGTGAAATCCATTTGTGCGATTATGATCTGGACGGAATCAGTTCTGGATAATGTCTTTGGTAGAATTCAAAGGAATTTTCCGTAACAGACCAGAGAGCTGTAGCTGAGTAAAGGGTTATGGGTACTATTAGAAATCACCAGACCCGGGCCCCTACTGGAGAATGCCCCCAAAACTTTATAGACAGTATTTTACCAACAGCATTGAACGACAGTAGCTATCACAGATGGCAAAGGATTCGATCATTTCTTACATGTGCGTCTGTTTCCTTCTCAGCCTTCCCAAGCACTTCTGACCACTGGGTCCACAGACTTGAACATTGGCATCAGTACTCCACTATATCCTTTCTGAAAGATGTATTTTGTAATTTTTAAGAAAAACTTTTTTTTGTCTTGGGGAGGAGCTTATCCCTTCCTTCCTCTTTTCTCAGTATCTTTCTTTCTTTCTTTCGTCCTGTTCGATACTGTCTGTCTTACCTCTTTTCTTTCTTTTTTCTCTCTCTTCCTTTGACTTTATTTTCTCCATTTCATCCTTCCTCTCTTATTTTTCTTTCTTTTTCCTCGATACTTTCTTTGTTCCTTCCTTCCGTTCCGTCTTTTTTTTGTCCCTTCCTGAGGTCTTCTGCCCAATTTTCTTCGTTTTTCCCTTGCTCAATTCTTTCGTTCTTTTTTTTCTTTCTCTGTTTTCTTAAGTCTTCCTATCTTTCTTTCTCCGTCTCTTTCTTTATTTTTCTTGTCATATTGTTGAATCTTCATTTTCGTTTTGTTTTTCCGTTGTTTTAAATTTCAATTTTTCTTTCTCTCTTATTCAGTTATGTATGTTTCTTTGTTTCTTTTTCTTTTTTTCTTTTTCGTTCTTTTTTTGTCCTTCAACCTTTCTTCTGCAACCCATTTCTTTCTTCCCCTAATCTATTCTCAATTTGCTTCTTCCTCCACCTCTTTTTTTCCTTCTTCCTCCTCCCCTCTTCTTCTTGTTCTTGTTCTTGTTCTTGTTCTTGTTCTTGTTCTTCTTCTTGTTCTTGTTCTTGTTCTTCTTCTCCTTCTTGTTCTTCTTGTTCTTCTTGTTCTTCTTGTTCTTCTTGTTCTTCTTCTTCTTCTTCTTCTTCTTATTCTTCTTCTTCTTCTTCTTCTTCCCATTTCCTCTCAATATTTTCTCTCTTTCTTTCTTTCTTTCTTCTTTTCTTCCTTTCTTTCTTTCTTTCTTTCTCCCTCCTTCGTATTATTTTACTTTTCTCTCTTTTTCTCCCATTAACAAGCTGGAATCTAATTTCCCTCCCAACCTCATCGATTGGTCATGAGAGGGTCAAAGTAATGAGATCTTATAAATTTCCAAGACTCCTACAGAACATTGTCTCCATTAAACCTGGTTACAACAATAGTGTTAACTCGTTCCCAAAGCCTCAATAGACGCCAAAATGTTTCCTACCAACACTAAACATAATTCTAACTTCCACGTTAGGCAAAGAATTTTCTCTTCCTATATCTCCTTTGATTCTTTGTTGCAATGCGACAATTACACCATAAGGATATATTAACCTCACCAGGCACTTTAACTCTAATCTGATGAAGATATTATCTTTTGCGAATTATATCGCAAAAATTTCAGAATTGTCAAAATAATAACATTATTTTTGCCTACTTTTAGTTTCTTATCTGATTTATTTTTCATTAGACTTGTGAAATGACCCACCCTAAGGGGAACTTTTGGAAGGGGCCTGATATTTTGATGTATGGTGCAGCGTATAATTGTTTTCTTGTAAAATGATTTTCCGTCTGTAGTACGAAACAGTAATTGAAGTACTTTGATTACAATTCTTCAGTGTTGCCAATTACGTTATTTATATTGGAATTTAGACAGCGGAAGTCAAGGGAGACAATTATTATAAGCTATTAAGGAAGATAAATATTTTTTTGATGCTTAACCATTTTCAGTCAGATTTTTCGAGAACCGGTGATCAAAACAACTTTGAACTTCACAGTTCAATGCCTTGCTTGCTAACTCTTAGCATGGTGGATGTTACCTTCGTACAGCGGTCAATTGTTAAGAAATCACAGAGCATATATTCCTTGGGAACAGTTGATCCCAAAAACTCCAGTGCACTGACTGTGAATGACAACTTTGTACAATAACCAGTTGTCGAGTAATCGCGGTATATACACTCATGCAAGCAGATATTGCTTCAGTTGTAGTTACATAAGGTATTTACCTTTACTAATAATTCTGACTTATTTTTTATTTCAATTTTAGTTACTTCTCATCTAGAAAAATATGTACTAAAATCATCTTAATTTATTTTTATTAGGTTGATTATTTATTTTATTTGTTTTTGTCCAGTAATTCTTCCATCTAATTTTTTTTTGCTTTTATTGCAATTAATTTAACCGTCAGTCTACGGCAAATAGTGCACAGCATAGATCAGAGGCAGAAATAAGCTCCAGGGGATGATTCGTCTTGCCACTCTTTACCTTTGGAAGTCTACCTATGTACCAATTGAGCTAATCAGACTGTCCGTTAAGGATGTCAAGCATTTGGCAGAGCGAGCTCAACCTTCAAAGATAAGAAGATCCAATTGATCCTAATAAGAAGAGTATTCAACCAATGCATCCTCCCAATAGTCACCTATCGAGCTGAAACATGGAACCTAATCAAGAGACAGACCAGTAAACGCATGCAACGAACACATGAAAGAATCATGTTCACCCTGACATGGAGAGATCACAAGACAGAACAGTGTATCAGGGAGGAAATAGGTGTCCTTAACATTATAGAATCCATTGAAAATCCCAGATGGTAATGGTTTGGCCATGTTGCAAGAAAGGCAGACGATCAAAGGACATCGCACCTCACGATATGGATCCCCAAAGATCACTCGCAGAACTGAAGCCGGTGGAATGCAAGATAGAGAGACAAATGCAGAAAGCACTGGCTCTGAAACGCCTACAATAGAGAAGAGTGGTGGATTCTACGGAAGGTCCTATGTCATCCAACGAACGTTAAGAGCCTGATTAGTCCGCTCTAGCTCTCACAGCCGAAAGAATATCAAATTCTTGTTTTCCCCAACGGTCCAGCATCATATTAAAAATTGTCAGCCAAAATCATCAACAAGAACTATCATATGTTTCTTGAGTTTTTACATTAGTCTTACCGTCTTTTTCTTTATGAAAATATGTATGTATCGAGTGCACAGGCCGTACAGAAGTCACACCAATGGAGCTATGGACATTTAATCCTCATAAGGTTTAGAAATATGGTTTCTCTTCTGGTTATTATTCGACCCACTGAATAAATTTTTTTTTAGGTTCAAATAGCAATATGTACTAAATTGGTCCCTTAATATGTGCCCGGTAACATTGATGCTTGGTCTTCGAAAAATCAGATATTTTAGTGATCTCTGCCCAACGAAAGGTGAGAAAAATAATTTATTCATCGATCATCTTTTTATTTTAATTTTTCAATTGATCTCCCCCAACATGATGCCCTGCCAAATGCCACTAGTCACCTGATATTTTTTTCAGTGACTAACCAGACGTGTTTGTCTACCAACAGGAACCGTCACCGAAACTCTCAGCATAGATATCTTCAGTTTTTTTGCTGGTCTGGCTGGCTGGCTGGCTATGTATCAGCTTATAGGCCACGCCACTCAAGTTGGATTATGGTAAAAAATTTACTCCTTATTTGCTTGTTATGATCGTCTTTTGTTTGTTTTTCTTTTAGATTAAAACCTTTTTCATTTATCCCCTGCTAACAAGAGGCGAGGGAAGTGACTTTTTCATTGATCACCTCTCGAATTTCTGTATGCAGTGTGTTTAAGGCGAGTGATATATCTTGTAGTGCTCTCCCAAAGGTAGGTTTTGGAGAAGAACCGAGAGACACCCATCAGAAGATGCCATAATTTTAAAGTCCCAAATGACATCTCAGCCGTCTCTATGCTTAAAAACCAGTGCCAAGTTTAACACTGTTTTATTGCTGGTGAACACCTTAAGAAAATATTTAAAAAGACAATTCATTAACTCAAGTTTTACAGTATACGTTGTGCAATATTTCTGAGAGTTACATTCCATCAATTTTCTTCGGTCATTACAGTTGACAATGTACCAAATAAACAGACTTTCACGCCGGAAATTCGTTATTAACTCAAGACGCTATTTATCATCTGATAGAAAGAAATTTATACTCTATGAAAAAGAACAACCAGGATAAAATAGATGCAGGGATAATAATAAAGGCTTTAAACGCGTAGTACTTATCAGTACCGCTAGTGACAAAAGTATTAAATAAGAGTAACAGTTATTAAGGGAGTTAGATATTCATGGCGTAGACTTCCATACCTGGAAACGGTGTCAATCTGTTGTATTGAAATAGGAGGATTGTGCACATAAAATCTCATCTAAAAATAAATGTAGACCGGTGTTATACAGCCCTAAATAACATGGCTCGCTCGTAGGGTTTTCGGTGTAATAACGACCCGAAACATGCTTTCAGACCAACCGGAGCCTTCACAGAAGACAATGGGGATGCTGCCTTGGTTTAACTTTAAGCCCATTTAGATATTGATGCAAAGGTTGAAACTAACATACAACGCTTTGGGTTTTGTTATTCACTCAATAGAAACTGTCACATGATTATGTGTTCAGCAGCATGCTCTATTGGAGTTGATCAACGAATAAGTTACTTTTCTCGCCTTCTGTTGGGGGTGATCACTAAGAAAATGAATTTAAAAAAGAACTGAAAATGCTGCCGGGCACAAACAAAGGGATCACTTTAACATAACATTACATAGCAAATCTAACCCACATGAAAATTTATTTTTTGGTGACTTTCAAATGGACTGTATTTCTTGACAAAGAGGTACATACATATATACAGACATAGCCAGGCAGGCCAACTTCAAAACTGAAAAATAAATGTTTACTGTTTTTATTCCCAGTTTCCATATACATGATTATGTACATACATACATACATACATAGCTAGCCAGACCAACTTAAAAACTAAAGAAACCCATATTGATACTTATGGTGACAGTTTTGGTTGACCGTTTGTAACAGATTATGCACATCCATCTTGTTCGTTCGGATATATACATATGTGCATACATACGTAGATACATATATAATCAGGCTGAATCAAACTGAAGAAACCTTTGTCGACAGTTTTGAGTGACGATTTCAAATATGGTCTACTCGGGGTTCTTGCTTGTTTTTTATGCATAAAGATGTACATACATACATACATACATACACACACACATACATACACACATACATACATGCATACATACTCAGCAGATCCAGCTAAAAAAAATGGAGAAACCTTTGTCAACTGTTTCGGTAATAGTTTTGGCCGATGGTTTTCTTATACTCTGTACATAAACATCTTGTTCGTGTAACATACATCACGAGGTGCATACCTACATATATACTTACATTGAGTTCCCCAAAGGTCACAGAATGTAAAGTTAGGATTTTGATGGACAGTAAATGAGACATGATTCAATTTCGCATTTCTACAACCTCCATTAATATCAATAAATTAATAATGTCCCCTATTTATGCATTCGTCTCTAAAGACGGCTCTCAAACATGATTAATATTGGAGTGAATTGGCAGAAGGATGGAAATTAGAGACCGCCGACCAAGACTGTCCACAGCAGTTTCTTCAGTTTCCAAGTTGGTCTCGCTGGCTGGCTACGTAAGTATCTGTGAAGCGTGAAAAAAAGAAGAGGACTTGAAAAAAAATTGTGTTACTGAACTGATATTTTAACAATTATTAGACCAGAGAGTTTTTATTTCATTTTATTTTTTTTTACTTTTAACTACCCCTCAGTTTTTTTGTGGGGGTCGATTTAAAATGTGGGTTCGTGCCAAATTGATCCCTTGATTAATGTCTAGCAACCTGCAGTTGTTTTTTTTAAATTTCTTCTATTCAAACATTTCCGGTAATCACTGCTCAACAAAGAAGCGAGAAAAGTAACTAATTCATTGATTACGTCTTTCCTTCTAACCTTTTTCATTGATCACCCCGACACTGCATCCTGCCAAAAGACGTTGGCAACGTGACGGTTTCTTTCAAATGACCAACCAGACCTGTTCTATTGATGTTGGCGACAGTTTAAAATTGGCCGTTCTGTCATTTTGATCGGCAAAAAGGAACCCTAGCCAAAAAGACAGCGAGTGGGTGGATGGAGAGTGGGATTTGTTTTTGGCACTTGATGCCAACTGACCAGGAACAACGATGTCAGAACAATGACACCAAGGAATTAACGTTCAGTTTTGTGTAGCGAAGTGAGAGCGTAAAGAAATTTGTTGTTCACACAAATATCTATAAAATTTTCCCTCAACCCAACAAATGTATACGTACGTGATGCTATTAGTAGATAGCTCTGACTATAAGCTCAAAGTCCTTTCGGAATAGTCTTTTACTGACCTTTGCTCATATTAAGCACGTGACCACGTGTTGTATGAAGAAAAATTGTTATTTACTACACATAAAAAGGTTTGTCCAGAAAGTAGTCAGCCATTTTTCAATACCTCGAGAACAGGTTGCTTGGCTTTGATGTAACTACTTGATCCAACGAGAGGGGACTTTCGTCGAATGTGTAAAGAGGCACTCTCCCGTGGTGTTGCTCACTCAGCAGTGAGATGCTAGCTTGGGTGAGTGTGACTGTCACATTCACAATGGCCTCGAGAGTCGATTTTCACGTCTCGTTTAATTTTTTTGTGGGACATTGCATTACTCAGGTTTTCTGCGGTAGTATATTGTCTGTGTGTGCTCATGTGTATATCATGTATGCAATTGCGGAACCTAAGAGGAAAGCATAACGAAAAAAGAGTATTGCCTTTTTAATGATTCAAAAAGTCAATATTAATGACTAAATATTATAGTATTGTTGTTTTTGTTTGGATAATTCATTGGAATTCTCACAAAT
Organism: Thysanoteuthis rhombus; assembly: GCA_963457665.1. Lineage (NCBI taxonomy): Eukaryota > Metazoa > Mollusca > Cephalopoda > Oegopsida > Thysanoteuthidae > Thysanoteuthis > Thysanoteuthis major. Next base: position 8,798,954 of record OY735215.1, read on the forward strand.
CCGATGGGATGTTGAGATATGTTCGTTCATACATCGTAGTTTGAGAAAATCCAGTCTATCTACTATTCCTGGAAAGTATAAACATTTTTATCTGTTCATTATATATACACACGATGATCATCATCATCAGCCGTTATAAGCTCACTGCTGGTCAGAGGCCTTCCCAATTCCCTCCCATGACGATCGTGATTGCACTAATCTATCTTGACCCTTCGTCTAGTATTAACTCTTTTCCAGAAAAGTTTTCTGTTCCACGGGCACTCAATTATTTACTCCATCCGCTGTCCCTTCTTTTCGGTATGTGCCTCACCCATCTCCATTTTTGTTACTTGATTTCTCATGCGATAGCGTATCCCCTCGTCTTCTTTCGGATACATAATGATCCTTCTCTATTGCTCAAAGTTATTCCTGATATTGCACTTTTCACAGCTCTCTATTTTATTCTGAGTTTGGTCATTAGTGGTTTTGTGCAATTTCCGGGTTCTACATCGGGTATCATTCATTGATTGTACACCATACGTTTTGAGCATATTGGCAATTTGCTTTTTAGTACGTCCTATTAATGCCAAATGCTTTCCAGTTATGCCTAGCGTTATCCAATTTTCACAGTCTTTCTCAAACACTATTGCCTTACCTGAATTAATATTTTATTTACCTTCATTCATTGTTATTGATCATTATTTTCGTCTTTGTTTAGTTCATCTTCAACCGTATTTTCTTGCTTTCTCTATTTAGGTCGTTTAACATGTTTTGTAGTTCCTCACCAGTCTCTGCTATTAATACATGACCATTGCACCACAACAAATCGTTCGAATATTATCCGTCTCTGTTTATTTCCATGTATTTCCCTATCTGTTTTCCGGAAGATACTATCAAGGCTTGCTACCAAGAGCTTTTGGTGATATCATTTTCCTTTGTCTGCCTCTTTTTAATCTTCATCTTGATGGTATCATTATGAAGTCTAATCATTGCAGCACATTTCTCATATATATCCTGAATTACATTTATATGATTCAAAGATACACTTGGTCCTTGTATTGAGTTGAAAACTGCCGTGTGCTCTATTCAGACAAAGGTGTTTTAACATTGTACTAAAGCTATACAAAGTGATTTGATTCTGGTGTCTTTTCAAATATCTGGATTAATGTGTGTAGCTGGTCAATTGTCGAAGAGCCACTTCTAAAGACTTTCTATTTGTTTAGTTTGTTTTCATCTCAAGCGTTTGTAAAGTAGAATGTAGTATGTTATTAGGTTCATAATTGGTAAAATCTCTAAAGTTTCTTTTCTTGCGTAGTAAAAACACTATCCCTATATAGAAAAAAATTGTGTGAATACTGGTAAACATAATCAAAGACTTGGCAGAGATTTTAAGCTGAACAAATGAAAACAATAGCACAGAGAAATACTTACAGCGAACTTCAGAACTAATTAAAAGGAGGAAATATCGTAATAAAGACAAAAAAAGAAAACGAAAAAGCAAAACTCAATAAACAATTTAGAAAAAAAAGGGAGAATGAAGAAAAACATTGAAAGGATGGAAAAAGCTGTAATAATAGGGAAGAGTACAAAACGCGCTCGAGCAGCAGGAAACACTGGCAAGCGATAGATGATTGCATCAAAAGACCGGAGAGGTAGAATTAATTTCAGTAGAGACAAGCTTTCAGCCTAAAAAAGATTTGAAGCTTTAAACACTAAACATTTGGACACTCCTCTAAAGTTCTTCCGTGTCACTACATTCACTTATTTCTTAATATCTGCCAATGCAATTTATGTAATTTCTCTCCTGTGTATTTTTCTGTTTTACATATACCCTGTTATTATGGAACAATGTGTCAATTTTTTCTAGTTGTGATCATCCGGGGTTCATTATATAACTATTTCTGAGATTTGATATATATATATTCTAGAGAAGCGAGAAAGCGGCATTTACGAGTTCTATGCTACATTTTTAGAAAGTATTCCAGACATATTTCCAGACAAACTTCCTGACATATTTATAAAGTATTTTAAATGCATGTATTATGATATTTTATATTCATATATATATATACATACAATAATTAAATAATTGAGTCATCCACAGACAGCTATTTCGTTGTAGCTATAGACTATACATTACCCCATCCAGTAATTTCTCATCAGACCCAGAGGCTGGCATTTTACCTCTGGTTGAATTCAAGCGATATATTAATTTAAGCACAATTCCACCAGAGTGCTGGATTCCAAAGTTGGAGGCGCACTCATAAGCTTATGATGAACGAGTTACCTAACTTAAAGAGTGCTCAACCCTGAATAAGGGACCGTTAATTATATTACATATGTATATCCAGGATGGAGCTCTCTTTAAGTAAGGTAACTTGTTCATTATAAGCTTATGAATGCGCTCCCAAAATGGCAATGGGCACGTCATGTTGCAAGAATGAAAGACAACCGATGGACATGACGTCTCACTACGTGGATCCAAAGAGATTACATAAGAAACTGAGGCCGACAGAACACAAGATGGAGAGATTAACTACACAGATTCAGGAAATACTGGCTCTGTAATGTTCATGATAGAGAATTGTAGCAAATCCTGGGCAAAGTCTATGTCCAACTACGGACGTTAAAAGACTGATGATGATAGTGATGATGAGAGGCACATATTCCTACATATATACTAATATATATATATATATATATATATATATATATATATATATATATATATATATATATATATATATATATATATATATATAATCAAATACATACTCTTTGAATACATAGAGTACAAGAAAGCATGTAATAGTAAAAACACTACACTAAATAAAATCCATAACATCTATTTCAAATGTGTAGAGTAGACAATGAATAGATAAATAAATTACAATTAGCAATGTCTCTTTGTTCCTTGTTAAGTTTATATTATCAGTGATGTCCAGAAAAATAAAGAAAACAGTCTTCAAAGAATCAATCAAACCGAGACCGGAATTGTTCTTTTATGATGAAATACACAATTAAACCAAAATATGATATAATGCCAGCGGAAGCAGGGAAATACTGCAATTATTCATAATGGACCAATCCATTTGTATGAATAAAAGACTTAGTCATAAAATGTTGCAGTTTTATTGGTAATAACCAGATCAGAGATACATGTACATATTCAGTGACTAGAAGATATAATACATTGATATTAACCAATATGTAAAATGACTCTTTGTTGGATAGAAAGAAAGGTTGACTGAAAGACAGGAACAATTTCAAAAACTGATGAATTGAGGAAAATCGATTCATTGGAAAAAAAAACATTATAAAAGATAAATTGATTCTAATATCGAGAGATATAGATGTAGAGACCAAGTCGAATACAAATCATCCGTCTACAAATGATAGACGGACACGAACAAACCAAAACATAAAGATATGAATAAACTGAGATAGATGGATGGATGGATAGATAGATAGATAGATGGATGCAAATCTGGACAGCTGATGAGGGTCAAATTTTTGTTATTCTTGACAGGGAACACTTAAACTGATGTTGTCTCGCGGCTTTTCTAACCATCGTAATTATTGCCAAATAAAAACGAGGATGTCACTAACAGTTAAGGCATCTAAGAAACAATAAAACAAAAGCAAATCAATTGATTGGCGCCAGCTGTAAACCGTTTGAGACAAACGGTCTTCAAACTCTGGATGTCAATTAATGGTCCCAAAGAGATAAAGGACAAGAAGGAGGAGGAGGAGGAGAAGAAGAAGAAGAAGAAGAAGAAGAAGAAGAAGAAGAAGAAGGAGAAGAAGAAGAAGAAGAAGAAGAAAAAGAAGAAGAAGCAGAATAAGAAAAAGAAGAAAAAGAAGCAGAAGAAGAAGGAGAAGAAGGAGAAGAAGAAGAAGAAAAGAAGAAGAAGAAGCAGAAGAAGAAAAAGAAGAAAAAGCAGAAGAAGAAGAAGAACAAGAACAAGAACAAGAACAAGAAGAACAAGAAGAAGAACAAGAACACGAACAAGAAGAACAAGAAGAAGAACAAGAAGAACAAGAAGAAGAAGGAGGAAGAGGAAAAAAACAGTGATTTGGGAATTTCCTCTCAATTCGGGTCGATAAAATTATCTTTGTCTTCTGATATTCCAATTCATTTGCGTGAAAACACTAATAGCTTTGGGTCTACGGTGCAGTAATCATCAGCAGCAGCATCAATTGTTGGACGTAAGTCTACCCTAAAACTCACGGGCGTTGCTGAGGCATTACTTTCTGAACTTGTTTAGTTCATCACTCAATCTGTTATTTTGCCAGCCACAGTTTCACATATGATCTCTGGGGATACACGTTGGGAGACGAAATGTTGAGCAGATGTTTGACATCTTCGCAATATGACCAACAAATAGCTAGTTGAGTTTTCTGATGGATTTCATGATGTATTTGACTCCAGTTTTTCTTCCCTAATATACTGTGCTGTCTTCTGATCCCTCCATGTGATACTAAGCATTATTTTCTCTTTTGCATGTTGATTGGTTCTCAACTCGGATTTGTTCCCGTTTCTTTATGGAAAATTCGGACTTTATTTCGATCCAACAAAAGTCAAGAGAAGTAATAAATTTATTGATCCTCTCCATTTTCAAATTGTTAAATGATCACCTCCAACATGGTGTAACGTTGGTCATGTGACAGTTTCTTTTTTGTGACTAACCAGATCTATCTATATTTCTATCTATCTAAGCAGGATCATATCTATAGTAAAGATTTTTTTAATAGATATTTAGGGATACCACTTCTGTATGATACAGTTCCTACGTAGTAGGACACCTAGTGAGAATCAATGTATATTATGGATACTGGAGGGATTTTGTTAAACCTCGCCTTAATTCAGATATCCTTAAAGCTTAGTCTCGCAGAAGGCCAACATTTTAAAGATTCAACAACTGTGATGCACCAAGTTTCCTACTGAGTATGTCCTACCTGCCGTGGAAATCAACATTCAAAACCATGACATTTGCCTGGATTCGAACATTGGCAACTGGTGTCTCTGAGATACATATGAGTATCACAGCTTAAAGTAATTTGATGTAAAATTTGCTGAAGTCATCTTCGTTCCGAAAATCTAGAAATTTCTACTCGTAATCGTCTACATGAAATATATTGCATTTTATACACGTACATAATAATCATTTTTATTACGTCATCAGAACACAGACTTCTACTTTACTACATCAGTTGCATCACGCAGCGTGGCCGAGTAAAAACACACATTGTTAATTATGATATGGAATGATGTCACTGTCACTGGAGATTATTCAGCTTTTTATGTTTTTACATCGTGTTCTAATCTTTGGTCTAAAATGAGTTCCACATTAAATTGCAGCAGCATTTAAACAGTATTTGTTCAGAAGAAGGGTTTGCAACTACTGCATCCCTTCGATGGTAATCCAAAGTGCTAAAACATGGAATCTAACCAAGAGACTGACCCTCAAACTGAAAACAGTGCTACGTGCGTTGGAAAGGATCATGGTAAACATCACATGGAGGGATCACAAGACAGCACAGCATATTTGATAACAAAATAGGAGTCACAGATATCATAGAAGCTATTAAAAACTCAAAAGGCAATGGTTTGGTGATGATGCAAGAATGTCAGATAACTGCTGGACATTATGATTCACTAGTGGATCCACAGAGATTGTATGGGAAACTGTGGACAGCAAAGTTTATAATGACGTGATGAACCAGGCACATTCAAAAAGTATTAGCTCAGCGACGCTTAAAAGCTGACAAAAATGATAATACGGCCTTTGTGCTGAGTTAGTCAAAAGCGAAAATATTTATGAATTTTTCTCCGCTCTTCATTGATTTTACAGTTGGTCAAGTATAATACAGTCTTCACTACTTTACGAACAATTGTTAGCTGGTACACTAAACTTTTCTATCGTTTTAACTGCACATTCTAATGACACGTACTCTCGAATGGCAGGTTGATTTTTCAAATTCTTATAAGAGTATTATCAGTGATTTTTTCGCACCAATGATAGAGGAAGATATCATGGCATTAATCAAAGACACATATTGGTTCATTCATTTCATTGCACTCCCGTAATCAGTATACGGGGTATTAGACGATGGAAGGGTGATGAAAAGTGATTTTCATCTATACCTTTCGACTTTTCGTCATTTATATGATTATCTAATTAATTACGGCGCAAATAACGAGTGTCTACGGTAAAAAAAAGTTTCCATATTACATTTTGGGTGTGAGCATGGGTTAGCGTTCGGACACCTGTTATTCTCTTCATATTTCATGCAGAAGAAGACAGTCATGGACACGATAGTCAAACAAAAAAAAGATTTATTTCAATAATCGAAAACAGTTGTGGTTGTGTCATCTGTGCTTTGATGTACATAAAATCATTGGGATGTTTAACGAGCATTCGTAAGCTCTGAAATCGTACAAAGGCCCCCAAAGTAAAATCCAACAATACATTTATGCTCACTATTTAATCAGATACAACGGAAGCATTGCACCCGAAGTACCAAACTGATGTTCTTTCAAAAATCAAAAAACAATTTAAAAAAAATTTCATTACCGCTTTAATTTGTGAATGATTTTGTGCTTGATTATACTTTAAAAACTTTTGATCGTCCCGATGGTATTTGGGCATCAACTTGAAGATTACCCGTAGTTATATCTAGTGTAGTCTTCAACATTACGATCTAAACTATGAAACGAAGCACTTTTCTCTCTGTTTCACGGGATAGCCTCGAAAATCTTTATTGCATATTTTTATAACTTGGACAATTGTTACGGCACAATGCAATAATGAGCAATTGGCTTTCTTGAATATCTTTTTCGAGGCGAGGAAGTCATATGGTGATTTTTCTGCATGGAATAAATTTTCTCAATGCTGCAGATGCGATGTCGAAAGTGTTCGTGGATCTTAGATGGAATGTTCTTCCATATGCAACGACCTGTAACTTTTAGACTAGCATTTGTTTCTCTCCTTGCAGCACTTTGCCTGATTAGAGGCTCGAACAATCAAAAGAAATTGAAAACTACCTGAAGAATACTTTGGAAAAAAAAATTGAATTTCGTCTTCCATGTTAAAATGCATAATTTTGCTGAAAGGTCGTGTAGAGTTCCAGGAGGATAGGAAAAATTCTCTGATTACCGACGACATAATGAGTCGTCAGTACAGTTCTCTATATGTTATAACTTGTCTGACTATAATGTTTTTTGTTTGCAAATTACAAAAAATTGGTTAAGTACAATTACTAAATGGTTTTGTTGATACAAATGTACTGAATGTAAGGTGGTCTTGTATGTGGAATCATGCGTCAAGATATGTTCGCATAAATTGTTGAAACATTTTATCGTACGAGATTGAACGACTGTAGCCACCAAAGGTGGCAAAAGATTTTACACCATTTTATATGTACGTGTGTTTGAATGTTAATGTATTTCAGTGTTACTGGGCGTACTTCTTGGAAATAAGCATAAGTATTCCACTAAACATTTTTTAATTTTTTGGAAAAAAAAAAATGAGTTTTTTGATAGTGATGTCAGATATAATTTATCTAGACCATATTCATCGTTCCATGGAATTTCCTTTACACAATTATATATATATATATATATATATATATATATATATATATATATATATATATATATATATATATATATATATATAACGATTCACATTGTCAATATGTACGAAAATAACACCTTTCAGACATTAAAGTAGAATTTTTTCATTGTTACAGAAGTTGTACTGGAAATCGAATTTCAGTAGAAAACGGTTCCGAGAACTTTTACGCATAAGTGATATTTTAATGAAATTTTAATGAGAAAATAGCTGATACGAGAATTAAGACATGTAAAAATAATTGCAATCAGAGTCGATGATTAGACTACCTAAGCGTAAAAATTTGAAATCGAGTAAAAAATTCCATCGAAAAAAATAATGGTCAGAATAATTCTATTCATGCTATCCCTGGCGTTTACCACCAGAAAAAAAAAACGAAATTAGAGTAAAAAAAATACACGTAAAAACATTTAGATTCTCCAGAATCTAATTGCTCAATTTTTTTTTTCCAGGACAAGACCCCCCCAAAAGGTCAAAAAAGCCCCTCCCCACAAAAACAAAAACATTTTTTGAAAGAGTCTCGTGGGGTACTGCAACCAATGTCCAAGTGAGTATACAAACATAAAACACAAAAACACGCACGTATATATATATATATATATATATAAAGTATGGGATGCTTTGACATCTTTGTAAGTACGTTGATGCTAGATGCTGGTTCAGTCGAAAAAATATTGGAAAATTCACACCTCCAAAGGAATTTTTATGATCAACAAACGTATTATTCTTCACAATTTTTGTGGACTTGCAACGAGCCTGGATAAATTGTCGTGCGTCACAAGAATTTCCTTCAACCTGAAATTGCCGCTATGACGTTCATGGCCTCACGTTGACGTCATAATAGCAGACCAACTACATCCATCACTCTCTCTCTCCCTCTCTCTCTTTCTCACGCTAACTCTCTCTTCGTTTACGGTTGCACCAGTTACGCACTTATTTCACCATTTTATTTCACACACGTTAAATAGTTGTTCGAATTTAGCTCCGTTTTGAAACAAGACAATTTTCTTCAGTATTCAATATTGAATAAAATGATATCAAGCTAAAAACCTACAGTTTGTAATATTCAATTTAATCGAAAGAATGAATATTAATGGTTCTATTTAGCATATATTTAAAATAGAAAAAAAAAAACGAATATATTTCAGCCTCTTATTCCTGAATTTAATTTCCGTTTCTTGTAGCGTTTGTATTTTCAAATCATTTTTTTAATTTTAGATATGTAATGCCTTTACGCTGGCTACCGTTTCAGCCTCCTTGATTAGGTTTCACATATCCGAAGAACTCTTATTCAGTCCCTTTATTATTCGCAGATTAGATTTAGTGGCATATAGTGGAGTATACTCATTCACATAACCCTGCACTATTTTACCAATGACTGGGCAGATGGATTCATCCATATTCCAAGGGAATTAGTGCCACGTAAACAGAAACTGTCCCACATTGCTGTTATCTTTGTGTGTATATATATATATATATATATATATATATATATATATATATATATATATATAATCTTATTCTTTTTCTCCTTCTAACCTGAACAATTTATCCATCAACGTTAATGTATATCACTGTATTTATATATATCTTTCTATATCCATCTGTCTATCGATCTAGCCATGTATTCATCAATGTATCAGTCTTTTCAGATCTATGTTAATCTCAGTGTGATCATATTCCTTTTTTGTGTTTCTTTATAATATAACACAATTTAAAATCCACACACGTACATACTCTCTCACACACACACACATACACACACACACACACACACACACACACACACACACACACACATATATATATATATATATATATATATATATATATATATATATATATATATAGAGAGAGAGAGAGAGAGAGAGAGAGAGAGAGAGGGGGAGATTTTTTACCCGAATAATCGCTTCTTCTGCATAAGGGTAACAATTTTACAGATAAAAGTATTTGATCAACTATTTGGAACAACAAGAAAAATCATCTCATAGAAATATATCCGTGAATATCTAGTTAGGATGGTGCAGTACTTACCTGTCCCACGTGGGCCTCGTCGATCACAAAAGATCCTGCAACATGAAAAAAATCCCCCTTCGAGCCATGATAATGGATGCACATTGCTCTCTATATACATACTAGAATATACCCGTCAAAAATGTCAGGGATATTTATGTATGGATCTGCACAAAGGACCCTGAAGCTATCTCAAGGGGAACCTTGTTTTTCATCATTTAAGTTTCTCAATTTTAAGTTTTTCTCAAGTCCCAACTCAACTCATGCTGTTCAAAAGATTGATCAGGCAAAAAGCCAAAAAAATATCTATGACGTAATCTCCATTGTTATGTCATAAAAAGAAGTTAAATCTTCCAAATGATATCAATGCACAAACAAACAAAAAGAAAATTAGCATATATTTTTATTATAATTTTAGACATCAAGATTAGGATTAATCTTTGGTGAGTTATTATGATGTAAAGGAAAGTCTACTACTGCAGACAAGTGGCTTTGGTTTGGGTTTTTATTTCTTTGAAATATTCCAAAATAGCAAGCAGTATAGGGGTGCTGCATCCTCCCGATAGTCACCTATAGAGCTGAAACATGAAAACTAACCTAGAGACTGATCCACAAACTGAGAAACATACATCACCCACATGATTGAATTATGCTTGGCCTCACATGGAGAGGCAACAAGACAGCACAGTATATTAGGAAGAAAACGGGAGATTCAATCTTCAATGAGTCTGCAAATCATCCTTATCAGTCTCTTAATGTCCGTCGTTGTAGTGAGTGTGATGTCCAGCGGTGGTCCACCATTCTCGTAACATGGCTGTTCGGGTTTTTTAATGGATTCCGTGAATTCCTCTCTTCTACCAGATATATTGGGCTGTCCTGTAGTCTCTCAATGTCTGTCTTTTGGTTAGCTTCCATGTTCCAGCTCCATAAGTGACTTGTATACTCACCTTTTTAGGATTAATTGGATCTTCTTGTTTCCGAAGGTTGAGCCTGCCCTATCAATAGCTTGCCATCTTCGGGTAATTCTTCACTTCATTTCTTCTTTTTAGGGTTTCATGGAGATTAGTTATCCTAAGTAAATGCAGTGGTCCACTTTCTCCAGTTTTTGGCAGTTATTTATATTCAAATACTAAGTGCTGAGAATGTTCAGGATGTTATCAAGATGACTTTGTGTATTAAGTTGACACGAACAAGTGCTGGAATGGTGATGTTCAACTCTAGATTGGCAGAGGGATTCGATAAGTACTACTAAGCAGTCGATTCCTATCTTTGCAACCGTGTATCGGTGCATTTAATTATTATTATTATTATTATTATTATTATTATTATTATTATTATTATTATTAATTAATCGCCTGAAATTATCAAAACTTTCAAATATCCTGTGGAGCCTCTGGGAGTTGTACACGGTGCACCACGGAGCACACTTTGGGGATTCTACATAAACACACGGATGCATATGTGTAAATGTGTGCGCTTTCTTCTTTATAAGTACATGGATTCTTCTCACATATACATGTATATACCTAAACACAGATGCTAACCGTTTTAATAATGCAGATAGATAGATACACAGAGAGACAGAGAGAGAGAGAGAGAGAGAGAGAGACAGACAGACAGACAGACAGACAGACAGACAGACACACAGACGGACGGACAGACAGAGAGAAAGAGAGATTTTCGGAGCAACGAATAAGATTTGTTGCCTTGGATACCTCTAATATCCCTTTACGGATCGCTGCTTTTCCGAATTGAAACTCTTTTGCTCATTATTTCTCCCTGTCTTTTCTCCCGATACACGTCTCGGCAAAAACCTCATGTGCGCGTATGCACCAAGGGAAACGCATTTAGAGACACTGAGCTGAACTCTTACCAAACTAGAGTAAATGTTTTCATTTCTCAAAATACATTCTTGGTACAACAATACTTCTAGTTCTACATTTAACTACAATCTAAAAAATATCTCTGTACCTGTGTGTGAGTATGCACTGCAATGATTCGGCAACTGACTTCGAGAAACAAAATTAAAGAATTATCTCCAATTAAAAAAAGAAAGAATTCATTTTTCTTTATAGTTTCTATGAATGATTTTGCTTGACCCCCGCTGTTTATATAAAATGTCTAAATTGGCCACACTCGAGAGAAGGAATCAGAATATTTCGAAGCCCTGGAAAATGTTTCTTACAAGACAATTATAACAGGCTGCCCCACATACCACAATAGTCACAATTGTCTGTTCCCCCCTAAATATGTATCTTTGGGACATGCATTTCCCAAATATCTAAAAAAAGACAATTTTGATAATATTTAATATCTGTAATTAGAATTTCAGTTTGATCTTTTTTAGTTTCACATCATATGAGAAAGAAGGCGATAAAACAGAGACTATTTCCTGGGAGACATATTTGCATTTTGCACCTGAAAAATGCTGTTGAATGATTTGGTCAAAACTTTCAGTTATCATCAAAGATACGAGGAAAATGAATTTTCATCATCGATGGAATCTCAAGTAACCTCTGTTGGGGGTCGTGGCGCAAAAACTAATTTGCTAAAACCTGCTTTGAGCTCCATTGATAACAATTTAGTTGCAATAGCTCGGACCAATTTTGAGTTTTATGATCACAAAGAGACGGACATCTGGTGAATTGTAGCAAGATGATTAGTTCTCTCCTTACCTTCAAAAAATGACCAGGGTCATTGAGTAATTTTGCAAATGCATTGTACTTATACAATATCAAAACATTCTCCTGTACAGTATTTTCCTGCTTCTTTTCAGTATTTCCTGGATATTAAGCTATTGTAAAGGTAAAAATGTTCAAGGTAAGATGATATTCTTTAAGGTTACGTGACCGGACATCATTGAGAGTCATTGCTGATTTTTATATCAGTAATGTAATGGTTGAAATGACTAGTTGACTAATTGCATCAAAAATAAAGAACTAAATAAATTTGAAAGATAATTCTCAACTTTCTGTAAAATATGGCCCAGACACCTCTGCTTACAACATGCATACTGTGGTTTCTCAAGTAGGAAGCTCACGCATTGAAGTCCGATGTTTGGTTTTCTGGATGCAAAAATTTCGTTTTACTACAATCTTCTGCTAAAGAAAAAGTGAATCTATCGTTTGAAGCTTGTTTTGTGTAAAAGCTCATTACAAAGCAAGCTTTGAACGTAAAAGCAAACAAAACTTGCTGTGAAGCAACCTTTTAAAAGAAAGGGATACCAGTATCCTAATTTGATCTTCATTTTCCGGGTCTTGAAACGCAAAAGAAATCCCATATAAATGAAGAGGGTTGCTCCTTCCCTTTGACCACTTTCGGTTTACGGAAGGTTTTTCTTATTGGAACAAATTACTCTGGAGTTGTGACGAGAAAATGTGATGCATAACTTGGATGAAACATTGTGCTATGGAACGTGTCTTTTTAAAAAATTCTTTTTGGTTCAAAATTGCGTGGAGGAATTTTGGTGAATTCTAAATTAGGTTTCTGTTTATTCAATGAGATTTATAATCATCACATTATGCATCTAGGAAGCTGAAATATGAAATATGGGTATATCTTTTCACTAGGGAGAATATTGTATACGTGGGGCTAGCCTAGTAGGCATTCAAGATCAACAGAGGTCATCAGAGGTCATCTCTAGCTGACTGAACCAATTGTAGGCTATAATGGTGCCCAGAAGAATCTGAAATTTAATGTAGGGTTACGTCATTCTGCAGCAAAGATCATGAACAATGAAGAGTTGAAAGTGGAGGCAATTCGAGGCCCCCGGGAGACTTTTTCTATAATTTCTAACCAATTGGGAATTCTTAGGTAGAGTTTTGCAACTACGAAGCGGATATTCGCAGCAATTATAACATGCCTTGTGAGGTTGGCCTCACATGTTATTCAAAGTCATCGGCGGCCATTTCTAATTCTTAATTAAGATAAATATTAGGGATACAATTTATCCACCTCATAATTTCACGAATAACGATATGAATTAAGAAAACTTCACACATTTGTCTTCCAGAATACTTTCAATACATATACATATAGTTGAATATTATTGGGCATTAAACATATATATATAACATTTCCATTTGATAATTTCTGTTTATATATATACATATATATATATATATATATTCTTCAAGGCGGCTTCCTTATCGGTTACAGATTACTGCAGCAGTCCCATTTCCTCGATTGTTCATTCTATTTATGTTGTCTAATCCAAATGATACATTCACTATGTAATAACGGGAGATAATTTCGAATACTTCCAATATAGAACAATTCATAATGAACATATATGTATGTATATTTATAAATATATATAATAATGAATGCATATTATTAGCTTCAACTTCAAACCTTTCTTTCCTATTTTTTCAGAAGCTGCTAGGGTTGGAGGGTTTTGTATCGCTGGGAACCAAAATCCTTTTGAATACTTTTGACTCAATTTATTATTGATGCTATTTGTCTGGATTGGCACATATTTGAATACAGCAGAACTCGAGGTGAGGCCGTGGGGTGTCGGGCTTCAGATTGGTGTTTACTCCATCTTAATATCTCCGACTAGACTGGATGTCTCACGCCGGGAGCGATTGTCGAATTTGATTATCAAATTCTTCCTTAGCCAAAGGGCCGAAGAAGAAAGGCAGCGAACATTGCATCGTGGCGACTATCGATCGAGTCTTGGCCAAATGGGACAAGGAAAGAAGGCTAAACAAGTGGCTGAGGGCGAACAAAGTAGGTAAAATACATACGAAAGGGGGGAAAATGGGGCGGAGAGCATATACAAAGATGAGGCTGATCAGGGGATTTCGTATGGAAATAGCAGTAATATATATGAAAGTAAAAGTGAGCAGTATACGTACGCTGGCTACAGCCTCTGCCAACCCTGTGGACTTGAAGTGAATATATATATATATATATATATATATATGTTTGTGTGTGTGTGTGTGTGTGTGTGTGTGATCCAATTCTTCATTTGAGGAAAGTTTTTTTACGGCCAGCCTCCGGCAGACTAAGCTCAACATTCAAAAACATGAAAATTCAATTAGTTTTGTCTTCAACCAATGCCTCGTTTCGATAGTCACCTACGCAGCTGAATCATGGAACCTTGCCAAAAGACTGGCCCTCAGACTAAGGAACATGCAACGAGCTCTGGAACAAGTCATGCTTACCATCACACGGAGAGATCACAAGTTAGCACATTATATTAGACTTGAAATCACGACACTCAACGTGCATCCCCAATGTTCATATGCAAAACTTCTGCCAAGTCAGTCAGGTTCTAAAGATATTGGCGCCGCCACGCCTATGATGGGAAGATCTGGAAAACCTTGAAGAAGGTCTATGTCCAACGTCGAACATTAAGAGGATGATGATGACGTACAAGGATTGTTTCATCGATATTTTCATATATTCATTTCTGTTCATTTGTTTACAAAAATTGTCCAAAAGTATGAGATTAAGTGCGCTCAACCAATATATTGGTCATTATCAAGAACAGAAGATACAATAGTTAGAAAATTGAAAAAAATCTTATTTGTTCACCGTCATGACATGGTGTTTATAAACTAATAATTTCTTCTTGTTTTTCGCTATGATTGTGATGTCATGTTTTTTTCAATTTATGCATATATATATATATATATATATATATATATATATATAAATATATATATATGAAATATATGAAATACATACATATGTGCGTGCAGTCGTGTGTGTGTAGATTCTATGATGTTTGAATTTGTGTACATACGTGTATGTGTTCGTGTGAATCATGTGAATCGATCCTACAGGCCAACAATGAATCCAGATACAGATTAAGATAGCATGGGCACATTATCTATCACGTTAAAGACCGAATATATCTCTGTTTTTTGCATATACATACATACATATATATATATATATATATATATATATATATATATATATATATATATATATATGTGTGTGTGTGTGTGTGTGTGTGTGTGTGTGTGTGTATATATGTCTGTTTCTGCGTATCTATTTTATCCTATCCATATGTTCATATTCATACCTACGTATCTATCTATCTATCTATCTATCTATCAATAAATTATCAAATTCATATATTCTCCTGTCTGTTCATATCTATCTCAGTGTGATATAGAGATGCAATAGTTTAGCCCGAAGCGAGGATTTAACTAACTCTATGGGCCATGATTCGTGAGACCATAAGTATTCACTATCCAAGCCATTTTCTCTATAGTAATTGTTTTCAATCTGACCGTGTTCTATTCGCGTGTATGTGATGGGGGCACAGTAACAATTAAACTCATTTATGACATGCACACGGCTACAATAGTAGTGAAAATCAAATTCTATCGACGATATTAGCTTGCTAAACTCCTATTCTTGGTAAATATTTGCCATATCATTTTATGTTTGATATTTGGTTATAGTAATGCAGCCAGTGAGGAACGAAATCGTTTCTATAGACACGAGATTAGGTGTTCTGGGGTAATTATTCAACCATCTTCATTTGAGGGAGGAATGTGACACAAGGTCTATTAAACTTTTGAGCCGATACACGTACGGGTTAGTTGGGACAAAACTTGCACAGACACCATAATCAGTGTCCAGGGGGGGGGGAATAGTGTGACCATCATCAACATGGAATCTGTTTGTTAGATTTTTATGAATTCCCCATGCTAATAGTTTTTGAAGCTGGAAAGACATAAAAACAAAAATCGGATTTACTAACCTCATAAGTCCTGATTCATTCGATTACAACTGAACTTAACGGTGTCCATTTTTTTCGATAAGATGCTAGGTCTATTGAATTTCTCTTCGAAGTCGTACACGCAAACAAGGAGTACCAAAGTCATCAACGTAGCAAAGTCATACATACGTACAAACCAAAATATACACGTGTATCAATGAATACTTAAAAATCTAACTATTTTAGTCACTAAGTATATTAGACGGACAAAGTAGCAAGAACCATCAAATTATCTAACGATGTCCTTCCGACAAATCACTTATTGTGGAATGGGGAAGATGCTGCCCTAAGGACAGTATACATTTGGGGGATAAAGGAAGTTGTCCAGTGTGCACCATCATCATCATCATCATCATCATCATCATCATCATCATCATCATCATCATCACATTCATCATTATCAGTCTTCTAACATCCATCGTTGGACATAGACATTACCCAGGATCTGCAACATTTCTCTATCATGAGCATCGTGGGGGCAGTATTTTTTTAATTTGTCTAGATCATCTCTCTATCAAGCTTGTTGTCGGCCTCGGTTTTGCATGTGGTTTCTGGGGATCCATGTTGTGAATTGTGAGTCCATTGGTTGTCTGCCATTCTCGCAATATGACCAGCCCATTGCCATTCAAGTTTTTTAAATGGATTCTATGATGGCTCTGACTCCTGTTTTCTTTCTGATATATTGTGATGTCTGGTGATCTCTCCGAGGCTCTGATCTCTTATCATATGAAAACCATATTCAAACAGCAGTCGGAGCTGGGTTGTTAAGATTGAGAACCCTCGGTTACATTCACAAAATACTGTAATTTCTCAATTCCCAAACTTGCTTTCGATAAAGAATTGAGGATTTGAAAACAAAAGAACCATCAAGCTGAGTAATTCTGAAACAAATTTTGTTGTAAAATCTTTATATTATTATTGCAAAACACAAATCAATATTTTTTGGACAACCCACACCATCCTGATTTTAATTAGACATTTAATGAAATAAAAAATTTTGAGTGTGATAATTCACTCATATAACAAATGAAACATAAAATAAATAAAACAATAATAATAATAATAACTGTTTTTAATTGTTGTAATTTTTCAAAATAAGTTGATGATAAATTTTAGAAGATGTCTCATCCATCGAAAATCCAAAATTATTCTGCAGAGCCCACTTTGGAAAACACTGAATGAGTGTATTCAATCGTTATTTCGATGCAAATTAAACTGCAAACTCACCAGTGTACTTTCTGATAAATGATTTATGGTTACTTCTGCCTGAACAATTGTCTGGGAAAACATATCGTGAGAATATGGGAAAAGTTCACACTTCAGATAGTCTATCAAAGTGTAGCCTATATCATCTGTTGGAGTGTAGCCTATTTTTCATGATGAAATGTAGCCTATCTATCATCGGTTAATGTAGCCGATCTCTGAACATTTGAAATATACCCTGCCTTTCGTATGTTGAAAACACTCGATAAATCTGAAAGTAATCGGAAAAGAGAGAACTTTTCAACTGCAAAGTTCATCTTGATTTTCTGGGGTATTTACGACTGAATTGACATGAGAAAACGTTCAGAAAAACTTGCACCCCGCCTCCAACACAAACACACACACACACACACACACGCACACACACACACATACACACACATATATATATATATATACATATATATATATATATATATATATATATATATATATATATATATATATACTGAGATTGAGGGAAAGAAAAAGAAATTGAGAGAGGGAGAGTTACATAATCATGCATGATTGAGCATTCATGAGTAAGTGCGTAGGCCTATATATATATATATACAGAGAGAGAGAGAGAGAGAGAGAGAGAGGCAGAGACAGAGACAGAGAGACAGAGAGAGTGAGTGTAGTGTGTGTGCATCAAGACAGTAACATAAATTTCCTTACCATGGAGAACAACGTTCACAATATAGAAGCACTATCAACCAAGGAAGATGAAACGAGATACCTCTTAGTATACATCAGTTTATTTTAACCTATCAACAGATATACACTTCTGGGAAATTTGAAAAAAAGATTGCAAGATCCTCCAAAGTGATAAGATCAACTGACGATTAGAACACATAAGAACACACCAACTACAATTTCATTAGTCAAAATAAAAAGAGAAAAACTTTCATGGAATTAAGGCCTTTTAGTCTACACATACGGACTTACTCAGTCCAAATAATTAAGAAGAAAAATGCCTGAAGTGGCTCTTGATAGCTGGAACACGTAATATAAAATATAAGAAATAACAATACTCAAAATTAGTACATTCGAGGAATTTTTTGAATTTCAGATATTCATTTTATTTTTGTTGGTTCTGTCTTTTAAATATATACATATATACATATATATATATATATATATATATATATACATTTATATATATATATATATATATATATATATATATATATATGTATATATATATATATATATATATGTGTGTGTGTGTGTGTGTGTGTGTGTGTTGTGTGGATGTGAGGTGATCGGATACAATGCTGATGAAAGGGACTTTTAGAAGGTAAAGAAAAAAGCAGGTGTTACATTTCGAAAATTCACCTTGGCATGTTCCGATGCATTTAGACGGTTGCCAGCCATTTTTCTTTCGAGGAAACTGAAGCAGTGCAGAGAAAATTGCGTGCTGTTTGCATGTTTGTAATTGAGGAAAGAAATGAGGATATTACTGTGTTTAGGGTTATTCAGTAATAGCATGTGGGAGGGTGTTTGTATCTGTATAGATGACAGTGAAGGTGGGTCTGAAATAAGAAGGGTCTGAGAGAGGAAAGGTCAGAGGATGTTTATATGTGTGTTTGTGAGTGTCAAGCTTTTCTTAGATGAGAAAGGGCTGTGAGGGGGGTTAGGGTGAAAATGGTCAATTTTCAGGAGAGGTTTGTTTGACTGTGTGTGTTTTTTTTTTTGGATGGAGGGGTGGTACCTAGCATTTAATGTTTTTTAATCTTTTGGCTGATACTTGGACTCCTTAATTTCAAAAGGGTAGAATCTGATCAAAAATGTTCATGAATCCTCGACACGCAGATGTATCGAAGCAGCCTTTACATATCAATGCGTTACAGTAACGCAAAGGGCATTTCTCGATTGCAAACTCACTAAATGCATTGAATTTAAGACAGAATCACATGAATACAACCCATTACAACATTAACAAACAAGGAATTGGCTATCACCCAATGGACCATTTTAGAAATAGTTTAAGCACACACATACTACCCCCTTAAGAAAAGAAAAAGAAGTCTCACCCCAAATAACCAAAAAGTTTCAAGACAACACGCCCTAGGTTCACCCCATCCGCACAGGACAACACCCAACCATTAAAAGCTGGGCACTAATCAATTGCACCTCATTTCTCTTCAAAGTTCCTACATAAAAACCGCTCATACTCATTCTCGTGTCAGCCCTACTTTTCTAAACAGTCCAAAAAGTCCTCTTTCGGTCCTGCCTTCAGTTGTCTCTCGTTGTTTCCCTATACCACGTCAACGGTCTGAAATCCTCTGTAAAGACAATAATATTCCTAAATGAAACATGAACAGACCCTGTCATGGTGAGTGCCACAATCGCACTATACACGTCTACCAATGATATCTAACCACCGATTGAGTTACCTGATTATCTGTTCTGATATGTACGATAACTTCACTTCTGACACGCTGTTAAGTAACGTTTCATAAGTATTCATAGACGCTTCCGATAATTGCCAGACCTGGTGGATTCTTTGAAATCTCTGACTCCTGTCTTTCTCTAATATACTGTGTTGTCTTGTGATCTCCTCATTGAATAATGATTCTTTCCAGTACACATGGCATAGATGTCAGTTTCAGGGGCGAATCTTTTGGTTAGCTTCCATGATTTAGCACTATATGGGATTGTCAAGAGGCTTCATTTGGTGTAAATCCTTCTTTTTAAGACTAATGACTCTTCTTAGCTATTGATGCCTGAGCTTACTCTAGAGAAAGCCAACTTAAGCTGATTCTTTGCTTGATTTTTCTTATGATTTCATGAAGATTCATTGTATGAGTTAAATGAAAAGGTTTACTCTGGGAGTGCCTTTTGATCTTTGTTTCGTAGAATAATTCACTAAGTCTTATCACATGGCGAGGGTTTTTTTTCTAGTTCTATTGTTTGGCACAAGGCAGCAAATTAGGTGTAACCAATGGGAATTGACTCAATGCACTGGAGTATTAGAAGCAGTCGGCTTGTTTTGCTCGTTGATCATTACTCGATCGTCAATATTCCCTCGGATTTTTTTTGCTGTCAGTGTGCACAAAATATCTTTTTTTCCTTATGAAAAAGTGCAGTCTCTTGAATTTGACATAGTGAATCAGTGGTTTTCATAACATCCACATTCTGAAATACCGATAATTACCATGAAAATACTGCAAAACCACGCCTAGCAACTCCCGCCTGCCAATTTCAACATTTTCATCTTATTTCTCTAATTTACCACACATTGCTCAACAGCCACTTTTTTCCTGAAATTCTAAATTTAGAAGTTTGATAATTTACTAAATACCACCCGACAATGCCTTTAAACGTTCGAAATCTGGAAATTCAACAATACCAATTATCTGCCCGGCAACATGATGAAGGCAATTCAAATGTTAAGAATCTAAAATTTTTGACTCGTTCACTAAGTACCATCAGACACACCCAGGAGCCTTTTAGAACATCCTGTAACATGATTGAGACGAGAAATTTTATTTTGATACCTTTTGATGGAACTGAACAAAACAAAATGTAGCTTTATACCTTCCCCAGGTGCACTTTTAATAGGTTGATGCAAGAGAAACAAAGAAACAAACAGAAAGACGTCACACAGTTCATTACATCGATGAATAAGAATTTCACGTAGCTATATATGTGAAATTAATGACAATGCAAATAAAAACGAATCCGTCAATCATATTCGACAACTAATTAGTACAATGCTCTTGCTTTTTAAAATAATTGTACTTAATTCCATTTTTCCTCAAAGTTGTGAAAAGAAACAATATTTTCCATCTCTGCTATTGTAAATTAATACATGTACTGTCTGATATATTTCCGTCAATCATTTTTGAGAATAGATACATATATCAAACCAAATCTGAAATAGACTTTTGTACATCATCAATAGCAGTAGCTACTAGAAGTCCATTGTTAGACAAAAGCCTTTTCAGTCTCCATCCATGACGACTGCGATTGTGCAGACCACTTCCAAGGTCTACTGACCAACATTTCTATATCAACTCACTATATTGGTTCAGGCTTTTTTTTTACAACGTTCTCTGTTCTTCTGCACCAATAGTTCAACCTTTTGCTCAATCTGTTGTCCTTTTTTTTTCTTGCTATATGTCCAGTCCTTTGCTGTTTTTATTGCTTAAAAATTTATTTGATATCCTTCAATCTAATCCTACTTCAGTTTCAAATTATTCTTTTTTTCCATTTCATAAAGTTATCCTAGGTATGGCTCTCTATGCGATTCCAAGTTGGTTCTCTGTTTTGTTAATTCTCATGTTTCGCACCTGTAATTTATAGCCGGTAATATACATTCATTTTACACTTTACACTTGGAGCGTATTGGTGAGGTTCTAATCACTATTTCTCTATCCATACCAAATGCTTACATGCTAATCATGATGAGTCAATTTATTTTGCTTCCTTTTATTCCTGCAAGTTGTTATTAACTTTCACCTTTTATTTCATACTGATGATTGAATATGAACACTTTGACACAGAGAAATCAAATTTAGCAAATCCATTTTATTCCTTATCCATACAAATGATTCCATATATATATATATATATATATATATATATATATATATATATATATATATATATATATATATATACATATATTCCCCAACTTATGACTGTTCGTACAATCGACCGGTATACACGGAGATAAAAGATTCATGTAAATATAAAGGTGCACTCCTAAATTAAGTAAATTTAGAAATTTGCTTGGTCTTGAGTGTATAAGAACTGATAAAGCGCAAGGAAGTATATAAATCATACTTGTACTTATGATATAATTATATTTCGTTCCGAAATAAAGTCAGCGACAATTTAACAGCAGCCTTTAACGTCCTTCGTTGGACGCAGACCCTCTACTGCCAACACATAATTCAAAGATAATGGTTACAGCAAGTAGTCGGCCAACAGGTGACTTCATGCAACGGATCATCATTTATTACCTTACGACTCATTATCTTGCAGTGCACAATAACACACAATGACTCAAACAATCTACTTTCTTCAGTAATCGGTACATCATTAAGCTGAATAGATTTGTTTACCCATCTCTCGTTTCTAAAATACAATCACCTAAGCGTAAAGGAACAAAAGAAGTGTTGCCAATTTAAATAGAATTTTTTGTTTTTTTCCATTGAATTTCGAGAATGTCTTCCTAAAAAGTCACATCTGGTAAAATTGAACAAAACAGTAAAGATGGTAATGCATTGGTCTTTATATTGTAGATATAGCATACAAACACCTCTGAAAATTGTCTGACTTACGCCTGTTTCAGGATACGACTTACCACTCAGAAAAGACCAAGGTCTTAAGTAAAGGGAGTATATATATATATATATATATATATATATATATATATATATATATATATATATATATGGTACAAATCAGGCTAGCAGTATAACATAACATAACATTCGCTTGATGAGGCCCAAAGAGGGCAGAAACATGAGCTAGTTTGTGTAGCTAATCCACAATCTACTAATTATATATATATATATATATATGTGTGTGTGTGTGTGTGTGTGTGTGTGTGTGTGTGCGTGTTTGTGTGTGTGTGTGTGTGTGTGTGAGTAAATATGGTTTTCAAACGAAGCTTTTCAAGATACATTCCATTTTTGATACGTGACTTGCCTTAATGGAGGTTCCAGCGTTGGGATTGATTTCGCTCCATTGCACAATGGTGTTCAAATACAGCAACGTAGGAAGCGTGGTCCCTGATTCCTGTAGGAGGAGGATGAGCACTACAACTTTGTAGACAATTTCTCCAGACATGTTTGTACAGTTTACCAAGGCTCCATTTGTATTGGCAAGTCGGTTTCTCTTGGCGCCAGAAGATATGACACTCCCAGATTGGACTCTTTTTTTAGTTCTGTACGGCAGATGGAGATCGAGGGTGGAGCGAGGGTGTCATCACAAATGTGCATTTTATGCACTGCTGGGTGGACTAGATGAAGCGACTTGGGGTGCGTCATCAGCAGATAGAAGTAGTGACCATCTGCTCCAAGCGTGGGTTTGAAGCTGCGTCAAATTAAACAGACGGCTATTTGTGCGAGAAGCATATATATATGTAGTCCAGAAATCTTAATACATAAATATATATATGCATATATAAGTATGTGGATACAATACCCGACAATATTACTGAGAAGACAATACGAGAAATAGTAATATTTAGCTCAAGTTTATCACTATCCCGTTTCTCCTTTCAGCTCTATCAAACAAGTAATTTTAAATGAAACAATATTGAGAGATTTGTTCCGTGATTCCTTCGTAATTTGAAATAGTTAGCATTCGTGCTCACTCAGTATGATATTGCATGACATCATTTACTTAACAAAATCGGACTTTCCAATATGATTTAACATGTAATTACTTATTTGATAAGGCTGTAGCACTTTTTCCTTATCATCCATCCTTTGATAAATATAAGTGTGCGCGTGAACGTTTATGTGTGTATGTGTGTGTGTGTGTGTGTGTGTGTATCTGTTCATATTTTATTAAGGGTTCTTCATAGGTAAATAACAATAATTCAATAAAACAAAGCTTGAAATAATCCTGTATGTTTTGAACAATAGTAAAAATCTCTAAACTTGATAATATGCAATGGTATTGGAGCAACAGGCCAAGTTATAGTGGACAACTCATATGAGAAAATTATTAGTCCATATATATATATATATATATATACATATATATATATACACACATACATATATATATATATATATATACATATATATATATATATATATATATATATGTATATTTATATATATATATATATATATATATATATATATATATATATATATATATATATATATATATATAACTCTTCGGCTAAAATGCTCTCCTGCTTCAAACATTTAATTCATTATCTGCAAATGACTGAAAGTTCATAAATTGCAGTTCTATATAAAAAAAATATCTTTTTTTTTTCTCAAGATTGAAGTCAATACTTTTGAGTTGGGGCTTCTAACTTTTTTAATTAAATCATTTGTCCTAATTTCTCATCGGAAAGATTACCCTTTCTCATTTTTTACTAGTTTTCTTTTTAGTTCCATTCGTTTCATCGCAACTGAGATCAATATCCATAGAGGGTTGGCTGGTGGTGGTAGTCAGCAACCTTTCAAAAGCAACTGGGGAAATTCCGATTTTTTGTTTATGTTTATTCACCGCCTGCTGATACACATGACAAGTAAACACTATCTGCATCAAATAAATACACACATTATATATTCATACACAACAAAAATGCTTGTATATATATATATATATATATAAATCATTGCATATATATACATATATATATATATATATATATATATATATATATATATCCATATATATATATATATATATATATATATATATATATATATATATATATATGCAATGATTTTTCTCGCCGACGAAGACTGGATCGATCTCTCCTGGTTACTTAACTCCCTTGACATTAATAAAATTTCATAAATCTTAATATGCACTGCCTATCTATTCTATTTTTATACTATCGATAACATATTCTTTAAATTCCGTAATTATTTCACTATTGTCAAGTTGATGAGTTCTAAGGGGATCAGGATGCCTAATCAAAACTTTATTAAACTATCTGAAAATCTTACTAATTTCACGGCCTTGATCAACCCTTTTTACAACTAAGGAGAAACTCTGGGTATGAAATCAATAAACCTTAAAGTTGCTGTAGTGATTTTCAAATATTTTGATAACGTCGTTCCGTAAAATATATATGTGCTGGAATACTGATTGTTCTAAAAAGCATTCTCATTGTACGGAACGAGAAACTATCTCGTTTTTCAAACAATTGGTAGATAAACATTCCATCCTCGATTTTGATATCCAAATCAAGGAATGTTGCTAGCATTCCTTCATGTTAACATTTCAATTTAAGATTCCTAGGGTAAGCATTAGTATATGATTTCCGAATTTTCGTTCATCATTGAGAGAAAATAAGTTATCAATAAAAATGGTATAACCTAAAAATGAACGATCTCATTTTATATTAGTTTTCATTAAAGATGACATGCATCTATAGTCGTGTCAATGTAAATGAGAATTTGCGCCAGATGGGGGTCAGGATCAGTTCCCGTTGAGACACTTTGATCTGCTGAAATAATTTTATTCTTGTTTTAAAGTAACATTCCCCAATCAGATGAACAACAACTGCCTTAAGGGTAGAACATGTAAAGTAAGTCTTACTTTTTTTTTGTTTCACACTCGAGAGCTTTAGAGTCTGTAAACCCAATATATACTTTCTACTGCAAATGCTGTCTATGATTCCATTTTATTCTTTGATAACATATTCGTGAATAATTTTAAGTGAAGAGTACAGAAATCGTTGGTTGAGATAGATTTAGCCCCTCTACGGGCATTTATGACATACCTTTTTTTTTTACTGGCACAGAATTATTCACTACCAAAATTATATTCAAATTGCAATGAAATTTACTTTCATTACGGAATTGCTATATCAGATTGTATATCAAATTGGAAACTTTAGAACCATCTTTGCTAAGAGCTTTAGTATTACAAAGTATTAGTATTAGTATTACAAAGTCTGGAGGCTACAAGTACCTATTAGACTTTTGTGCATTTTAGATATCCAATTCATAATTTGTATTTTTCGTGTATTTCCATCAATTTTAAGATCTGACTTTTTGCATGATACTATATTATAAAATATAATATTGTCTGGTTCACAAGTAGATACTTAATACGTGGACAATGGAGTTCCTATTATGCCAACTTCAAACATTATCTTTTGAATATAATATTTTTCACTTATAAATGCTATATCATTTGCAGTTTTATCGATGGGGATTACAACAAATTTATTTTTAAGCTCCAAGTGAGCTGCTCATACTTGAGAATGTTTCAGCTCTGGACTCGTTTTTCAAGGCTGTTTGAAGCATTTCATCCGTTTGATTTTTTCATTGACAAATCCAAGAATTTTTACTTTCCATTCGTCAATTTTATTATTCGATATGTATATGCCATGGATAAAATAAGGATATCTAATACCTTTTTAATCTCATTTAAACATATATAATGATTGAAGCACTATAATACTCTATAGGTTTGACATTTTGTTACGAGTTTTCTCAACTTAGGATTCTTAACAATCTCTGGTTTACCTGTCAATGAGTGGCCAACATTTTTATCACATTATATATATATATATATATATATATATATATATATATATATATGTAAAGAGAGAGAGAGAGACGGACAGATAGACAGAGAGAGAGAGAGAGAGAGAGAGAGAGAGAGAGAGAGAGAGAGAGAGAGATGGAATATAAAATTGTTATATCGAGGCAGCAACCTTTAATTTGAAAATGTAATTGAAATGACTGATAAACTGTGTACATTTAATTTTTTGGTAATTTGTCTTGTTTACAAACATTAACGTTCATAAATTACTGTTTGATTTAATCAGAATTTAATAACTTCGGAAGGTTTTCACTTCGATCCTGTCATTGAACAAACAAAAACAATCGACAATATATTGAAATTTCGATAACATTATATATATATATATATATATATATATATATATATATATATATGTATGTATATATATATATATATATATATATATATATATATATATATGTATGTGTATATATATATATATATATATATATATATATATATATGTATGTATACACACACACACACAAACACACACACACACACACACATATATATATATATATATATATATATATATATGTATATATATATATAAGCACTATTGCTTGTCATAATGATAAGGTTATTTCCGTTATGTATGGATCAATCATATAAATATATGTATATATTTTGGTGTGCATTCATTTAGTAGGGTGCAATTGATAGTCATTTGATTAATGCAATTTTTTTTGCCCTTTTCTTCACAAGCACCAAATTTTGCATACGTGTACATATGACCATTTTAAGTATTAAGTATTTTTAAGTATTTTTCTAATACATTTGAATCACCCAAGACAGTGATTGGCATTAACTACATATTTGACACTACGGTGTTGAAATAGGATGATCATATATCTAATTCTAGTTTATGTATTTCTATACTAATTGCAGGTACGGATTCATGAGAGCAGTTTCTAATTATAATTTTAAAACGTTGTATTGATTGACTCATATTTCTTGATGGAAATTTCTGGGAAGTTCAAATTAGCATACAAAAAATACGATAAAAATGTTGCATACATTGTTTTATTTTCTCTTCTACGCTAATTATCAAAATATATCAATATTACATTTTCCAGTTCTCTGTTGACACTTAGTTGTCAATCAAAAAGATATCCCTGGACCTACAAACTCGTCTGTAGCCAATTATCCACCTTTTCACCAAATATGATTGAAATTCATCGGTTACTTTTGGAGATATCGTGTGGAGAGACGGAACAGATGGCGGAGAGACGGACGGAAAGACACAACCAGATACAGATGCCTTTCTAACTTCGTTAGCGGAAGCATTGAACTACAGTCAGGCAATATTCTCGGGAGTCTTTGTCTGCAAAGAGAATAATAAAAAATATATATAGATTAGAACAGGAGATATACTATTATCATTTCAGTGAAGCCTATTTCGCCACTGTAGAGTTGAACATGAAAATGACACCACCTCCCACCAGGGGACAGTATCAGAGTGTTTCCACACTTTAAATTACTTGCAAATTATCATATATATGTACATACCAATTTTAGTCCTTGCAAAGGAATGCACTGTTTGATACCAATTGGTCAGACTATTTTTACTTAATATTCATTATGAAAATATATTCTACCTATGTAAATCTTGGTGCTTACAGTCAATGAGGTTTCTATTCCAGGATTTTCGACAGATTCAAAACAGTTTTGAGACAAATTGGATTTTTATGGTTTTAATTAGGGTTTTATTTCTACCAAAGACAACAAATCTCTATAAAAACCCACTAATAAAGAAGAAATCAGGTGGAGAATCATCCTAGGATGGCAAGCTTTTAGCAAATCAAGCTCAACTTTTGAAAACAAGACAATCCCAACGAGCACATGGAAGAATCATGCTCAACCTCACCTGGAGATATCAGAAGACGAAACAATATATCAGAAAGAAAACCGGGGGTCGTAGAATTCATTAGAAAAATCAAATGGCAATTGGCTGGTCATGTTGCAAAAATGGACGACGACCAATGGACATCATAACTCACAATATGGATCCTAAGAGACCACATGCGAAACCAAGGCCGACGAAATACAAGATAGCGAGATGAACTAGACAAATTCAGAAAAAAATTTTGGCTCCACGACATCTGTGATAGAGAAATATGGCGGATCCTGGGGAATGTCTATGTCCAACGTCGGTTGTTTAAAACCTGATGATGATGATGATGATGATGATGATGATGATGATGATTCACATGTAAGTATAATGCTAATAAGAGCATGACTGTAACAAAGCTCTGAAATATAGTGCTTTCACTGAAACAAACAATAATTACTACCAAAAAGTAAAACCAATAGCAAGAAAAAGAAAAAAAGCAGAAATAGAAAAATCCTCTGGTGTATACCACCATTCAACTTACAGGAACAAACTAACACAGGTAGATTATTCATTCGATTAGTTGCAAAAAACCTTCACCGGAACCACCCACTAAGTAACATATTTTACAAAAACAAACTGAAAATCAGCTTTAGTGGGACCGAGAATTTCAATTCACATATTACAAAGCGTTACAATAAAGTTATTATAAAGAATATAAACAAAGGAAACAAAAACATTGAAAAACAAGACTGCAATTGTACCAACTAATATTGGTACCTTCTGCAAAACA
>OY735215.1:8833442-8843442 GCA_963457665.1 Thysanoteuthis rhombus
AATTTTATCCACCAATAAACCTAATCTCTTTGCTACTTTACTTTCGCTTTTTCTCACCACGTGTAATATTTCTGGCCAAGAAAGTTAAAGATTAATCTGTGGATTAGCAAGTTCTGAGAGTTTGAAAGAAGAAAAAATGAAAAAGACGGGTTGATCGTCAAATGAATATGAAAAGATTACTATTCTAAGATAGATACAGAGGTACAAATAGACTGAGATTGCTAGATAGTGATCGAATCGGATATATATATATATATATATATATATATATGTGTATATATATGTATATATATATATATATATATATGCATATATATATATATATATATATATATATGTATGAGAACATAGATATGAATAAACATCTATGAACAAAGGATTGGTTGACATTGTATACAGATAGATGGATAAATATGAACAGATGTATAAATTGATATGAACAAACACGCTGCTTTAGGCTGGCAGTGTATATAGTTAGATAGATAAATATGATGGAAACAGAAATATACGTATGAAAAGATGGATGTATCGATCGATAGAGAAGTGACCAGAGATAAATGTGAACAAGACAAAAGATAAATAGATTACTATATTGTTAAATATTGACAGCTAAATAGATGGATAGATATGAACGGAGATATATATATATATATATATATATATATATATATATATATATATATATATAAATGATTGGATTTGAACAGATATATATATATATATATATATATATATGAATAAATAGAAATGATTCTTTATACAGAGACCAATAGATCTGGACCAACAGTATACATAGATAGATAGATGGACAGATCGATTATAGATAGATAGATAGATAGATAGATGGATAGATGGATAGAAGATAGATGTGAAAACAGATAGATACACAACGTGAGAATTACATAGATATATACAATACTAGAAACAACTATCTACTACTCTTTGCTTGACATTCCATCCACTAATAAGCTTAATCTCTGCCTAACTGTTGCTTCCTCTCGCTTCATACAATATTCTTGACGTAGAAAGTTTAAGATGTCTGTTGGAAAATATGCCGCTGGTAGAGTGTTAATGACGACAGCGAGGACGATGACGTCTTTGGTGTCGTCGCCATTTTTTTTTTCTTTTTCTTTTTTTCGTCACGAATGTCCTACTTGTGTGTGACCTTCTCCCTCTATTGATTGGCAAGATGATATCAGAAGACAAATTTAGGCTAGGAAAAAGAAGCCGGGCTGTACACCACTTTATACCGAAACTGACGGGGACAAAATATTTGGGAACCACGTATTCTGACGGGATAACAAGGTCTTGCAAAATGCAGAAACACACATGTCACGTTTCACACACACAGGCATACACACAAGGACACGCTCACATACAGATACAACAACGCGCACACAGACATGCACACTAGTTTGACATGGTTGTGCATTTCCGTTATTCAACCATAATGAAATAAACGAGTTCCCTTGCTCTATTTATTCATTTATCAGTATTATTAAACAGTCAAATCACCATTTAATACACCATGTTATAACTAGGGCTTGACAAGTAGGCTAGCAACTACCTCAGCTACTAACCAGATCATCTCTCTCTCTCTCTCTCTCTCTCTCTGATATATAGGCGACTTCAGAGAAAACTAACCCTGAAAAAGACCAGTGATGGTCGAAAATGTACAATAATTATACATCATGGATTCTGGAAAATTTAATTCAATTTTCCTTGGAAATATGATACGATAAAGAAACCCATTCGAAAACTGGAGAACTCACAGAAATTGAACTGACAAAATGTTGATATTATCCAATGAAAAGTTTATATATATATATATATATATATATATATATATATATATATATATATATATATATATATATATATATATATATGAGCCTGATCGTTACAGGGTCGCAACTCACTCCTATTTCTATTCCATCGGAAGATGATTACTGCAACTTCTGGTAACTTCCCTGGTTATATTAGATACACACATTTTGTGCAACTGACAAGAGAGCTGCCCACCAAAATTGCTAGTGATTTCAAATCAAGGTAGGAAAATTTTGATTTGGTTTAACGCAATGGTACGGACCAAAATTGAGTAATTACCCCCCCCCCCCCAGGATTTGATCTTGTTAATATACAGGGGTAAAACAGAGTCAACTCAAATTGGATTAGAATTTGATAATATATATATATATATATATATATATATATATATATATATATATATATATATATATATATATATATATATATATATATATATATATCAATAAATGGATCTATCATCCGACGGAATGATTGTAAATTGTGTCACATTATATTGAAACTCTTATTTCGTACAGGAGCCCCATTGTCTTTTATTGTTTATTCTATTCACATTGTCTAGACCAGGTGATATATTAATCGTGTAATGACGGGAGGTCATTTCTAATGAGAGTTTCAATATAATGTAAAAAGTTTATACTCATGTACATTTATAAGAAAAAACATAAACAGAAAAGATTTGAACGATTCAAGGTATTGTCACGATACTGCATCAATGACAGAAACAGCAGATGATCTGCAAAACATGTTAATTGATTTAGATAGAGAAAGGTCAGTGAATAAGATTGAAGTTGAACAAAACGATGACAAAAGTAATGTTCAATGTCGAACTCCCGAGAGAGAACATAAGAATAGACGGTGTAGTAATGGAGAATGTTGAGGGATGTTTGTTTTCACTTAGGTTAGGCGATAAAACTAGAGGATGACCATTGCAGTGAAATAGGATGACACGTTACTTTTGGTTGGAATGCATTTGGTATAAATGGAGACATACTGAAAAAATAAATTGCCAATACACTCAAAACATGATTCCACCCTACGATATACGGGTGCGAAATGAGGAAACTAAGAAAACCACTCATGAATAAACCCAGATTAGATTAGAGGGCTATGGAGAGAGCAATGTTAAGTATAATTCTCAGTGATAGAAAAAATAAACATGAATCAAAGGATACCGAGGTGAAAGTAATTGTATCAGTGGTCAAGAAATCAAAATAGGGATGGGTAGAGTACAGAAGGCCTTTGTCTAACAACGGACTTACATTGGCTGATGATAACAATGCTATATATATATATATATATATATATATATATATATATGTATATATATAAATATATATGTATATGTATATATATATATATATATATATATATATATATATATATATATATATATATATATATGGTTGTGTGTGTGTGTGAGTGTGTGTGTGTGTGTGTGTGTGTCCGTTTGTGTAAATTTCTCAGTATATTTGTTTGCCTATCCATTGTCTCCGTATCAATTTTCCCTCCCACTCTTCCTTCCCTCTCCCTTCTTCTTACCTTCTTTCTTGCAATCCTAACCCTGCTCTTTTCCTGTACCTTTCCATCCGTCTCACCCGCTTCTTGAGGCTCTTACTTATAAAATCGAATCCTAAATCAAAGGAAAAACAAAACACACCAGTCTAGATTGTCTTGATAGAAAGATTATTCGTCGTATAGAATCAATCGACCAAGATGTATTTTTTCACTAAAAGGGAGTACATGGAACTGAGTGGCCATGAAAATACTTTGGAAAGGAATGAGAGTCGATTGTGTATCAGAAAATCATTCATTTAGAAACAGAGTGGTTGGTCAATGCAATAGATTACAGGAATATGTAGTGCTATCAGCGAATGGGAATGAGTTTGAAAAGAATCATGATGCTCATTACACCATCCCTAAGGCTGATGTTTCTGGTTCAACCTACTGCCTGAATACGATTATTTGACTTCAACATACAAATTGTATACTTTTCTTTCTCGTGGTTTCCTTCTATTATTCTTTCTTGTATTTCAATCGTTGTGTAATTGAATTGTTATTTTCAAATCTTTGCACGATCTGTTATGCAAGTGCTAGGTTATTTGCTGGACCTGCTCTTCTCAAGAAGTCCCCCATCTAAATACTGAGCAGTATCATCACTGCTTAACTTCAGTGATCTAGTGCAAAGCAGATGATTTAAACCAACGTAAGCATATCATGGACCGTCAACCAAAACTGTCTCCTCTGCAGTCAACATAGGTTTATTCAGTTTTTAGGTTGATCTGGCTGGCTTACTATCTATGTATCGGCTCGCACCAGCGCAGCCAGGGGGCTGAAAATACGATCATTTCCTCCTTAACGTATCTAGTATAACGTTTTTTAGCCCTCCTCTTGATAGTTTTTCAGTGCTTAGCTCAATTTGCAATGTAAATTTATGCTGAATCAATCACTCAGTGTATG
Organism: Thysanoteuthis rhombus; assembly: GCA_963457665.1. Lineage (NCBI taxonomy): Eukaryota > Metazoa > Mollusca > Cephalopoda > Oegopsida > Thysanoteuthidae > Thysanoteuthis > Thysanoteuthis major. Next base: position 8,837,730 of record OY735215.1, read on the forward strand.
GTTATATTAATGTTTGTTTTCAGACATTTTAGTGATCACTACCCAAAGTACCAAATCATCATTCCCAACAAATCATGCCGTCCCGAGACTGGTCACGTGACACTTCCTATAAAGCAACGAACCAGTCATCTATCAAGCTCTCTATTGATAGGTGAGCCAGGCTTGGTAACCATACACCAAAATTAGACACCAAATAGTCTGGAGTCGCTCAGAGTATTTACTCTTCCATCTACCATACCTGATGTTGGTTTGGGACAGGGGCCCTACTGGATCATGTTAAGCCACATTAAATTTCTTCAAATACTGGCTGTATGTTGAATTTAAAATTGTCAATAGATGTATCATCCACTACAAACTACCTTTTCACATAACCTATTCCTAGAAGGTATAACATATTGGCTAAAAAGTGTCGTCTTGGATCAAATGTACAATATTTTTTCTATCTTTATAGTCTTTATGTCCATGAGGTCTTTATCGAATTGAAAGAATCTGTTCTGCTCATCACAAACTTAAATGTATCACGTAACTTTCTCCCCACAAGGACAGAATCCGATACTTTTTGGTGACATTTTAATATTGGGGGCCCACAAGACATGTATGGGCGGCATTTGCTTAAAATGCCTTAGGTTCCTGACCTTCTAGGGTACTGATAGGGCTTGACACTGCTCAATGTTCTCATTTATTTATTGTCTGTAAGCATTATGCTGCTTTGGAAGTCGAAAGACTATGACTGTCCTTGTGTAATGACCCTCTGATCAAATTCAACGTCGAATTGTGCTGAGGCAACCTTTTGATGGAACACTAAAAAGCAGTCAGTGACTTCTGTGAGTTGATCATCTGATTTGGGATGCTTTTTCAATTCTTCCAGGTGAGTGCTGATAAATTTACATGTATGGTTCTCGCGTCCACAGCCCTACACATCAAAACAGGGTAACGATGAATTCAAGTCAGAGAGAAAAAGGAGAGACAGACAGAGACAGAGAAAGAGAGAGAGAGAGAGAGAGAGAGAGAGAGGGAGAGAGAGAGAATGATAGAAGGAGACGTCATTTGGGACACGGGGATATCTTGTCAACTATAAGAACAGAACAGAATAACCCTTGAACATGGTACAATCCATGCGACGTGAACATGGTGTAAGGTGGAAAATGTGTGAACAAATGTTGCTTGTTGATATTCTCGAGTCCGAAAAGGTCTGCTGATGAAGGATGTGGCCGTGACGTTGACTTAGTTGTCATTTTGTCACAAGTCATGCAAGTGGTTTCAGCGTAGTTCAGTTCACAAATTGTTGATACTTAATAGTGTGGCCAACTCAAAACTTTTTTTTGCACTAGTTCGACAGTCAAAAAGCGCTAATTTAAGAGAGATAGCTTAAAAACAATCCAAATGGCTCCAAACACTAAAAGATGCTGAAATGCTAAAAAAAAAGACACTCCGAAAATGACCATGATGTTAAGCTCACCTGCGCTAATCAAGTACTTCTTCGCACTGCCAAAACAAGAAACACGCTAAATTAGCAATAGTGCCACTGTGCACACATGGTCACATTCCTCGTCTTTTATCATTTCCGTTCTCCTTTTTTTCCCTCTAAATCTCTGGCCTATTCATAGATATCGTTTTTGCAGTTATTGTTTTGCTGAGGTCAGCAACCTGGTGGTTTGCTCAAAACATTCCTCCTGAGTTTGGCATTGTTTCAAAACATTGTTTTCTGGTTGGTCTTCGGCGGACGATGTCACTTCACATTTTGTGGGACCATTTAGGATTTTTCCATCAATGTTTGTACGATTCGCAAGTGTCGAACATCTTCTCTTACCATCACTCCATATTCCTTTCGCATTATTGTTTACCGTTGGCCAAAACTTAGTTTTCAGTCAAGTTATGATCAAATGAAATAAACAGAGGAAATTGGTTAATAATGAAACCAAACAAAAACTGTCTTATCAGCTCTTCTCTTCCTGTCACCTAAGAGCAGAACACGAAATACTTTTTCTTCCAAAATTTATGCACAGGTTGTTTTTGTAAATTCCTTCAGAACCAGAGAATCATTGGATTGATGATTAACAAAACACCTGTATGAAGATGCAAATTTAAATGTGTGAGAAAGAATGAGAAAGAATGTGAGATAATTCTGGTTACTCTCTCGACAGAAACCCATATCCTTTCGGATTCCTGTCGGGTTAGGGGTGATCGATTGAAAATTCGTAAAAGAAATGATCGATAGATAAGTTATTTCTTTCGACTTTTGATCCTCAAATTTATGGAATCAAAAAACAAAAAACAAAAAACAAGCGGATCAAATTGAGTGATCAATTTAACATAAACTTTACTGATTGAGCATTTCTCACCCTTCCTTAGAAAACCTATGTAAGCAAAGCTTTTGGATAAAAACAAAACAGAATGTTTTTCAAGACATAATAAGGAGTGAATGTTGAAATTTTAAGCATTCTAGTCCAATAGGATCGACCTGTACACGTGATACATATATGCATTGACATAAATACATACATTCATTGCTAGCCAATTGGACCAAAAGATGGAACTGATATTCGATGTGATGGCTTAGTCAAAGAAATTACTTTACTTCAGTTTTTCTATGTTAATAGTTTTAGTTGATGGTTTCTAATATTCAAGACAGAGAAAGAGAGAGAGAGAGAGAGCGAGAGAGAGAGAGAGAGAGAGAGATGTTTAAGGAGGAACTTCATTGAATAAATATTTAAACGTCTTTATACTTCGTGCCAAATATTACACATGCTGGTGCCATTCCAAAAAGAATTTAGGAATATCACATTTCAAAAGTGCAGATTCCCCTTGCTATCCGAAAGTAGAAAGTTCCTAAAAAAACTTTCCGTTAGCCAAAATGGCGTAAGACGAAAAAAAAAAATGCCATTTATATATTTGGAAAAGGAAATTGAGCGTCCCTTGATCCAAAGATTGGTGATGATGGTATAATGGTTTGAATCTGGGAAGGTTGTGCGATTGTGGGAGTTGCAGGAGACTGGAGTGTAGGGGAGAGAAAAGGGATAGTGGTAAGGTACGCGCTACCTCTATAATGGGTAGTTGCAAAACAAATTTGAACATTATTTGAGCTCTTCGAAATTCGTCTTGATAGCAAAGAAGTGGCTTAAGACAAAGCTTTCAAAATTGTTATCATGGAAGGCACTATGGTGTCTTTTCTTGATATATATTTTAGAGACGTCTTCTCCTCTCTGACAAGCTCCGTCTTTCGGTTTGATTATCCTCGTATTTTTCCCTGGCTGTTTCAAGTATGATTTACTTGAAACACGGTAGAAAGATGCCCACTGATGAGATGCTTCTTACCTAGAAAAATCTCCCATATGATCTGGCAATTATAGCGTCAAAACTTTGTTTTACAGTGTATTTTTTCAATTTGATTAAAATTTACTTAAAACTCGGCAGCCCCCTGATAAGATGATTCTCACTCATGAAAATCTCCCAATCAGAGCCGTATGATCTAGCAATAAGTCAATTTTCTCTGCTGTTTTGAGTCAGATTTACTAAAAAGCTTGAAAGAAAGGTACTTCGTGATGAGTCCCCTCTAAAATCTTTCAGTCGATAACAGTGTTTAAACATTACATTTACGAATCGATTTCTTTGCTGTTTCAGGTCAGATTTACTTGAAGCTCGATAGAAAAGCGTCCTTCGAAGAGATGCTTCCTACTTGATATTATATCTCCTCAAGGCTTTTGTGATATGACAATAATGGTATTTAAACTTTATAGTGGACGCCTCGTTGAACTTTCAGTTCTTGTTTATGTATGTCTATTAAAGTGTTTCCACTGCTAAGTATCAGGTACAGAAATTTCAATTTTATTTCACTCATTGATATATTTTTACTTGTTAAACCAAATCTGACACCGCAACTGTCAACATAGGTCTCTTCATTTTTTAAATTGGTCTGGCTGGCTGGCTGGCTGGCTTGCTATGCATGTTTGTAAACATTTTTCATACAAATTGCATCAATGGAGCTAAGGGCTGAAAATTCAAATATCCACTCGTTATTTGGTTAAAAAAAAAGAGTTTTTTCTTTGTCCCTCCCCAATATTTTAGTGAGGGTTTTTTTCAGTTTACAATAAAAGTTAATGATAAAATTAGTCCCTCTGTTTGGCTCCTGTAGCATTCATGCATTTTTTTTCAATAATTGCTCTTAAGATTCGGACATTTTAGTGATCAGGGCCAACTAAATCGAGAGAAATAACATACTCATTGATCATCAATTTTTCCAATTTTTCAATTGATCATCCCCAGCATGACATGCTGCCAAAGTATACTAGGAAATTTACAGTTTCTATTAAGCGACAAAAAACCTCTGGTGTTGTTGCTTATTAACATATTTCAGCAAGAAGCACGGGATTAAAAAAAAATCCCGCCTTTGACACTTATTCTATATTCTGGGAACTCGTTCAGCATGTCCAACTACAATCTTCTCCCACTGATATTTTGTTTCATATCTATTGTTTACTACTTATTAGTATTACTATTCGACGAGTCCTTTGAAAAATGAATGAATTGATCAAGGCGCCGTCCATGTAAGTTTTCACATTTTTTACGTAAGCTGAATTCCGGAGAAATTAGATCTGAGTTGGAGTTGGATATTATTTCCTCATTCAGATCTCATCCTGCTTACTTCAACAGTCGGGGCTATGGTATGATAAAAATCAATGATAAAATCTATCTATCTATCTATCTATCTATCTATCTATCTATCTATCTATCCATATATATATATATATATATATATATGTGTGGGTGTGTGTGTCTGTATGCGTGTGTGTTTGTGTGTGTGTGTGTGTGTGTGTTTGTATGCGTGCACGTGTGTGCGTGCGTGTGTGTGAGTGTGTGTGTATGAGTGTGTATGTGTGTGTAGCCAAAGCGTCTACCAGGACTAATTATCTAAAAGGTTATCTAAAAATATTATCGAAAAGGAAAATTATTTTTAAAAATATATCTCTAATTTAAAATTATCTAGAAAAGTACTCACACAAGATTTGGGCAGTATAGGTCCAAAGTGAGCGTAGACACCCAAAAAGGTCTTTCGAAAAAAACTAAAAAAGGTTCTCAAATTTTCAAAGTTGTAACCCCCCAAATGGGATCCCCCCCCTCCCAACACACAAGAGAGCAAAGAGAGAATTATCTGTTGCCACCTTGGCTGCTTGGTTAGGTGAGTTACTCGTGGATGAATAGTGATTCGATGTAATGATATTCACTGTAATAAAAATTTATTGTTAATCTCATTCTTATTATTGCATATATAGTAACAGTTACTGTAATTATTGAATAAATAGTAACATTCAATTCAATGTTTGAATTTATGCTAACATTAAACTTATTGGTTACATAAACAGTGACATTCCTTCTAGAGATTGATATATGGTGACACACATAATAGCGCCCCTTGTAGATTGATAAAATCTGTAATGATAGCTTATATTTTGAAAGATTTTAAATGTTGATTTTGAGGAAAGGTCTCCTAGCCAATCACAGGAGTAGGTACATCTTTTAATATGCCACACGCGGACGTAGTAGTAGGGAAAACTATTTCAGCTTCACAGAAATTGCCACTAATCGCTGAAAAGTGTGCTTGTTTATGATTTTACTCTTCAGTGTGAGCTCATTCTAATAGCAAACTTGTAATTCTGTCTGAACATCTCTGTGCCACTGCTAAAAAAATCTGTAAATATGTGCGTCAATACATTAT
>OY735215.1:8848442-8913442 GCA_963457665.1 Thysanoteuthis rhombus
AAACGAAAAATGATTTTCAGTGTTTTTTGTTCTCGACTGAACCGTTCTAGGGACAGCGCTCACATTCTCCCTCCCCTTTACACCTACATCAGTCTCCAGTACATCCCACCATTCTCTGACAACGAGGCTCAACATATCATCATAACTACTTTTTGATCTTGTAATGTTTACCATATGAATCATTTGTAATAGCTTCCTCAGTTTACGCTATTCCCACAACTGAATGAAAGTATGTAAATTCTGTTTTTCTGTCTGGGGAAGGAGAAAAAATCCAGGGCACATTACAAGTTCTGAATAAGAATTATATTGTAACTGTAGTCTTTATTATGTCGTCTTTGTGATATACGGTGCTACTCAGGATTATTTATCATCATCATCAGTCTTTCAATCTCCATCGCTGGACATACACCGCCACCAGAATTCGACACATTTTTCTACTATGGGTGTCGCAGAGCCAGTAATTTCTGAATTTGTCTTGCTCGTCTTTCCATCTAATATTCTACCGGCCTCAGTTCCGCATGTGATCTTGGGGGATCCATGTAGTGAGTCGAGATGTCCATCAGTTGTCCACTATTCTTGCAAGATGGCCCACTACCATTTGAGATTTTTAATGGATTCTATGATGTCCCTGACTTTTGTTTTTTCTGAGATGTACTGTGCTGTCTTGTGATCTCTCCATGTGAGGCCCAGCATAATTCTTTCATGTGCACGTTACATGGTTTTCGATTTTCGGATCTGTCTTTTCGTAAGGTTCCGTGTTTCAGCTCCATAAGTGACTATTGGTTATACACCTTCTTTTTTGGATCAATGATATCTTCTTATTTACGAAAGTTGAGCTTGCTCTGCCAAATGCTTGCCATCCTCGTGTGATTCTTTGCTCGATTTCTTCTTCTTTTGAGGGTCTCATGGAAAATCGTTGTCCTAGGTAGATGCAGTGATCTACTTTCTCCAGTTCTATGAACTCGATTTTGATCTTAGTGTTTCTATCCCCGATGCAGTTGTTGCACATGATCTTCGTCTTGCTGAAGTTCATGGGTAGGCCAACTTTCTTGCTCTCTCTATTTAGTTCATCTATCATTCTCTACTCAGTCGTGTAGATTCTCTGCGAAAAGAGGAATGTCGCCAGCAAATTTGAGGTTGCTCAGATACTCCCTGTCAATTCTAATTCCTTTACTCTCCCTGTGTAGTCTTCTGAATATCACCCAAAGAGTGGGTAAAATGATCACGAAGAAAGTGGCCGTCCTTTTCAGCTTGCGTCAAAAACACAGTAAGGTCTCAGATGATTGGAACACCTCTATGATTATGCTTTTTATATAAAAAAAGAAACCCGAAAGACCTCAACAACTACACGCCTATCAACCTGATCAACTGCTTAGGACTATTGGTATCTTTCAATTTTTGAATAATCTGAACAATATCTCCAGTAATAGATGGAATTTCAACAGGTTTTTATCGTCAGAATATTATAACAGGATGTCCAAAATAACTTAGAAGATTTTTTGATAGAAAATATGAACTAGGCGATAATCATAGTTGATTTAGTAATTCAGTGCAAACCCTTTAGCAATGGTGACTGCCTCCAAACACTCTTTTCAGCCATCTATGATCTTTTTTAGAAAATTTTCCAAGCTGTTGAATGTCTGTACGGTTCTTGTAGTGTATGGTACGTGTTGAAACCATGACTCTAGATTTCTGCTTTTTCGAAAGATCTTCAATGGGACTGAGATTAACAATAATTGTTAGCCTGTCCGGAACTTTAATTTTTTTTTTCTTAAGATTCCTTCTGGGCTTTCCGAGGAGCGCTTTTGGTTTTTATTGTGCAGGAGCACAAATGATCTTCAAACCAAACTTGGTTTTATAACACTTTGTAACACATTCTGCTCTAAAATCTTTTGGTAATTCCCTGATTCTATGATTCCTTCGATACTGTCAAGACTTCCGGTAGATCGTACACGATGCTTAACCTTGAGTTGGGAGTACCTTTCCATAAAAGCCCCATGTCACTGTCAGTAAAGTAAATTCTGGTATGCATTGCTAGAAATCTCAAACCACTGTTCACAGGACAATGGCAGAGAAGGATTGTTGTTAGTCCAAGTACATTTTCAACAATGACGGCCTCCTTAATTTTTGCATAGAATAAAAAAACAGCATCCTCAATGCTATGCATGGTAAACAACTAAAATTATCCATTAGCTTATGCCTCTTCTCTACTCTCACCCTGTGTCTGTATCGCGTTATTAACTCTCTTATCCTTTCCAATCTTCGTTGCTAATCCGTAATTTCATGTAAACATCATGCAAACATAGAATGGTTTCATATGGAAAATTTTCCCAGTTCCTCAGTAAACTACCTAACTTTCTTTTTCATCCTCTCCTTTTCTATCGTCTTATAATTCACCTTTTCTTCTTCTTCTTCTTCTTTTTCTTCTTCTTCTTCTTCTTCTTCTTCTTCTTCTTCTTCTCCTCCTCCTCCTCCTCCTCCTCCTTCTCTCTGTATCTACTTATCTATCCGTCATTCATTCCCCTTCTCATGCTTTTCCTCTTTTCCTACAGTTGAATGCATGCACGCACGCCTGTGGATTTGAAAAAAAAAGTTAAATTTTAATTGGTATAATTTCATAGTAATGATTGTTTAAATAAAATGAGAAATATAGTGGAATAAACGAGTTATAGATTTTCATAAAGAATCACTCAAGATTGCTGAACCGAATCATTACCCAATTTTTCTACGAGTTTGCAACGTAACAAAGAAACAAACGCCTCTGTAGTCTACACTATTGAAATGTCTGCGTTAAACCCCCTCTTTCCCTCTCGATTGGTCAGTTTTTGACAAGTTGACCTATCACAGCGTAACGTACCGAGATCGTGGCAAGCGTATCAATAATATACATATTTGTTATTTGCGGTATTGCTCAAACTATTGACCTGTCTTTGTTGCTTTTGTAGATATCACAAACCTTTAGCAGCTTTTTAAAATTAATTTCCCTCGCAATCTAGTTCTGCTCTCGATTGATAGCTTAGATCATAACCCAGCGATGCCAATGTGCCTTTTTTCAAAGAATCTACAGCATTACTTTTTTTTTCTCACAAGTAACAACATCAGCATAGGTTTCTTCAATTTTTCAGTGGGTTTGGCTGGCAGGCAGGCTGGCTGGCTGGCTCTCTATGTATGCGTCACGTGTAAATTCGGACTTTTTGTTATTACCGTCCGACAAAACGCCAGATAAGTAAATCATCCATTGATTACTCTTTCCCCCATATTTTTAATTGATCACCCACATGCCAACACAGAAGGTGATAGAAGTAACTTATTCATTGATCAGCCCTGTTTCAATTCTTTTAAATTGATAACCCCCAATACTAAGTTCAGTCTAAAAACGTAGATCTTATGATGTGTTGTATCGTGTGACCAACCTGACTTGTTTTTCGCTTATTCTTTCACTATTCATTGACTGAAAATGAATCTGCAAACAAGTATATAATATCTTATTAAGGGTGCAAAAGCAATATTTTAAACGATGCTGGGGCTTAATAGCGATTCTTGTGGCTCAGATGATTATGTAAAGGGTGTCTCAGAAGTAAATCCCAATTTTCCAGTCCAGGAGGATAACTACGTGCTTTATTTGTTAATTGTTTGGAATAGGTAAGATAATCATTATGACGATAATCTGCAAATGAGGTAATCAATATTGACGCTATACATGATTGGCTGCTGCTGCTGCTATCAAACTATTTCAGAGCAAATTCTTAAATTGGTTCTTTTTGAATGGCTGTAAGCAACTATGTATTTACCGATGAGCAATTAGCGTTATCTAAAAATACCATTTAGTTTAGCGCCAATATAACCTATTATGGTTAGTCTTAGGGTTGATAGGTAGGTTTGAGGACAGGGTTAGTAACTAGGTTTATTGTTAGAGTTGGTAGGTACTCTTAGGTTTAATAGGTAGGTTCAGTGTTTGGGTTAGTGCGTAGGTTGGCCCTAACAATAAATCATATCCTTTGTAGTTAAATTCAAAATACAATTTAAAATGTTAATAGTTTTCTGCTTTCAGTTTTTCCCCGAGAAAATCCAGCCACTTTCAGCGATCAAGAATGGCCAAATTTTAAACAGTGGTACCTGATAAGATATACCCCAACAGATTATTGTCGTAATGTTTAATCTTGCCTATTCCAAACGATTGCCCTTCAGTCTTTCATACTGGTATAAAGGTGTGATTACATTGTTTTATTTATCTTGTACATTATATGTATGAAGTAATTCATTCATCGATCTGACTTGATTAAAAAGGAAAAAAATTACCCTTTGTCCGATTTGCTAAATGACTAACCCGGACACGGTATGCTGCCAAAAAAGATTGATGTTATGAGGGTTCCTTTTAGAAAATCTGATTTTTTTCTCTCCTCTGTCGAGACATTGAATTCAATCGACGAAGGGATCTTTTTTCTCAGAGAAATTGGTCTGGAATCATTAATTAGAGAGAGATAACAAGTTACTTCTAAACTGTGTAATCAGGTGTTACTTTTGTGACATCCTGTATTTTCTAACCAATGCCAGAGATCGGGGTCTGGGTTGTTATAAAAAAAAAGTCATTAATTCGGATACTAATTCTCTAGACAAGAAGACCTTCGGCTCTTGGAGGAATAGTTCTTTTCGTTTTTGGTCTCATGCCATACTAAGAAAAGCCCAGGAAGTATCAGGAGTCTCATGAGGCTTAGAATTACCAAACTAGTCAGGAAAAGGAGTTACCAACCAACTCAAGAGGGAAAAGAAATGTTGATCATCTCAAAACTTCTTCAATTTTCAAGAAGAATTTGGCACCTAAATTGTCCAGGGGACAGAGAATTAGAAATCTTTGAATCCTATTTATTTGTTGGCTATTTGTCAAATTCCTGAATTTCTGCAAGTAAACTTATAAGCCAAAACTGTAACCATAAGAGTCAACAGAAGCTTCTACGGTTTTCAAGTTGTTCTGGCTGGCTATATATGTATGTATGCTGCACACAGAATGCACCAATGGAGCAGGACTGAAAATTTAAAAACTTATCTTTAATTATGCTTAGAATAGAAATTTCCTAAGACCTCACCCCTTCTATGAGGTATTCAGTGAAAATGTAAATTAATGCTATATAGGTCGCCTAGGTTGCGTCTGGCAGTATGCACGCTTGTTCTTGGAAAATTAAGCCAAAAAAACGTGAGCTAAGAAATTTATTCAGTGAACAAGCCCCTCTAATCTAAAAAAAATCTATCAAACCGTTCTCCAATTTTCTAATTGATCACCCCAAGACGGCATGCTGTCAAAAGTCATTGATCTCATAGAGGTTTTTATTGAGAGACCTGGTATTTTGCTGTGTTCCGTCGAGACATTGAATTCAATCAACGAATGTTTTTTTCTCTCAAAGGAATTGGTTTGGAATCAATGTTCCGTGACGATGAAGAAACACTCAAATGTTTGGTCCTAATGAAGACCATGGTTCGTTAGTTAGATTTCGAATTTGGACGAATAGAATTTAAATCCTCTGGTATTTTTAGGTAGACAAATTTGGAGCTGAATTGAAGTCTAATATTTGCAAAATGATAAGATACCAGGGGAAGAGAAAAATGTTCCGTAGAATTTATTCCGTTTGCCCCATAATTAGGTCCGAAAAATAGTAACATTATCAAACAAGCGTGGATACTTATGGTTTAACTGAATGGTTTGAAGAAATTATCTTTTAAAGTTAGGCTTTTTTCACTGAAATTGAGCGCATTAGATGAGCCACCATTTCAAAGAACAGTTGATAATAGAAAAGTCTAAACGTTTACTTCAATATTTGCAATGCATCATTCAATGTGCGTTCATTACAGATTATACCATCCTGTGTATATATAAGAGGGGGGTGTCACAAGGTGTACTTACCTGTCACACCTTCAAACCCCGCTAAATGTAAACACAACCCATCTTAATTTAACATGCCTTCTCAATCAAAACAGGAAAAGGTTTTTAGCAAAATATCCTTGGAAACCCTTTCCCAGTTTGTTTGTTTTTTTGTGGGGGTAGATTTGCAATGATAGCCTAATGAAGAGTGTACAATTAAATTGAGAACTTTCTCTAATGACGTAATGTGACGTTAATGAGAATATCAGATTATTCTTCTCCAAAACAATTATCGAATTGAATAAAAAAAGACATATCACTCTTTGAATCTTGAGAAGATTAAAAAAACAGCATCAAATCATTCATTTTCAATCTACTGGCTCGTGCCTGTTTTGGTTTGTAGAACTTTTTGTAAAGCCAGAATAACTAAGATATTTCTGAGTTGCAATAATATTTGTTCCCTTTAAAATTACTAATGGAACGAAGTAGACGACACGAATCCATTTATATATATATATATATATATATATATATATATATATATATATATATATATATATATATATATATATATATGCCCAAAAAATCAATTCATAAATAAGGGAGGATAGCTCACCTATGGTTGGAAAATATAGTTTCGAAAAAATCCAAATTGAAGTTTTTACAACTGAATAATTTCATTTATCATATCGCATTTAATTATTCTGCATTGTACAGTATATTTACGTTATTTATATTTTGAATAGATTTGCTTTACATATTTAGACAATATACAATATCTGTATTATATCAACAAATATTTTGATTAAAAAAATTACTGCTACCCATGTCTGCAGGTGTCATACTATATGTTATACCCCATGAATAAACAGCAGCAAGTGTAATATATATTTCTCAGATGCTTCATTATTAGATACCATTCGACTGGAAATCAATTTTCTATACGTGAAAAAAACAAAAATGTCAAAATTTGACCGAATTAGATGTGGTCCCCCCCACTTCAGAAATTCAAACAAATTAAAAGAAGAAAATGAAGCAGTTTTGCAAACATTTTACTACGTATTTATTGAAACTTTTTTTCAAAATGAGATGTGTAGGTGGAAAATGACGGTGTCTGCCTTGTGTTCTGCATTTCATACTCGAACATTTAATTTAAAAAGATTTCAATTAGCTATAAAAAACATTTCAGAGTTTTCATATCTCTGCCAACCTCCATGCAAAATGTCATCAAAATGTCTTTTGAAAGAATGATGAAAGGGTTATTTAATTTCAAATCGAAGAGATTATCTATTAGTGAATTGCATGAAAATACAAACAAACCATTGGATCAGTAATAACCGACCATTTTTCTAATTCCCGGTCTCTCTCCAACATTCTAACCAATTTTTAGCAAAATCGATTCATGATTTGAAAAATGAACCAATAGGAATAAAAGAAACGTTTTTGTTTGATTCATAAAACATAAACAAACAATGACATTTACTATAAGCAGTCTTCATGCACTCCAAATTCTTCATGAAAAAATTTCTTTGAAATAACTTGAAGAAGTTATTCATTTTCAATTTCATATATAATGAAAACGAACGAACGGCCATAAGTAACAAATTATTGTTTCCCGAGATTTCAGCGAAATTCAAACCAAATTTCAGCAAGCCCTGTCAAGAAAATTCTCCCTACTCAATATGATTTTCGACAGGGGGCAGGTCCAAATTTCATCATTCTACCTTAGTCTGTTGATCACCTTGAGAATAGGGTAAGGAACATAATTAATCATCAACAAAACTTCTTATACCAAGATGAAACAAATAAAATGCATTATTAAGAAAATAATTCTGATTCTTCCTCAGGGGATTGGGCGTAAAGAGTTTTTAAAAAATTGGGGAGGAGCCATGAAAAGTGCGTCAGTGTTCTTTGCTGCACACACACAGACACACAGACACACATATATATATACATATATATATGTGTATATATATATATATATATATATATATATATATATATATATATATATATATATATATATATATATATATATATATATACACACATATATATATATATATATATATATATATATATATATATATATATATATATATATATATGCCCAAAAAAGTGTCCTCAAACCATTTGTTTTTTGATTTTCCAATAAACTCTCTCCGGGAAATTGATTCACATATGTCGGATATTTGAGAAATGGACATAACTGATTAGACAAAATGAACTATAAATTGTGTTACATTGGGTAGAAAACTTATTTGAAATTATCTCCTGTCGTTACAAACTATACCGTTGAAAGAGACGAAAAAGACCCGTAATGAAGGAGATGAAAATTTGGCTTGAAAGCAGTTATTTAGCCTTTGTATTACCAGCAGACTGTTTAGCTGAATGGTAAGGGCATCACTATGTTGAAGCGCATCTACCCTATAGAAGGCAGGTTCGATGTAGCCTTGTTTTCATTAATTGTTCATTCTATTTAAGTTGTCTAAATTGAATGATATATCGACCATGTGACGACGGGAGATCATTATAAATTAATTTCTATATAATATAACGCAATTTATGATTCATGTATGCTTAAATGATATATTACAGTTTCAAATCTATATCTTTTTTCCAGAGTTTCTAGATAAGCTCACTCAAAAATACCCTAAAATAAGGAAGAAATAATATTAAAAAATGCCATTTTCGTTTTTAACGTATTCAAACATGATGAAAACAGTGGTGAAAATTACAAATCGATAGGATAAATAGATCTTTTAATTGTGAGTTCCCCTTCAAATTTAACAAGTGAATTCTTATCGATTACCCTAGGGTTAAAAGCAAAAGACCAAATGAATCCTTGAAGTATTAAGTCTCACAGTACTTGATTTAATTATTTGTAATTAAATCAGATACGTGGGTCCTTCTTGACCATAATCATATGCATACATAATAGTATTATACATAATAAAATTTCAAATTTCTTTCAAGTTTCGAATTTCAGACGCTTTCCTATGAAAATGTTTTAGGATTCAAATTTTTCTTTTATCATTCATAACATATTATTGTATATGATTTATTTCATTTTTCAATAAAATCAAAAGGGATGTCAGGCGAATTTAGGTTGTGTAAGAAATCTTTTTGAAAGTTGTTCGAAAATAGATTAAGGTCATTAAGCGTTTAATTTGTTCTTTTTTAAAGGAATATTCATGACTTCCAGAAAGTGTTTGTTTTATGTTTGATGAAATTCTTCCCTGCATTTTCTTACACAGCTGCTGCCGCTACAAACGAACAAACAGACGGAAAACTTGAACTTGTGAACCTATATTCTATCAAATTTAATCATTAATATAGAAAATTTAAGGCTAATATTAGGATCAGGGTGAGTAATTTAAAAAGAGGATTAATCCTTTTGTTGTTACTTAATTTTAACACAGCTCTAACCTTTACATCTTATATCTTCAAAATTACATTCAATAAAATACAGCTTCAAAAGGCTAATTTTCTGCTTTCAATTATTCGCTTATTTTCGTAGCAGCGAGCGCATACTTTAGCACCTAATTGCAGCTTATTTTACGAAACTAACACAAAACTTCATTGGTAAAAGAACTCACTTATATAGATTTTTCCGTAAAAAAAACTCTACAATTCAAAGACATTAATTTTTTTAAATTGAATTAAATCATATAAATTCTGATTCCCATCGACTCAGAACTTTTATTAATAATTCTATCACTCTCTTGGAATAATCACACACACACACACACACACGCACACACGCATGCACACAAATACACACACACACACACGCACACGCACGCACGCACACACATAATGCGTGTACACATACACATACTCACAGCGTGATATCTCAAGGGATAATTTTTTCGAATAATTTAAATACATCTAGATTATTCTGATTAGGTTTCATTTTTTATAAGCTGCTGCTGCAAAATAGAAAAAATCATTCCTTTCAATAAAAATCCTTTGTTCCTTAAATCCAGTAGACCCTATCAAAATTCCTATAATTTATCAGTTTTCTAAAAGAAACATATTTTTCAGGTTTTATGAAGGGTTTCTGATTACAATATAACCTTTTAATAAACTTGACCTCTATTTTCAGTACGCTATATGTAGGTGAGGTTTTTGAAAGCTGTTATCGAAGCTCCTTTCAAACCAAAAATTCTCATTAAAATATCAGAGAAACCTAACAAGTAAGTTAATGACATATTTCGAAATCTTCTCTACTTCTCTATTCCAGACTCACACAAAAACTCGCATACATGATAATTGATGAGCATGCGCGTACGTACGAGCACAAAGAGGTTATCATCATTTTCTTCATTTCCAACTTGGTCGTTATTCGTTGTTAATATCTTCATTGTCATATTCGTCAGCATGTTCCTATTTTTTCATCGTCTTAATCCACATCTTCACCTACGTCTTAATGGTAGCTTTGTTCTCACGACCACCTGCATTTGTGTCATAGTCTTTTACACCTGTGTCTTTCTCGTCCGCACCCAAATCATTATCTACAACCCTTCAGCGTCATGGACATTTTCAACTTGAAAACTGTATTACCATATTTTTTTTCTTTGTAGTAGCTAGGCGACAACTGAAGGTAGGCATCAATTCAAATATTGAAAATAAAGGCTTTTGGTGCAGGTTATTGAGGAATTTTGAATTGGGGGTGGGTGGATGAATACAATGAGGCGATTATAAATCAATAATAATAAAAAAGTAATAGAAAGAGACAATATGGAAACCAAAATAAGTTTTCCACCAGAGATATTCATACTTTTGAGATTGATCATTTGCATTTGAGTCGTTGATTTTTAGCTCTAGAATTCACAAAGAAGAAAACTGAAAAAAAATATTCAAAGAAAGTTACCTTAAAACCAATTTAGAAAAAAAAAGAAGAAGCTGAAAGACATCTCATTTATATTAGTTGGAAAACAAAATAATTTGTTTCTAAGGTTTATTTATGGCCATTTGAGACTACTTCACAACCGCAGCCGTTGAAAATGAAAGGTTCTGTTTTTTTTTAATATGAGCATGAGTTTGTGTCTTGGTTTTTGTGTTTGTTCATGTGTTTGTGTGCTCCAACGCTTCTGGCTATACTGTTTTTTCTACAGACTAAATAATTGGCACCAGTACTTCATTGGACCCCATCTTGGTGTTCTTTTTATTTTTGTAGAAAAAAATTACTTATGCTTTTCAGGGCCTTATTTTGACGGCTTCTCCGGAATCTAGACGTTCCTTGAGGGGTTTTGATCTCTGTTTCAGTTGTTTTCCAATGAAAAACACCAATGATGTCATAAATAGAATTTATTCTGACCATATTTATTCTTGTATTGAATTTTTTGTACATGACTCCAAATTTTGGCTCTACAACGGATCAATTATTGACTGTATTGGTGAGTCTTACCGATATTAGATGAGAAAGCAATTTGTTTTTTTTTCAACAATGTTGAGGTTTATTTACCAATCTGATTTTTCCATTTATAGAATTTATTCATCTTAATACATGTAGGGGGGTCAACATCCCAGTAGACACCCCTACTAGATCCACGCAGACAAAATACTCTTGGACAACACAAAATATTTTTATGATAATGAAAAGGCGTCTGATACGCTGGCAAATAACGCAATTTTGGTTTGTATCAATTGATGCAATTTAAGATAAATAAATATTGGGAAAAAAAATCAAACTACATGTCAATATTGAAGTCGTCAAAATATGTCTCAGAAAAACCTTCCCCTAAAAAAAAGGGTCCCCAAAAACTAACAAAAATAATTCAAAAGTGATTTAGTTGAATGCTGATACCAATTTTCAAGCCTGGAGACAAAAGATTTGGTCAGGAACACTTGAAGACGCAAACAAAAGAGCGCGTGAAAATAGGACTCCCAAAAAGTAAAAAAAAAAGTTAAAAAAAAGAAAAACATCATTAGAATGAGTCCAGAGGATCACTAATGTCAATTTTCGCAAAACGGGTTGACCAGGAGCGTTTGAACAAATAAACACATAAACAAATACAAACGCACGTAAACACAGGCACATATAGAAAAAATGGGAGGCTAAAACATTTGTCCATCTTCGATGGTGACGTTCGTTCAAGTCTTATTCAATATTTTTACGACATTACTATCTTTTCAAACCAGTTGAAAACGATCTCTTGCTTTATCTTATAAATTCTCGCAAAGAGTTAGTGTCTTGTCAAAGAAAATCAATTGACTTAGGCACACAATATCAAATCGAGTTTTTCTCTGAGTAGAGGACTAGCCCTAATTAATTACGCTCGGTAATCAACGGTAAGTGTTAAAATCCTTAACTCATCAACACTTCACTCTATCCTCGTACATGGATGGTTGGTCAGGTGGCGGGGTGTGTTGGGTTGAGAAGAAAAGATTTTTTTCCACTTATCCAAGGAGAGGAAAAGTTTTACTAATCGAATTTGTTCGAAAAAAAGCCGATGAAACTATCTGAATTTGGTTGATTGAATTCCTTTATCTCATTGACGACAGCAGAAAAGAAAACATCACCTGCTTTGTTTCAAGGGGTATTACATGATAAAAACATAGTTCGCTCAGATGTAATGGTTATCACGTCAGCCTCACGGACTGAAGACCCTGAGTTCGATTCCCGGCAAAATCAAAAAGCATGAATAGAAATCTCCATTAGGACAAATTTTCTTGTACATTCAGCAGCTAAGCGAGTACACTCTAAGCTGTGTGATTGGGTTGGAGGTATTCTTCCGGTGGACTTGCATCTTGCCAAGGGGGTAGTCATAAAAAACTTGTAGGTATAAAGTCCTGGTCTTGACCAGACTTTACACTTGCAAGGATCACTAAGCCAACGGATGCAATGTAAATTAGGACTTTGCCACCGGCCGTTTCTTTACCTAACTTACTTTTGCTTTCTTATCAAGATGAGTTGATGGAACACAAATGAGTTGCAGGGAATAACGGAGCGCTGGTCTGGTTGCCAGCATAAGCAAATGAGAGTGGATAAAAAAGGCTGGAAAAAAACTAGTTCAAGAAATTCGCCACAACAACGATCACAATATATGTAGCTTTAATTTTTTTGGTCGTAGACAGTAGATTAAAAGTGTCAGAACGACAAACAAACTTTCAAATAACATCGTTCGGACAACGACAGGTTTTCCGTTTTCAAAATCCTCTAGGGATTCCCATCAATAGAGCTTACAGCGGCCCTTTTTCGAGGGGTTGACTGCTTAGAAAGCAGAGAACAATGATGTATGTCATAATGCTTAATTCGTTACATTTATATGAGCAGTTACTGTCCAAAACCACGTAACGAGTGAGTATTTGATTGGTTACGTGATTCATGACATCATTTCTCTCATTAAGCAAGTCCTCATACCAAATAAGAGAGAAATGTCCTATAATTACGTTAGCCCAATAAGGGCCAATCTCACTATACCAGGTAGATTGTAAGATAAATTTTTCTGAGACACAACCTTGCTAACCATTACTTTATGTTACGCACCAATTGATATTTACTGCACTTAAACTTAGTTGCAAATCCCAAAGAAGATTAATCTCCATATCCTATTCACACATAGAAATACATCTCTTAATTGATATACAATGTTGATGGAAAAATGTTCCTTATTTTGACTTCCAAATTCCTTCAAACAATATAATTTTGGAGAGTAAACAAGGTTTTGAGATTCTCCCTACTGACCAATTCAATCACATATCTACAATGAAAAAGCTATTGATCTACCTCTATTAACCCATTTGCCTGAGAGGATTTTTTTTAAAAGAACAGCCTATATTTTTTGAAGGAGCTGCAACTGTGATTGAACCACTGCGTGGACCCACTAACTTTAATGAAAGCACGGAAAGATTACTATTGAAAAAGATTTCACAACTTTCACAAGGGTTGTAACTGAGTACTCCAAAACTGAAGGAATCACAAAATATTGTTTAGCATTATAGTTGTATTGTTAATAGAAGCATCTCTGAAACTTCGAAAAACTAACTTTTTTCAAAACTATATGTGGGTGTAATACACAACATTAAAACTCGCCTAATAGCGTTGGGAAAGAAGAACAATAACTGAATGAATACACAAAAGAATGATACCGGATCAAACCAATTTCGTTACACATCGTGTCCTGAAATATACATGTACAAAATGGATGTGACGTTTTAAGAAGTGATTTAAAGAAACATGAACACCAGACAGGGGTAGGTGGAAACAGGGCCAAAACGTTGTGAATAAATAGACGCAGAAAATAGTCCAACCATATTAAATATATATATATATATATATATACATATATATATATATATATATATATATATATATATGTGTGTGTGTGTGTGTGTGTGTGTGTGTGTGATCAATAGGAAGTTAGACAGACTCAGGAATAAAAGTGTATGGAGACTGTTTATTAATTAATTGATCCATAAATTGATTGATTGGTGTGCTATACATGTTTCGGGAGGTGTTCCCATCTCCAGTAATGTGTAGTGTGTGTGTGTTTACCTCTCAGTACTTGAAAGCTTTCCGTAGAAATTAATTTTAACGTCAGATGTTCTACTTTAGATGCAAAGATTGGAATCAAGGAAGAGGATTCCTTCAGGGTCATCATGACGTGTTAGACTTTGTTCTGTCTCATATATATATATATATATATATATATATATATATATATATATATTCGTGTAAGTTTCCCATGTTTGATATTGAAAAGGACAATTTTTTTGCACAATCATGTGTCACGCAGGTCATTTGAACGTGTTATCTTGAAATTATTTATTTGATCTTTGGATTGCAGTACATGTAATTTATTTATTTTTGCATTCATATTTTGTAATTTTGTTCTTTATCATGAAGTTCATCAAAAGTTTCACCATAACCCTTTTTAGAGAGTATTAGAAAACAGGACAGGCTTTTTGCTATATCTGATATATTTGTTAGCATCAAAATTTTCACCTTCAAGTCTATGAGTCCAACGTTATGGACAGGATAACAAAGATTCAGAAAAAGGCACACTGTCATATAAAGTGGTGATTTTTAAACTTTTTTTAAATCTTTGAGCCGGGTACTAAAATTGCAACAGCGTGCTATCAATAATTGAGGATATATTTG
The DNA here is from genome assembly GCA_963457665.1 of Thysanoteuthis rhombus. Taxonomy (NCBI): domain Eukaryota; kingdom Metazoa; phylum Mollusca; class Cephalopoda; order Oegopsida; family Thysanoteuthidae; genus Thysanoteuthis; species Thysanoteuthis major. The sequence goes on from OY735215.1 coordinate 8,863,406, forward strand.
ATCATTTAAAGGAAAATGAGTATTAATAATGTTTTCACAAGTTGAATTACCTAATAACCCACCAATGTTATTGTCGAAAATGTACCGTTGATCATGGTTTTCGAATGATTTTGATAATTGTGTACATACTTGTTATTACTACTCAAAACTCCCACGGTTCACTTACAGATATTTCTTGAGGCACAATAATGTACTACAGCACACAGGTTGAAAATTGCTGATATAGAAAGATCTGAAAGTGTTCAGCTTCCAACAAAGTTTGATCGAATGGTTCTGTATTTTGTTTCATTTTGGTTGTTGCAGTTCAAATCTGGCGCAACAGGATATTCCAAAAACAAAATACTAATGTAAGTCTAGTAAAAGGAAAATGAAAATAGAATTGAACTCCAAGCATCAGAAAATAGAAAAACGCCCAGAACGGCCTTTCACGTATAATTACCGAAAAGCTCTTGGTGAATCGGAGAATCAGGTCCAATTATGTTGCCGGAAAGCGTGTAATTTCTATGAAAAGGCAATAAACAGCTATTGAAGTCTCTGTCAAAAAGTAGAGTTCCTTATTCATGACCATGCGATGTTGGGATTATGTTATTAATTGACCTTTGAAGAATCAAAAAGAAAAACGAATATAGATAGTCACTTTCAAAATAATAATAATAATAATAATAATAATAATAATAATAATAATAATAATAATAATAATAATAATAATAATAGTTATTGTCGTCCCAAAGATACAGAAAATGTGACTGGAGAAAGAGGGGATAAGAGGGAGGATTTAAACTATACAGACCATAATACTGAACGTGGGCTGCGCAGATACTGAGGGAAGTACTAAAAATATGAGATCTACACCCCAGCTGGTAGCGATGGCCTAACGGAGGAGGAGAAAGGGAAAGAAATCGTGACGGAGGTTCAAATCACAACGCTGCGGTGACAGACAGGGGAGGCTTGAGAGGAAGGCTTGAGACCTGAGGAGACTCACTGTCACTCAGCCTCCAGCGATAGCCACTTGACAACTGGTGTGAAATCACAATCCATAGGGCTATGATCGTGGACTTTGAAAGTGCGGAGGGGATGGCTGGACACCTGAAAAGACTTGCTGCCACTCAGTCTCCAGCTGTGACCACCAAGCAACTGGTGTGAAAATGCATAATAATAATAATGATGATGATGACAATGGCAATAATAATAATAATTATGTGATGTGATGAGAGGGGGGCTGAAGCCCTGATGAGACTTTATGTCACTCAGCCTTCAGCCATAACCATCGGGTAACTAGTGTAGAACTGTAAACCATAGCACTGCTGTTGACTATGAATGGCTGGAGAGGGGTGTGTGAAATCAATAATAATAATAATAATAATAATAATAATAATAATAATAATAATAATGATAATAATAATAATAATAATTAAACAGCAGAAATCTAATAAAAGGAATGAACACCTGGGCTGTGTCAGTAGTTAGGTATACAGGACCATTCCTAGGATGGACAAAGGAAGAGCTCCAATCAATGGATAGGCGAACAAGGAAACTTATGACGATGCATAAAGCATTACACCCTAGGGATGATACAGATAGACTATACGTTAAGAGAAAAGAAGTTGGTAGGGGGCTCATCAGCATAGAAGACTGTGTCCAGAGAGCTAAAGTAGTCCTAGATAGATATGTGCAAACAAATAGTGAAGAAATCATAAAGAGCGCGAGGGATAGTGCAACAAACAATAAAGTAGAAAACAATAGAACAGTACAGCAAGCAAGAAAAGAAAGATGGGAAGAGAAAAAATTGTACGGCGAGTTTAAAAGACAGATACAAGATATAGCAGACGAGAAATCATGGACGTGGTTACGAAAGGGGAACCTTAAGAGAGAAACAGAATCGCTCATCATGGCAGCCCAAAACAAAAGCATAAGGACAAACTACATAAAAGCAAAAATCGACAGAACACAGACAAACAGCAAATGCCACATATGCGGTGAAAGAGATGAGACAGTAAACCACATAACTAGTGAATGTAGTCAACTCACCCAGAAGGAGTATAAGCATAGACACGATAGAGTAGCAACGATGATACACTGGGAACTAAGCAAACAAATGGGATTCAACCATGTGGAAAAGTGGTATCAGCACAAGCCAGAGGCAGTTTTGGAGAATGACAACCACAAACTACTGTGGGACTTTGACATCCAAACTGACCACCTCATCCAGGCAAGAAGGCCGGGCTTAGTAATAGTAGACAAAAAAAGGAAGGCCTGCCAAATAGTAGACGTTGCTGTACCTGCAGACCATAGAGTAAAAAAGAAGGAGGGTGAAAAAAGGGGAAAATACCAGGACCTAGCAAGGGAGTTAAGAAAAATGTGGAACATGAAAACCAGGGTAGTACCGGTCATAGTGGGAGCACTAGGAACTGTCCCCAAAACGCTGAGGGAGAGACTGGAGGAGATCGGGATTAGGGGGAGGATAGAGACCGTACAGACCACAGCACTACTGGGAACTGCACGAATACTGAGGAAGGTGCTAGAGATATAAGTACTGCAACGAATTGTAGCTCTGTCATGATATGCGAAAGAGAGGAGACGTTAGCTGAAGACCCGAGGAGACTTATTGTCACTCAGCCTTCAGCAATAACCACTGGGCAACCGGTGTGAAACTGTAAATCGTAGAATTACTGCGACCTATGAGTACTAGGAGAGGAGGGCTGGAGACTTGAGGAGACTTGCTGTCACTCAAACTCCAGCGGTTACCACCGGGCAACTGGTGTGAGATTCCAAATAATAATAATAATAATCGAACCTGTGGTTGAATTAGTATAAGTGTTAGTAGTAGCAATCAATCATAATGATAGCAGAAATGAACTGGAAAAGTTGAGACTGTAAAAGAAATATATGGAAATGGATTGAGAGCGACTGAAAAATCATTTGCGGAGGAGTTAAGTAAAAACCAACAGGTCTGGTTAATCACACAATCGGTCTCATTCCCTTGTCCTTAAACTCCTTCCACTGGTTTAACTTTTCCAATCACTAAAATGCAGATTGTGAGACATGAGCTCTGATGGGGACATTGCTTATATTACCGATGAGATAAATATACACCAGGACCTGTCTTGAGGGAAAGGAAAATTCTATACAACTTACAAATCCAGACTGATCAACCAGCAAAGAAGCAATAACAAGATGAACTTGTTGTGAACAATGAAAAGAATGCATGTCAGATTATGGATGTATTTGTTATAGTTGAGCGCGTAATGAAAGAGTAGAAAAAAAAGGCTGAAAAATTGTTGAACGCAAAAGCAACAGTTGCACCAATCATAAATGGTACGAGTGGAGCAGTCCAGAAAAGTTCGGAAAGAGGTTGGAAGACAGAGAAATCACAACAAAAAGATTCATAAACAACGACCAGTTGTGTTAAATATCAGACGCAATGGGAAACAATGAAAAGTGTGGGAATAGTTTTAAAAAAAAGTACATTAAATTTCGAGTGGCCTAAAAATTACGGTCAAGTTCTGCATTGTAATTGTATAATAAATCGAATCATGTATCAAATCAAAATCTGAAACTTGACGAAATAGGCAGAAACTATGCAATCTAGTTTTATTCTCCAAGGGCTAAAAAGATAAGCTCTTCCATGTGCCGGAATCGATTTCCAACATTTGGGGGACGGTCCAACTGACCCACTCACAGACCAGACCCACTTATAGATATTTTTGTGACCGAATCTGAAAGGATATTCTATACAGAGATGTGTGGTGATCAAATGAAGAATTTGGCGTCATTCCCGAGATGAAAAGAATTATTACAAATAATAAATGGTAATTTTTCTCCGTTCCGTTTTCGGTTCTCGTTGCTTCTCGTGTTTTACCATGACTCCCCATCGACAGCAATGTTGATCAGTCTCTCATAGATTTGGTGGTTTTGGCGGGCGTGAAGATTTTCGGTATATTTGTCAAATAAAAAGATATCAATAAATTTCCGGCAAATAGATGTTGGCAGAATTACAGAGAGGACCTTGGAACTCAGATCATAAGGAAATATTATTTTGATTATCTTCAAAATAATGAAAAATTTCCCTAGCCTGCTTGGGCAACATCCAACCTTAACTTTTGTGTACGTATGTGAGTGTCTCGCTTTCAGTGCGTGGATCAAACGTCTTTTCAGTATTTCTTTTAAGTACCTTTTACGTTTCTTCCGATAGGTTTAATTAGACACAGCTTCGTGTTTTCCTAACACTTTCCCACCGGACACACGTGTTGTCTAACATCACGAAACAAAATTCAAACGATTTATAGGCATATGGTAACCATCAAGAATCGAAAACATCCAGAAAGCAAGATGATAGCTCAGTCTGAGCCTGCGTGTCTTATATGTATTGTGCGTTGGGGTTTGTGTTCATGTCCGTCTATCTGTCTATCTATCTGTCTGTCTGTCTCTCTCTCTCTCTCATTCCGTCTACAACATCTCTTTCACCGCTTGGATCAGATATATTCCACAGGAATAGCTTATCGGAGCCTTTCCTTTGAGCTCTTTTTTTTTCATCCAGTCCATCATATGTAATCAGCCAACGCATCCCAATGTTCTGCCTTCTCATCAGACACTCACGTGGCCTTAACTTAATCGTATAAAGAACTTTCAGGGGTGCATGTGGGAGTTTTTAAAACAGACGCCCGTAATATCATATATGGTATCAGAGATGCCATAGATTGGTGGGAACTTATGAAAGCCCATTCGGCATTTCCAGACTGTTACTATTTACATCAGTCTGTTCATATCTATCTATCTATCTATTGGTTGATATATTTTACAGAATGTCTACTGTGCAGATGGAACACTGATTGAGAACTAGACAAGGCAGCGGTTCTGGTTTCTCTCTTGTCTATTCTCCCCAGTGTTACGGATTCTAAAATCTTGAATTCTCGTAATACCTTGCAGCTAGCTGAGAAATAAGAGAGTGAATTGGTCTGATTCAACAAAAACAAACGTCTCTTTTGCAGCACACTGTCAGGAGTGACCAATCAAAATATTTGAAAAAGAGGTGATCAATGAATAAGTTACATCTCTCGCTTTTTGTTTGACAGTGATCACTGAGAAATCTGAATTTTCAAAAGAAAAGCATGAATGTTGACTCCAAATTAAGCATAAACTTACACCGTGAATAGAACTTCCCTCAAAACTCTTTTTAGAGGCAAGGCATTGAAAAAAAAAACCACACTGTTTTTGTAGACATAATAAAAGGGTGAATATTGTTATTTAAAACCCTCTAGCTCCTTTGGTACGTACTGCATGCATACGTATATACATAACCAGCCAGCCGGGTCAACTTTGAAAACACATGTTGACAGTTTTAGTTTACGGTATTTAAGAGAACAAAAATCGGCAACGAGACGTCATGATACCGTGGAACAGGCTTTTCAGACATCCGTATTCAACATCTCATATGTATTTGGTAATTAACATGGTAAATCTAATGTAATATTAATTATATAGAGAAGTAACCAATTCTTCTCGTTTAAATTGTGCGTGTAATATTTGTAGCGTCGCAGTTTACAGAAATATCGGTGAGTCTATCACATTCCTTGTAACCGTACCGCCACCTTAAACGTTATTTCAGTTCAACCATATTTGGCATGTATGCTTATTGGATCTTGACAAATATTTGAAAGTTAAAAAAAAAAACGGTTTTAGGGGAAATATTTTAAAACATTTCAAGAGGGACTGTACTGTCCACGCAATATACATACATACATACATACATATGATTATAAAGTACATTTTAGTAGTAACTGTGTGTTGTCTTGGGTGGGGTTCGAACCAGCATCCACAACACTTATTTTATTATTTATTTACGCGATCTGGGACCGTTCTATTTATTACTGGGTAACTCCAAAAAGCTTGCCTACCTTGAGAATCAGTATTCTATGTCTTTGCTTTTACCTCAGATCGAACACATGGGAAAGTCGTGTACAATTTATTCTACCACGGAATCTCAAATATTTAAAGATATTTGATCAAATTTAATAATATTAATAATAATAATAATAATAATAATAATAATAATAATAATAATAATAATGAAAAATAAATAAATAAATAAATTAAAAAAAAAACTTAGAAAATACCATGACCCAGGAAAGGAACTGAACAAGGTGCGGAGCATGGAAGTCGGGGTAGTACCAGTAATAGTGTGTGCACTCAGAACTGTACCAAAGACACAGAAAAACAAACGATAAAGACTACGGCATTACTGGGAACTGCACAAATATTGGGGAAAGTAATGGAAATATTAGAGCTGCGATTGCAATGTCCTAAACGCCAGGGAAAAGACATGGCACGAATCACAGCGATGCTTTGACAGACAAGAACGAAATGAGAGAAGGGTTAGAGACCTGAGGAAACTTACAGTCACTTAGCCTCCAGCAACAACCACTGGGTAACTGGTGTGGAACCATAATCCACAGCACTGCCAATGACTGTGAGAGTGTGAAGAGGAAGGATGGAAAATTGAGGAGACTTGCTGTCTCTCAGTCTCCAGCAGTGACCACTAGGGAACTAGTTAAATTAATAATAATAATAATAATAATAATAATAATAATAATGGTGAAGGTAAATCCTTCAAAATGGCCGCCCAGGACGATGCCATAATAACCAATTATCGAAAGGCCAAGATTGACAAGACACAAGAAAATAGCGGAGGCAGAGTGTACAAGACACAAATGAAACTGTCAATCATACAATAAGTGGATGCAGAGGTTAGTCCAGAAAGAATGTAAAAACAAGTGTAGCTATGTAGAGAGGTTGGTCTATTGGGAGTTGTGCAAATGACAAGGATTTGACCATGCAGACCGATGGAATATATGCAAAAAAAAAAAAAAAATCTGTTTCAGAAAATAAGAAAGATGAAGTCCTCCGGGACTTTGAGATTCAAACAGCTCAACGAACCCAGGTCAGAAGACCCGGTTAGTCGTTGTTCACAAGAAAACTTGTCATATAGTGGATGATGCTGTTCCAGAAGATCACAGAACAGAATGGAACGGAAAGGAAGTGAAAAGTGGAACAAAGATCTATTCTGAATCGAACAGTTTTATCAAAGAAGAGCTTACGACGAACAAAGACGCGAATAATACTCGAAATTAAGTGGACAAAGTTTTGAGAGGGAAACGAGGTGTTCAGATTAGACAGAAAAACAGAAAAACGAAAGGAGGACATTCAAAACAAAGTTGAATGAACACTTACTATCATTCATAGATGGTCCTTCAGTCTTCTGCTATAAAACACGATCGTCTTATCTCCAAGATAGCTGTAGAGATCTCCACATTCCCAGGGTCTTTGTCTGCATCTTTCTCCAATCCAAATTTCCCTGCGGCTGGTACTGACATCATGGTGTTTCCGTTTCAAGAGTCGACCGATAGAAAGAGATAGTTACATTCAAGCTGTATATTGATTGGATAGAAAATCTCAAACTTACTGTAAAAGAGAATGTGATTGGCCACCGGATACCACAACTAATTCTCGCTGAAACTAATGGTCTCTTTTTTTTGTTTGGTGTGCAAACACGTGTATCACAACACAAGAACTGGAAATCCAAGTAAAATTTGGGCTGTCCAGACAACTGCAGTTCTGAAAAAAATTTGAGAGAATGCTTAAGTAATGACTTGTTGTCAGTTGATATCCAGTGTAAACTACCAGTCACAACTGGGGGAGGGGACTCAATCAGTGATATATAATAATTACCAGTTGATGTTCGAAAAAAAAAATCGGGGATAAACAGTTTACCCCGCTCTTGGGAAGCAGAGCGTTCCTGTAAAAGCATTTTGTAAACTGAAATTGCGGAAAGCTAAGAGGTAATTACCATTAATTTATAAGGGAAAAATGTCTAAGGGTCCCATGATCCACGAAAAAGTTGGGATGGTATGTCAGGCTTAATCATCGGAGTTCGTTGTGGTGGAAAGAACAGGAAACTGTTGAGTTGGAGAGATAGATAGAGCATGTTGTGTTTTCCCTATGATAGATCGCTAATGAACAAGAGCTGAATGGTATTTTTGCTCTTCACCTTTTTTCCCCCGAGAAAAGCGAAAGATGACTGAAAGCAAACTTCCGAAAAGCTACCTACATTTAAATTCTAGTAGATTTTTTCCAAAGAAAAACTAAAAAAAAATTCAAAATAAGCGTTATTTGTTTAAAAGGAGATATTAGTATCTACAAAATTGTTACCCTAAAGTGAAGAAGTCCATAGTTACAGACAGCGGACAATGAGATATACACAATTTATCATATCAGTAGTATATATATTCACGTTCAAACAACATTTTTTATCAATCAATATATTGTATTTTACAGTACATAAGATGAGCATTTTCCTCAGTTCTCTCTCAGGAGGCGAACGCTCTATCAGTTGTTTACCAACGTTACTGCTCAATTCAAATAATATAAACAGCCAGTCACTGGGGGGTAATATAGATTCGAATAGATAAGATCATTAGAATTATCCGATACTGTGGAGGGTTATGAAAATATGAGAAAAAGTAGGAGGATTTTTTTTTCCAGAATGTGCCAGCAAAAAATGAGTTATGTCTAATATGGTAGTGCATTGCACTTGCCGGAAAATACGGTCATTGTATTTATTCTAAACAGCCTGACAGAATCGCATATATATATATATATATATATATATATATATATATATATATATATATATATATATATTGGGATTTTAGGACGATAAATTATGAAAATAAAAACCATTCCTTTTTTTAAAAACTTCTTTTCAGTGTTCTTAGAGATTTATTGAAAATTGTTCCCTAAAATTTAAAAAATATAAAATTCAAAAAAACTTCAAATTCTCACTAACGCAGATCTGTCTCGTGCGTCTTTTATTGTTGATTGATGGCATTGATAAACATGTCACGGCTGTTTAGACCACTTCCAATATCCCAACCTTTCAGATTTTTAGACATTTTTTTTTTCAAAATTCTTCCTTCTTACATTTCTTCCTTGATACTGTTATCCGTGTTATTTTTGCACACAATGGGTATTTTCTCTTACAAATAAGAAGAAAATCGATTTTTATCATTCATTTTTCTCCGACTCCTCTTCAATCTCGATGAAATTAAGTGTTTATTATTCTGGGAAAAAAATAGAATGGAAGAGAAAAACATATTCAGTTGCCCGGAATTGAAAAAACAGGGGAAAAACAAGACTGACATTTAACTACCACCACCTCCAACACATGCACATACATTTGAACACATACATATGCACACACGTGAAATTGTACTCATACACACGCATATGCTTTCTCTCTCTTTCTCTCTCTCTCACACACACACACACTAAATCAGAAACATTCACATACACTGACATGTGTATAAGACACAAGTACTTATATGTAAATCCTTACACCAAAGTGCCTGCGTGAGCATATGTATTCACTAACACACTCTCACACGCATACATTGACACAAATGCATCTATATACACATCAAATGTGAACAAAGGAAATGAGTCTGATGTTGTTTGTCTTCCCTCAGCACTAATGTTTTATGAAAAGGCATGAATCCACCACGACAAAGAGGCCTGGTTAGGGGACGCTTTCTCCGGCTAGTAACTTGTAACCCAGTGAAACTTGTTACGTTTTGCTTGGAAAAGAGGAGAACACCGCCCAATAAGGCTTATTTCCACGATAAATGCTATGAGAGACTCTAATTGGTACCCGTACAATTTGTTAGATCATGGGATGATTTGTTTATATACGTTTGTGCCCATGCAGACGCGCGCTTGTGTGTGTGTGTGTGTGACTGGTTCCAGAACAGTGAATCCAAGAGTTGGCTTTAGTTTGAACGTGTCACATAGATGCTTATCAGCTCAAGAATCCAATAGTCGTAACTCAATAGAAAATCATTTTATGATGTGTGTCTATAATGTTGTTGTTTTTTCAATGTGTATTTAAACAAGAACCATAAGTTCAATGAGGCAGCCACCATCCATGGTAGTAGCAGCAGGAAGAGGAGAAAGAGGGGGAAGAATATCATGCAAGCTTTATTATTTTATTTGAGTCAATTGACTCTTATACTTTTAAAATATTGGAATATGGGAATATTCTGCATCATTTTCAAGAAAAATAGTAAATGGCTCTCCAACTATTTTTGGTTTTCATGCAGATCGTGGATATTCAATTATGGCATCATTAGCAGCTAGGAGAAAAATGTGACCATGCCTTTTAATCACATAAAATCTTCAAATGACATCACAATTTTTCCTTCCTCCTTATTTGTATTGTTTAATATAACTGGGACCGACTGACAGACCGAAAAGGCTTTTATAGTACACCAAATCAAAGTGGAGGTATCTTCCCCCTGTTGACTTGCTCTAACTCCTAATTGTGCTGCAGTTAGAGAATCTGTAAGGAATTTGCTTAATGAAAAAATGTTCAATTCACTGGAAGACTGACAAGGAACCTAGAACAGTTGAGAAAGATAGAATGTTCTGGACGAATGCAATTAAAAAAGATTCCTGGAAGCAGGACCTCTGACAGGGGTGTTGTTGGGGTTCAGCGGGTGAAAAAGTGGCAAGTGAGTTGCAAGTGCCCGATGGTTAAATATCTACGTCGACACAATACGCCCATTAATAAAATAGGTTGATTTTATCGTTTACCGGAAAGCAAATATAGTATAACGGGCTAATCAGTAGCGTATGGTCCTTTGTATTGCGGCTTTGCTCTTAGCTACGGATGCACAGTGAATAAAAAAAAACTTTTTAGCACTATGTACAGAATTTGATCCCGATTGTAAACAGTTAAGTTACAAAAAATGCCCACACTGTATATGTAAACATTTTCTGACTAGCCATGCCCTTCTGAGTATCAATTGGTAAAAAGCTCCTTGGGATTTCATTTATATAAAAATAAATTTTTCAACTTTTCTCCTCTTTTTTATTTATTCTTTTTTTTTTGCATCCCTTAATTACGGGGATTTAAAAAAAAATAATTATCTCTCTTATTTCTTTTCGCTTGTTCACTGTTTGGGTGAGCATGTGGAACTTCACAATATACAGTTGGGACTGCCTCCCCTACATCGTGTCCCTACTATGCATTGCCTTTTGCTGACACGTAACTATTTTTTCTTCTTTTCGGTGCATCCGTAGCTCAGAACATACCTGTGATAAAAAACATTAAACGCCACTGTTGCTAATAAGGTTGTAGGGAATAAAACAGGACGAGGGATGTTTGTGTAATGGGTGTGTCAGAAATGAGGGAGCAGCTCTGCATTGCCTTCTAATATTTTCTCCTTGGCCCTTCCTAAAAGATTACGCAAATTAGAAGAGGAAAACGGTACATTTGTTCCTCCACAAGTCAAAGTTAATATCCAAATAACATTTTTGTCTATTATATTTACTTTATAAACTGGAAGAATAATTTAGGCAACAAAATACACGTTGGAACTGCCGTAAGATGATCAGACTGACATCTGCAGGGGTTTTCTGGTTTCTCTTCCAGATGCATCGTTATTTCCGAAAGCAGCAATAAAGTTTTGAAATCCATCTCAAATTTGGACTTCTTTAAATCAATTATATTTTTACCGGGGAATAGGTTTTATTTGCAGAATATTTTCTTAATAAAAAAATATGGGCTCGATATAATATTGATTTTTATCAATCAATAGTCAGAACTAGTTATCCTTCTGAAAATTTCCATCTTGGAATCACCATTATGGGTATTCAATCAGCTTGATCTGGTGCATGGTTATCACTGGTGGGTATCTAGTGGGAAGGATACTCACGACATTGTAAAAATGGTCTACCAAACAAGAATGATACAAGTGTAGGGTACCGAATGAGGATCAAAACTCACTATAATAGATATGAATTTTAGGATGAGCTAGGTGAAGATTGGTACAAAAATTAAGCATTCATTTAAATTCACTAACTTAAGTTTGTTTCAACACAAGGCTATCAATACTGGATCAAACCTGCAAAGCAGTCGAACTAATTTAGTTTTGTATGCACTAAGAGCTGTTGTATTGAAGAAGCTTAGTTTGAAAAGGCACAAGATCGCAAGCTTGGAGCAGTAAAAGAGGATCAGAATCACTATAATAGCAAATCAGTAATACTTTAAAAAATATTGGTCATACTCTTAAAATAGGAAAAAAGCAAATCTGTGAGCATTTATAGGCGTTTTGATGTGTGATTTTCAGGATGAACAAAGGTAAATAAGTGTAAATATATGAAAAGAAGAAGAGAAAAAGTAAACGAAAAGAGGAGGAGTGAGCAAATGAAGCAAAAAAAGAAGGAATGAAAAATTATAAATTTGTTGGCGTCAGTAAACCATTTTTTTTTTTATAGAAACACGATGTATGGATATAAAGCAAAATAGAAGCTTCATCATGGAACAGTGGATAATAGAGTATTACTTGCGCTGTGGATATGATTGTCAGACAATGGGGCTTTATGCTAGACTGAGCAATATTGGTAATGGTTTCGAATAGGTTCATAAAAATATCATATTGATACTCTGCAAGGAAAAAAACTTCTCATGCAAACATGACCAGTGACTATTGCTGTTGAACGATTACGGAACAAAATAAAAGCAAAGAACTTCGAAACTTTTATTTTTTAAAATTTAACTGCTATTTAGGGTTAGTGTTTGGGTTGGGGTTGTTTTTTGCTATAGATACAAAGGGACAGCAACAATAACATGCATCGCAGTAAAAAGGAAGATTCGATTGAATCGGACGACAATTTCTTTCAATCAAAATCAAATGATTAAATAATAAGGTTTATCTCCATTTTTACAAGTGCAGCGTCTATCCAGATTATATCCCCGCAAAATATCGATAATAATTACCGCAATATTCAGAGACTGAATAGGACCAGAGGAAAGGTAGATAGCTATAGAGAAAGAAAAAGGAAAAAAAAAGGAGAAAAAGAGAGAAAAGAAGAAGGAAGGAAGAAGGAAAACATGGAAGAAAATAAAAAGAAAAAAAGAGGCAGAAAGTAAAAAAGAAAAAGAAAGAGAAAAAGAGACGAAGGAAAACAATAAAAAAAACTATAAACGCAATAACTTAATCAATAACAAAGAAGTAATAAATATTGAACACGAATGTAGAGAAAGAAAGAAGAAGAGAAAAAAGAAGGAGAAAAATCAATAAAAAATTAAAACTGTGGTTAGTTCAATGATTATACAAGGACAAATAATTAAACATTCCAAATGCATCAGTGGGAACTTGTAAAATTTAAACAGTATCATAAAATAGAACGGAAAACAAAGACGTAAATCGTCTAAGGAGAGAAAAGAGACAAGATGGACTGGTAACGATTTGTAGCCGTCCTGCCATAATGACGTCACTGCTTTGCAATGACGTCATAGCGGAAATTTCCCATATCCTTTGTCAGGCCGCAGGAAACTGTTGTGTTGGAGAATGACGTCGAAGCTCACAGATAATAAACAGCATCCGATTTCATGCAAGGGATGAGCAACGAAGCGCATTTGCTGATTTTTTTTAATGCGTTCGTAATTAACCAAGATCTTTCTACGTACAAGACTGAACGAGTAGTCAATGTTGCCAACTCGTGCTAGTTTCACTGCCAAAAGGCATTACAAAAAAAGCCAAAAAGCGTTACAAAAAAAGCCAAAAAGGTTCAAAATGTCCAAAACCGATCAAAAAGATGCTAAAATAATCAAAAACTCGCCCTAAATTATCAAAATATTCATGCACGTCCGACTTGATTGAGTTCTTTTCAACACTGCCAAAACTAGAAACACGCTGATTTTAACACAAAAGCAATAAATTGGCAACACTGTAGATAGGTTGGCCAAACTACAGCACGCAAACCACATGCAGCTCCTTAATTTTTGATACACGACTCGTTGGAATATGTTGGCTGAGCTCTCTTTCTCATTTTTGTCACTCTTTACATTCCGCATAGGTATGGGCAATTATGGTTCTCCACAGCTTCCTTCCTTTTTCATTCCCAGTTATTCTTCTTCCTGTAAGCTCTTTGGAACTTCATCCATCAATTTGCTTAAACATTTCAAGCAGGTTACCCGCTGCCTACCACTGCTTATCGGTAGCTGTGTGGAATCATCATCATCATCTTTTAGGGTCCGTTGTTAGACCTGGATCTTTCCCAGGATTTGCCAGATCTTTCTATCGTAGGCGTCCCAGAGCTGATACTTTCTGAACTTATCTAGATTGTCTCTCCATTTTGTACTTTGCCAGCCTCGGTTGTGCATTTGATCTCTGAGGATCCACATTCTGAGTAGTGATGTCCATCGGTTGTCTGACATTCTTACAATCCATGACTAGCCCATTGCCATTAGATAGACCCTATGAAGTTTCAGACTGCTGTTTTTACTGCGGTATTATTTTGCCTTGTGATCTTTCCATGTGATCTTGAGCATGATACTTTCATGTGCATATCGTATGGTTCCCAGTTTGTGGGTTAGTCTCTTGGTAGGTTTCATGCTTGATTAGTGATGCATTGGCTGTATACCTTTCTGTTCAGGACTGATTGGATCTTCCAGTTCTTGAAGGTCGAGCTTGATCAAACAGAAGGCTTGGCACCCTAAAGTGATTCTACGCTAAATTTTTTTTTTTCAGATTTCATGGAGAATTGTTGTCCTAGGTAGATGTAGTAGTCTACTTTCTCCAGCTTAGCGTTTTCGATTTTGATCGTTATCCGTTTATTTCCGAGAAGTTTGTCGTACGTGATCTTTGTTTTGCTGGAGTTCATGTGAAGATCAACTTCCTTGCTTTCTCCTTTCAGTTCGTACAGTATTAGTTGAAGTTCCTGGAGGTTTTTCTTCAAAAAAAGGCGATGTTTTCTGATGATCTGAGGTTGCCTAATTCTTTAACGTCAATTCTGATTCTTTTATTTTCTACATCTCGGTAAATCATCTCAAAGCAGGCTTTAAGGAGTTCGGGTGAGCTGGTATCACATTGTCTTGCCCCTTTTTTGAGCTGAAAGAGCTCTGTCTCTTTACGTACAGTGATGGCATATATGTTGTAATACTGACATATACGGGATAAACACTTTGTAGAGTGTTAATATCATGACCTTGAGAATTTCCTCTGAGTCGAAGGCCTACTTAAAGTCGATAAATGCTACAAAAAATGGCATTTTACATTCTGCTGCTTTCTCTTTCGGTTATTTTTTTTAGAAATGGAAATGGTCAACGGTTGAGTAGCTTCTCCCGAAGCCAGTTAGTTACCGTGGTTGGTTTTCATTTAGCATTTTGATTGGGTTTGTGAAAACGTTGGTGAAACTTAGTAGATGCTGTTGAGTAGACCTGCTGGTGTATAGCTGTTGAGTTCTATCGGGTTTCATCTTTGTATAACTACGATATGATTCCAGTGTTACAATTTTCTAGAACTTTATCAAGTTAAATAAAATGGCTAGTTTCCTAGTTATGACCATTACAGTTTTTTTAGTAGATCGATGGTAATGTTATCTGGTGCCTTCCCTTGTTGCTTTGGTTCACCTCCCATGGTGTAACTTTTGGATAATCCTCGGAATAATTGCTCGTATCTTACACACCCTGATCGTTGTTTTGTGCTTCTTATTTGGAGAAGGAGAGCTTTTGGTTGCATTCTTGGGCGCGTTCGACGATTTAGTTCCAGTCTGCTGTCAAGTCTTCATTTCCCTCGAATACACAAGTTATTTGTTTCCGTCCAGTATTGAAATATTTGTGATTAGTTTTGAAACCCTCTTTGAGAATCGTTTCGATGATTGCTATGTGTATCTTCATTGGTCTTCTTTTCTTTTTTTCTAATAGTTTCATTCAGTTCATTTGCTTCTATCTTTTATTACGTTGTTTTTGGCTTGAGATTTCAGTGTTTTTCCCTTGAAATTCTTCATTTCATCAGAGATTTTATTGATGGTTTTTGTGTTCTTTAGTTTAAATTTAATTAGAGAGGCTATCCCTTTGTTGTCGAATTAGTTCATGTTGATGTCGTTCTCTTCTGATTCGGTAAAAAGTTCTTATCTGTTTTTCAATTCAAGCTTGAAGGATCGAATAACTTTTTTGATACGCTTAGTGGATGCAGTTTGGAACATATCCCTGCATTTTGTGTTGTTATTAATTTGAATTTTACATCTTTCCATTTTGTGGTCATGCCTTACGTTGACTTCATTTAGAACCTGGATATCTTTGACAGTGTCGCTTTTGTCTCCAGGGATGTAGTTTATTCCTTTCGGCTCTTTCATGTCTGTTTTTTTTTCATCGGGTTTCTTCTTGGAAAATGTGTTCAAGATTTTGAACCTGTTCGTGGTTGCAGAGTTAACAAGATATTCACCTCTTTCCCAACTACTTGCCGATGCAATATTCATATCCTTGCCCTTCCTGTGCGTTTAATTCCCCCATAATAAAATCAAAATATTCTGGTATCTTTGAGTAGGGAGTTTGCCACCGTAGAAGTTGTCTATTTCCCCTTTGGTTGAATGCAAAGTGAGAATGTAGACTTGGATGTTGTTCAGTTTGTACCTCTTTGAAAGTAGTACAATGAGATTGGCTCTGCGGTCAGAGACGGCACAAAAACCTATCGCTTTATCTTTGCATTCCTTATTGATGAGAAGCCTACTTCCTTTTGTTTTAATTTCTTTTTTCTATAGTTGTAGAGAAGATGTTCTTCCCCAGGTCTTTGGAATAGATCCACTAGAAACATCCAGTCGATATTTAGTAAGGAAGATAACCTCTCAGCAGACACGATTAGCTGCTGCTGCCGTTGAACTACAACGGAAAAATGAAAGTGGAAAACTCTGAACATTCGAAACAGTATTTTATGGAATTTGACTACTAAGCACTAGTATTAGTATTTCGGATAAGATTCCGTTTTTTGTGAGGATGAAAAAAATTCAGCTACAATATAATGCATTCTATTTTTTTTAATCGGACGACAATTTCCCCTGATTAAAATCAAATGATTAAATGATAACGTTTAGCTTCGTTTTATCATGTTCAGCTTCTATCTGAGTTATATCCCTTGGAAAATATTGACATAATGTTATGGTGAACCTTTCCAGAACATTAGCGAGGTTTTTTCCAATCTTTCTCACTCTTTATGTATCAGGACCCTTGACATGGTGTGTACAGTCATTGCTTTGCACGATTTACTTTATTTTGTCCCTTCTAGCAATTCTTGCCCATTCACTATTCCTGGTATTCGCTCTGCCATTCACCTGCTCGGGCCCCTTCAAGTACCTTACCCCCCGTCTACGTTCACTCCTTTTACCCTCTATGTATTCTTTGAATATTGAATTCTGTAAGCCTTTTTTCTTCATTATGTGTTCCCCCAAAATTCTACCTGATTGTTAGCAACAGCTCCCTTAAAGTTCTTACTCTCCTTTAGACTTACTTCGTCGTTTGTTGTAACATCATCATCCATCTTTAACGCCTGTTGTTTGACATAGACATTTCCAAAGATTTGTTAGTACCGTCTATCGTGGAGCCAGTAATTTCTGAACTTGTGTAATTCGTCACACCGATCTTTTTTCTGCCGACCACTATTTCGCATGTGATCTCTGGGGATCCACGTTGTGAGTCGTGACCTAGTGGTTGCCCGACATTACTTTCTTTGTTGTTCTAACTACCTACGGCTATCGAGAGGACGCATTGATTGTAAGCCCTTCTTTTCCAGCCTAATGGTATTTTCTTCTCGTTGACTGATGGATTTGCTGAAACGAAAGCTTGCCAGGCTGGAAAGAATCTTCCTTTAGAGATGTTTTCATATGTTGATGCAGTGGTGTCCTTTTTTAAGTTTTGCAGTTCCGATTCTGATTCCTTGTGTATTTGTCCTCAACATATTTGTTGTATATGACCTCTGTTTTACTGAAGATTAATTTTTTGCTTTTTTTCATTCAGTTCATCTGGCATTATTTGGAAAACCTGAAGGTATAATAAATCCAAACCAAGCATCGCTTACACTCACTCACGTACATCAACGCTGTGTAACACCAGACGCTGAACCGTTCAGAACTGGTCTGTTCAATTCAGTTACAGGCTTTGTTTACATGTGTGTTGTGGAAATTTTGCAATGACAAACGGCGTTTTCAAATAGTAAGGAACAAGGATACGAATATGAGAATAGAAATTTCAACCCAGAGGCAATGTAAGATATCCTAATTATACTTTGTTTTGACGTAAACTAGATCACTATGTGTACCTAATACGCTGGAGTGGCGGGATTTTTTTTTTCACGATTTGAAGCTGTATTTGTGAACATAAAAACATGAGTACTTTTCAGTAAATCTAATTGCAAAGAATATAGACCAAATATGGAACGAATGAAAGGAAAAAAATACTTTTAAAACTGTATTTTAGCAAATTGAACAACTACGAAGATAAGGGTTAGCTTCAGGGTTGGTTTTAAAATTGAGAGTTAGGTTTGGGGTTAGTTTCAGGGTTGGTGTTCAAAGTTAGGTTTAGTTTTTTGGGTAGTTTTAGGGTGACAAAAGTCTTATGGAAGAATGCCCTGTTTGGGGTGATCAACTAAAAAAATTTGAAAAAAGATGATTATTCTCTTGTTTTTGTTGTACAGTAATAAAGGTTTTCGAAAAACAAGAGTGATTGCTGCTGGACACAAACTGAGGATTAATTTAGCATGAGCTTAGATTGTAATTCGGAACCTATACTAAAACCTCTGAAGGGGGATTTCAAAATAGCAAAAACTATCGTTTTTACTAGACGTAATACGAATCCTCTAGTTGCATAGGTCTGACCATTATATATGATTCATATATATCCAGTATTTTTAGTGTTATTTGAATACAAAGTGTCTGAGTTAATGTTAAGTTTAGGGTAATCGTTCAAGGTCAGGGCTAGAATTTACGATTACCGTTAATGTTGGATTTGGTTTTAGGTTCGGGTTTAAGGTTAAATGGAATCAGCAAATTGCAATTATAGCCAAGGTAGTTTCGCCACTGAAATTCTGAGCGATATATCTCAAACAGGATTGTTAAATGCTCAAAATAGCGACCTAAAAATATCAATAATAGTTTCCTTCATTCATATGAAAATGTCACGTTCACGTCACTTTCAATGTATATTGACTGAAGATTTTGTATTCACTGTATGGGTCTTATCTATGGAAGGTAATTTGAAACGCCACAATAGAACAAATCACAAAAATCTTTTTGTCTGATTATTAACCTAAATAATAACAACATTACAAAAAACATATCAGTTGTCTTCAAATCACCATTAAATAACCAGCAGACATTGTTGACAATGTTCAGTGGTGAAGTCGATACGAAGACTGCAGCTATGTTCATTATGTCATGGAACATTGCTAGTGTTTAACGGACATATTCCGATAGTCATCTAATTAAGCTATTCAGTCCATTTGACATTTGAGACGTTCCATGCTCCTGGGGTACGGACAGCGCTGTGGGGACAGCATTTCCTAACTTTTGAGGGAGGGGTCAGTATTCCCTAGCTATCAATATACTACTAAGATTCTTTATTTAAACACTTATTTAGTGGAATATATGCTGCAGTATTAAGTCGAAATAACACAAATCATCGATGATTTATGAAGCGAACACCAGTTTCACGCCAAACTGAAGAGAGGCATAAAGAGCTTAGCTCTTAGGGATAGAGAGAACATACCTATTGAATTTTTCCTAAGATTATATAATGGCTGACCCATCTAGTTTGGGCACTGCTACATTGAATATTGGAGGAAAGGGGATCAAGGAGCCAAGTCCCCTTGGTCCCCAAACTTTCAGTTACGATCCTGGAGGCATATTTTCTACTTGAGGAATCAGATGTAACTGTGAAAAAAGTGATGTGTCACTTGATGGTACAGGTTGAGAAACCGATATCTGAAACTCCCAAACAGAAATGCTCCAAAATCTGAGAAGTTTGAAAAAGCCATCATGAGATCACGTGGGAAATTCTACACTTGACCTGTCGGTAGTTGAATTCAAAAACAAGAGACAAGAATGATTTTGAAGTCATTTAACTCATTGTACGTGTTCTTTTCTAACTTGCTTCAAAAATGCTTTCACTTGTTGACTTTGAACAAGGAAAAAATCCAGTAAATATATATGAATTACAGCTTATGTAATAAATATGAAACTTATCTCACATTACAACAACAACAACAAAAAAACAACAAACAAACAAAAACGAATAAAGAACCGTTTTTGTACACAATCCAATTAATGAGAAATAGACATTCAAAAGTACAAGATTGCCCCTTCCCCTACATTACATGCACCAAAACAAAATATATATTTCAAAATGTACATGCAAATATTCAAAAATAAAAAACTCTCCAGGACCCAGCCATCTAGAATAAAGGATATTCAACTACTGATATTAGAAACAATTTTGCTGGTAATACTTTCCAATTCTGTTGAGGCTTAATTCCAGGATATTCCAACAATTGGTCTATTCGACACGCCCCGTGCTCCTGGAGTATGGTCAGTGCTGCGGAAATGGCATTCCTTTTCTTTTTCGAGAGGGGGTGTTACAGTGTTCTCTTACAATCAATATACTACAATAATTTTCTATTGGATCATCATCATCATCATCATCATCATCATCATCATCATCATCATTAGTCTTGTGAATTCCATCGTTGGACATTGACCATCCCCAGGATCTGCCACATTCCTCAATCATGGGTGACGCAGAGTCAGTATTTTTTTAAAAAATTGTCCATTTATGCTCTTCATTTTGTATTTTGCCGGCCTTGGTTTCGCATGTGATCTCTGGGGGTCCGTGTTATGATCCGTGATGCCCATCAGTTGACTGCTATTCTTGCAACATTACCTGCCCATCGCCATTTAAGTTAATTCACCCATACAAAATTAGCTAGTATACGACCAAATAAATATCCAGTATGGCCTCAAAAGATGTCTGGTGTCGGTCAAACTTCAAAAGTCCATTCCATGGGGGATCGACTCCCAGTAGGCAGCCCTTGTTCCCTCATTTACATTGGACAAATAATATAATTGGATGTTCATTGAATATCTATGTAAGCAAGCTACAAGAAAAGTTCATTCAAAGACAACAGTTGGTGCAATACTAATCAGCCTTTTATCAATGAGGTAAGTAGCTGGATAAGATGGCTATAAGAAAAACCATATCTGGCCATAAAAACACAATACTAATTAACCCATTATCAATAATAAGTTGACACAATATCAGAATCAGACGGCTGTAAAAACACGATACTAATCTGTCTTTTATCAATTAGTAAACCCACTAAATTGCTGAGTAACGCGGCAAGACAAAAATTCTAAATATATCTGACAATATTTCCGAGGCATAATTGTTACTTTTGTCATTTTTGTAGCTTTTCAAAGAAATAAGTAATATTTGAAAGCGATGTTTTTTTACGTACTTGCCCGCGGTGAAAGATAAGAAAGGCTACAACTAACTAATAATCTCGATTGACCAATAATTTGTACTTCTAGTCTTTGAATCTACACAGTAATTAGAAACCGCTAAACAAAACTGTCAACATCAAGTTTTTGTTTTTCGATTTTCCTTTTTGGTCTATCTGGCTATGTATGTATGTATGTATGTATGTATGTATGTATGTATCGTGCGTACAGATTGCTGCAATGGAGCCAGAGGACTTGAAATTTAAGCATTGCTTACTATGCTTTCAAAAGCATTAACGTCCCAGAGATTTTATAATGGAGGTGGGGTTGAAATATTGTTACTGGTTATCCTTTGTTTTGCATCAGGTTGGCCTTTAGTGATCACTGTTCCAAAGAGAAGACAAATGAATCAAGTTATCTATTGATCACTCTTTTTTCCCATGTTTTTCGATTGATCATCCCATACACGGTACGCTGCCAAAGGTGGCTTGTTCGTGACGGTTTCTATTGAGTGACTATTCTGACCTGTTTATTTTCTGCTCAATCCGTCCTTGCTCTTTCATTGCAATGCTTCCCAGACGGACAAAATTACAGCTTTCAATCTCCAATAACCAATTTCAAATTCGACAGTGTTTTTTTTTCTAATCTCTGCCGACTGGCCCCGATATGGGGTATACACAGAAGCTTTAGAGATATTAGTTCACCTACAGCTTTTCTACTAATATCATACTATCAAGAGAAAACATTAAATGTTGGAGAGGAGACTTCAAGGAGCCAACAACCCCAGATCCAAAATCTCCAGCTATGTCTCCGATGGGGTGGACAGTTTAGATGTAAAATCCCAAATCGTATTGTCAAATTTTAAGTATTAAGTTTTGACTTCATTTTCATGACCACGACGACAGACGACAATGACCAAACCCAAAACTAGTGACGTCATTCACGTATGTGTGCATGACGTCACTAGTTTTTGATCTGGTCATTGTCGTCTGTCATTGTCGTCTCAGTGACATATTAACGTACGTAAAAACTGATGACAAATCAGTCACCGCTCTTAAAGGCCAACACAGATCATCCAGTTTAGCTACAATAAGGAAATCCAAATTGAAAGAATTAATTTTGGAGTTGAAATGGGACACTTATTCTTGGGGATAATGTTGTGCAGAAAAATGAATTCTGTTTTGTTTACTCTTGAGATCTTATTGAACCAAGGGAGTTTAACTCTGGTGTAACCAAGCTTTTATCATTTTAATTTTCTATAGCAGACTTGTGTTCATATAATTTGTTAACACAATCAAACATAAGTTGTTTGCACAATTCCCAGTGCATGAAGTTCCAGTCTATCGTGCATGTTTTTTATTCATATTGAACCACCTTGCTACATTCAAATATGTTTTTGTTGACTTTCTCATCAGTTATCTCACATAGGGTGGTATTTACCGTGCTATCTTGGATTTGTCTATTCTCTCTTTGATACGATTACTACTGATGCACTTATTCTTAGCGGCTAAGGAAATAGATTTCCTTTCTCTATGATAGTATCCTTTGCGTAACCATATCCCTTGTTTTTCGTCAGTGATAATCTCTGCCCACTTTGTAAATTATGCTTGGAAAGTTTTCTCTCCTTTTTTTTCTTTCCTTGTTGAGTTTTTGACTATTCATTCGTTAGTCTTTCTTTGTTCTGTTATCAATAATTATGTGTAGAGACAGTCAGAGACATCATCACCAATCTCTTAATGTCCGTCATTCAACATACACCTTCCCCGGGAATCGCCATACTTCTTTATCATAGGCGTCGCGGATCCATTACCTCTTGAATTTGTCTCGCTCGTCTCTCCACCTAATACTTTGTCGGCCTCGGTTGCATATGTAATCTCTGGGGATCCATTTCGTTTGTCATGATGTCCATGCGACATGGCCAATCCATTGCCATTTGAGTTTTTACTACTGGGAGGATGCATAGGTTGTACAGCCTTCCTGATAGGAGTGATGGGATCTTCTTGATTTTGAAGGTTGAGTTTGCTCTTCCAAAGGCTTGCCATCCTCCTGAGGACCCCATGACCACTGAAAGGCATCAAAGGCGATTGGGGGACATGAACTACATTCTGCTTTAGACCCATAGAGTCTTCAATTTTGATTATTTGAACACTGCCCTGGATATTTGTAAGACATCCATCTGCTTATTTCTTTTTCGTCTCCCTGTTCATCGAAGTGTCTGATTATGTTGGTACCTAATATGATATGAGCCCTACAATTCCAAAGGCTCTGCACCAAAAAATTTATATGTAAACTATCAATTCCGAATCAGTGGTTCAGAATTTGCTTTATTACTGAAGGTGCCCTCAATCTTAATGAACCACTACATGTTCAAGATTTGCGATTGTAGCCAATTACTACGTTTAATTGGAGCAATCAATGGAAATGTGGTATTTGCGTGATACACATACGATGCATGAATATGTAGGTATTTGAAACCGAAATAATAACCTCTGTATAATGATTTAAAGAGAAATTAAGTAATGATATCTCTAAAATTTCAGACCATGTCCTCAATTTGTCTCCTCAGACGATGGAACGACACTGGAATGTCTCCTCCCTTAGCACACGTCTAGGTCGAACATATGGAGATCCTTGGAGGGCCTATAGTCAGAAACCCCTTTTCGAACTCGCTGATGTCGAGCATCAAATCGGCCGCTGGAATAGCCGGTTGTATTGCACGTCAAACCACTTCAAGGGGACTACATTCCCTGGTTTCGAAATTGAGTTGAGTAGACCAATTTACCAGGCTATTTTACCTATAGCTGAGAGAGAAGAGATCGATAGGTGTTTTTTCGAAGGGTGTTAGTGCAAAGTGAACATAAACAGCCCTTACCGGATTTTGAACTTGGATCACCGAATCCATTGCCTGCTTTATTATCGCTACGCAAATCGCACCTCCAATATTTTGTCTTAGCTGGCTGTACAGACATTTTTTAAAAAAGTAATTACTTTGCAAGTCGGTGTCGTCCCTCGAGTGTAAAGCCTTGTTTATGCTCATTATTTTCATGGTCTGTTGATCAATCTATTTGAACTTCTTTTTGTTCAACCTAGGAATGACCCAATCTACAGTCTTGATGTTATTGCCCAGATATCCAAACCTTTTATCCAGTTTTTGTTGTTCAAATCTGTTTATCATCATATTTGCAACTGTGTACCTTCAGTGATCTCCTCTTTGTTGCTTCTAGATAAGTTTGTTAAGTTGCTGTTCTCAGTGGTTGGAAATCTGTTTAGTCATTTTTTTTTTGATAGTTTATTGATTGTCTGTCTGTTCTTAGGCCGGAATGTATATTCAGTAAAAAGGATTATGGTTCTGGCGTTAAAAGCATATAAACCCTCTTCCTGAACAGAGAGTTCTGTTGATTGTTTTGAAACTGCTGCCTTTTCAAGGATGTTATCCAAGAATATTCGTGTGTATCATCTGCTATCTCTATTTCGGGATGGGTTTATCGAGATCGGTTGCTTCATTATTTTCTCTCGTTGTTTGTTGTTCGAAATCTCTTTGTTGTTTTCTGAAAACTTCTTGTTTCATCTGAGCATTTGTTTGGAAAAGTTACTTGTTTACGTTCATGTGTTCTTTGAACATGTTAGCAACTTCAATCAAAGATTATTACCTTTTTGATTTCACTGATGGTAATGTCGTTGTTGTTTTTATCGTTTAGGATTGGTGGAAGTACTTGCAAAACCAAGGAATTTGACCAAAGAATTGGCCAAGGACCAAACAACGTGCACCAAGAAATCATGGTAAGCATCAAATAGGAAGGTCAAAAAAACAGAACAATCAAACAGGTATCAGATATAATTTCTTATGATGAAAAGCTCCTAGATGTTATTATCAATGCTGGATCAGCTACAACCCCCCCCCCCAAAAAAAAACCAACAGATTTCCCAGTGCAAATGAGGCAATTCGGGAGTTCCCCTATAACACAGCCCAGATATACAAGAAAACGGATATGACGTGTCGGGCCAAATCGAGCATGCGCTGTAAGTAAGTGATTTCATATTCTAGATCCAGGAACATCTGACAAAAATAGGAGGGTACACGGTGGTGATGTGGATAAATAAGCACATACATAATGATTGATATACATCGTCTAGGCAAATTCAGACAAGAAGGTCCTGGGATTTAACCAATTTTTTCACTCTTTTTCACACTTATTGGCCTAGGTACATCCTTGATGTGGAAGACCTTGTCTCTTATATTCAAAACTATTATTCATCGCTCCCCATAGCTGACCAGTTTAATCACAGTTGCTGGGTTTAGGTTATTCATGTGTTCTAAACTCTATATCTATCTAGACGTACATCACTAATCCCTTACCGTTCATGGGAGAAACTCGAGATTTGAGGCATACACTCCCCTCAATGAGTAAGAAACTTCAATTTTTTTTTTTTTGAAAATCCCCATCTAAATAAGTTTTGGGTTGTGATTGGGGTAATATGCAAAGTATGTTTTTCGTTAAATTGGATAATAATCAGTACTTGCTTGTTCTTTCTAAAATTCAGACCTTTTCTAGTGATATCATCCCAACAAAAGAGAAGTAACTTATTGATAATCCTTTTTCCAAACATTTCATCATCCCTAAAACAGCATGTATCGGTGATAGGGATGCATAATTTCCCTCTGAATTCCAGTAATCCTTTTTTCTTTTCTTTTCCATATTTTTCTTTTCTTTCTTCTTTTTGTTCTTTCTTCTTTCTCATACATTCCATTTTTTGAGCATCGGACCCCACTTTCAGAACAGCATGTGCATGTCTCAAGACTCAAATATCAAACGACCTACATTCGCAGAGAGCGAAAGTCAAAGATCATTCAAGCAGTTTCTTTGCATTTGCCTGAGATTAATTCCGATGCCTTTCTCTCTTTCTCTTGAGAGTCACATGATATTCAATGTTGAGAATTCTGTTGGGCTTGAACTTTCGGGTCGAGGCCAGCAAGGCAACCTCTCATTGCACGCGAAAAACGAGAGGCATTTCGTAACTCAATCCCAGCATAAGTTACATGGCGTTGTTTTTTTTTACCCGTGATCGGACAAAACCTAATCACATTGCATTACATGTCCTCTTCTGCCGAATGCTGTCTCCAAAGGTTCACATTGTTAAGTGCTGCTATAAAGAATTATGAAGATTTTCCATCACTTTCAATAATTGAACAAAAGCTACGTTAAAATTTGGAGTCACATAAAAAAATCCATTGAAAAGAAAATACGGTCAGAATAAATTCTATTTATGACATCACTAGCATTTCCACATAAAAAAAAGCAAAAAACCCATCAAGGAATAACTACACTCTTGAAAATTGATACATTTTTAATAAACCGATCGAAACAAGACCAATAAGGCCAAAAAAAGCTTTGTTTTAAAGTCTCCCCAGCAGGAGTCTAGTTGAGTACAAATGCCAATATTCAAATTTTTAGACAGAGCGGTATGGCCAAAAATATAAGGACACAACCCCCACCCAAAAAAAAAACACATAAACGAATAGACAAACACACGTATAAAAAAAATATAGAATCATTTGTCCTCTTTGATGGCTACGGTTATTCAATACATACATGTATAGATATTTACGTGCACTCCCCGGGAAGTATCCAATTACTTCGAATACCTAGAGACTTGGTCGGCTGCTTTGATGTAATTTTGTATCTAAGCATGCATAGAGAGACTATCCCAACGCGTTCATCAGCTGTCAGTGCGGTGCCTTTGAGTGAGATTGTGTACTGTGTGACCGATTCATTTACAATGACCGAACGATATACTCTACACGTATCGAGTTTTTCTGTAAATTATCACGTCCCTTAGATTAGTCAGCTCCTTCACAGCAAAGACTTCACTCTTTTGCAGAAGTATTTTACAAGTACAACATAACCTTTCCATCCGTAACGAATAGTTAGTCTTTTTTTTATCATCCCAATCAAGCTTTTCAAGCAAGTTGAATCCAGCAATAATTTCCGACAGAATTATTAGGCTGTGAAGAAAGTTTTGCCCCATTGTGTTTTGGTTTTTATAATTTTGGTGATAATTGAAATGCTGTCCCGATCTTGCCGCTTGGGTCAGTTCAATCTTAGTTGCGTGACCGTTCATCGTAATATGAAGAAGCTCGGAAAAGTGTCAAAGTTTTAAATTCGAATCTCACTTGACACGTCCGTAGCATACTGCTTGCAGCACACTTATAGTGAGTCACTATATCTCAGCAGCTCAAGGTGTTTTTTGAGAATTATTGAGATGTTACATTAAAATGGATCTTTTTCTCCTACGTCAAGTGCCATCATCAGTGGCCCAGTCACGTTGATAGAAAACTTTGACCTTTTATAATTGATCTGTAAAACGCCTATCCTTAGTAAATAGAAAAGAGGTCATTCTCAATCACAATATTGCACGTCCTTATACAACTCGAGTGACCACGGATCTCATGGGGGCATTCGGCTTGGGGATATAGCTCATCTAATATACTCTCTTTACCTTGATCCAACTGAGTCTCATTTGTTTAAGGTTTACGAAATGGATGGACAAAAACCCTCTCAGAGCGGAGAAGCTGAAAATCAGATCAAATAAAAAGAATGTTGGGAATAAAAAACATTGATAAATGGTTTGAGGTTATCAAAAAGAAAAAGGAAAGTATATTAGTGTGATGTAGCTTTAATCACCGCTATATTTTCATTTCCATACTTGAACTGCGGACAGAACTTCCGTTCCAACATGATCTTTTCTCCGCTTAGGGTAGATTCCTGTCCTTCGTTTTATATTTCTGAGAGCGCTTTAAGTGATATCATGTTGAGTTTCCGAAAAACAGAACCGGAAAACTGCGCAAACAACATGAGAATGAAATCCAATCGACATTCGCCTCACAAAGAGTTGAGTGAAAATATTTATTAGTTCTACTCACTGAATGGAAGGTGATCATAGATTGAAACTGAAAAAACATTTGCAGTAAAAATCACGCTCCAGTTGACACGATCCTTTCATTTGTCGCCCACACAAAAAAAGGTTCCAGTATATTTGTTGGTTTAAATACAGTAATCAAGACTTGAATTCTTTTTTCCAGGATTACCTGATGCTAAATTAATCATCTGGTTTTGTACAACTACAAAGGATGCCATGACTTTTATAGCAGAAATAAAAAAAAGAACGTAACTTATTGGAATAATTACGTTTTGTCCAGTTTAATTCTTGTGTTTCCTTAACATCTGATTACCCGTCTAAACCAGTTACGTTCACAGCCATAAATCTTCGCTCCAACTGCTACCGAATACTAAGCACTATGCTCCAGCTCTGTGTAATGCAGTTTAATGACAAACTTAGATTGAACAACCTTTTCCAAAGGATTCTTTTTTTGTCAAATATTTGCATGTGTATGTGTGTGTGTTTGTTAATAATGCATGTCTTCAAGAGCTCCTGGCCATACTGTTTCGTCTACAAACTCGAAAATTGACATTAATACTCTACAAGATTCCTTCTTAAATTATCCTTTTTTGATTCTTTGTGTATCATTTTGACAGGTTCAGTTTTAACACTGAGAAGATCCAGAATTCCAATGGGATTCTTTTTACATTTCTTTTACAAATTTTGACGCTACGGTTGTTCAGTTACTGATCGTATTGGCGAGACATTTCCCTACTCGTGCATATCGTTTAGATCAGTTATACTTTACCCACAAAAGATATTTTTTCCAAGAAGAGGAATTTTAGCAGAGGGAAGAATTTTAGTCGTGGGAAATATTCAGAAGACATTTCAGTCAAAGGAAGAGCGTTTAAAGGAGAGTATTATGGAAAAGAATTGTGGAAGTCTGCAATAGCAAGAGGATGAGCAACTGAGGACCCCAAAACATGTATAAAACTAAAATCTGACTACAAACAAAGAACTGTGTGGTTGTGTGTGTGTATGTGTGTGTGTGTGTGTGTGTGGAGTGATAACTCAATAACTAGCCATTGTATGTATTTGACATCTTCCAGATATATAGTTAGTGCAGACATCGAGTTTGGAGTTTTTGGATCAATGTTTGTTTTTTAAATCTATTGAGAGAAAAAAGTAAAAGAATTACGGATTATAGATCTTTTTGTAATAGTCTTTTTAAAGTTTTTTCATTTGACTCCTGCTCTTGAAGTTATCTGAATTTAAATGTAAAGTATCTAAATTAAGACATTGAATAAAAACATCTAAAATATTCTCCTGTCAATAATTAACACTACAAGAACCCCTCCCTAAGCGAAGTCAGGACTATAATGAGGATGCTTAAGTGTTTCGAATCACCATTTCTGGAGCGTTAGAGCCGTGTGGGTTGTTGTGTGTGGGTACAAATTGTCATAAAAAGCAGAACTCCATTTGACAACTTCTACTTTTAATTGCAGGCTTTTTTTTCAACTTCGAAATCCATTCATATGTACACTGCTGTGGATTTTTTTTGTATTGTTTTGAAGGATATTAGTTCCTGGTATATCTTCAGACAAAAAAAAAAACAGATCACTGCTCCTCCCTGAAAATTGAGAGCGAGTTGGCCATGTTTACTCTACGGTATCATAAAGGCAACAGATTGCTCAAAGACGAATGTCTAATCTAGTAACGACTGACACGCCATAATATGCTTGCAGAACCACGCATGTTCATTGTAAAAAAAAATTTAACAGAAATGCAGATAATTATAGTTTCAGAAATCATCTTTGGTCGGAATGGTAGTTTGAGTGCAGTTCCACCCTGCAGCAGCAAGGCTTGTCCAGTTCTTTCTTTCTTTCTTTCAATCACCCCTCTCCATTCTTTCTGGACCCCGTCTCCTTTCTTTCTCTTCCAACTCTCTTTCTATCTTTCTTTCTCTCTAATGTTTTTTCTCTTCTTTTCGTACTTGTCTCTTCTTCCTGTTATCAATAAACTAATCTCATTAATCCGATGGAACTTGTTTTTCCTGCTTTGAATATCCACTTGTCCCACTGAAGTAGACTAATCTATTACTTACAGTAAATCAGTTAATTTGTCTAATTACCTTGCTCAAAAGTCCTTGTGTTTCAAGACAAACATTGGGAGAATTAATAATTAGACAGGTCTAGTTAGTCACTGAATAGAAACTGTCGAAAGACCGACGTCTTCTGCTTTCATAGCGCGTTCGGTCATCAATTGAAGGGGAATCAATTATTTGATACATTGCTAATGAAAGAGAATGCTCATATAAAACGATGCTGTTTACTTCCAGACCCCACGTAATTATCACAAACTATGCAAGTTTCTGTTAGATTTTTCGAGAGCCGTTGACAGAGAAACTTAAAAACTGTGTTGATTAATACATATGGCAAATATCGACCTCATACGGGGGTCAGTTTTCGAATAACCACAGTACGTAAACATGCACAAAAATTAATCCAAGTATGGTGAGATATCTAAAAAAAAATTAAATAAAATCGATTGTTGATGTCGGCACATATTCTCACTACCTGTACAATAATGGCACATATACCAACGCAAAAGAAATTCTCCAACAAAAAAATGGTATTTGAAAATCAAATCCAATATTTAAAGATAAAATGAAATATTCAATTTATGAGTCCACATCAGCATTCATATTGTGACATTCCTTCTTACCCTATATTTTAGAAATGAATTCATTTTCTTTTTCAATCGAGTAAAATTTCTCAAATGCTCCATCGTATGACTTTATCTTTCCAACATTAACCCAACCGCTCTGGATGAGGCTTTTTTTTCCAGTGCATCTTCTCAAAGGACTCTTAGATCCTTTGAAATCTACGTTATGCCTGCCAAATGTATATTTCTCTGAAACATATCAGATCTTAACTCTCATTCTCTACATCTCATCTCAAGTGTTTTTCTTTCCGCAATGTCTCCCAAAAAAGGCTTTCTTTTTTTTTTTTGGTTTCTTCTTCTCAACCCGTCTCTCTTTTCACATGTTCTTCCTAGTATTTAACACCCACCTCTCTCTCTTTTACATTAAAAGATATACATACATACATACATACACAGACACACACACACATATTTATATATACATGTATATATAAATATATATATATATATTCATATATATATATTCATAAATATATACATATATATATATTTATATATATATATATATATATATATATATATATATATAAATACAGAAAAGAATTGTTTAGAACAACAAAGCAATCAACAAAAATAATCATGTTTGTATGCACGATTGCGTTTCCCAGTGTGAATCCGTCACGAAAACAAAAAACAAAAAAAAGTTAGGCCTTTCAAACTTCTGTTATAAAACTCAAAATTGCTTTTCCATTTGAACATTTATCGTAAACCACTGTTCAAAAGTTGTTTTTTTTTTTCATAAATAATTTAATTTTCCTCTTTTAATACGATGCTCAGCTAACGGTGAACGTATTTCATTTTATACGTGCCATATCCAGTGTACCCGGGACACACCAGACAGAAACTGCAGCCTGTTTTTCGTTGCGTGATTACGCAATATCACCTTGAACGACCATCGTGTCCATTTATGGTGATGTCACAAGAAAACATTCCTGAAAACCAACAAGAATGATCATATAAACAGAGCAGACAAGGAATGACATGCAACCATAAACTAACCAACAGTGTCACCCATAAAAATGTACAAAAATACAGCAGCAAAAGAAATCATATCTTTCTACCAAGAAAATCAAAAAAAAAGTCTTTAGTCTCTTCGCTTCAACATGAATCAATCACTTGTAAGAGTATCTTTTTGCGGTGTATCTTTCTTGTTTGGTTTTACCTTTTTTTTTAATGGAAGATATTTTCAAGGAGACATTCCACACGTACCCCATATGATAGAAAATGTTGGCAATATCTGCAGACGTTGATGTTTTTTATGAATCTTTCACCAACGAAGAAAAATTATAATGGCGATTTACCGGTGACAGGCAAATATTGCAACTCGATAAATTAATTCCTTGCACAAGGCGACAGTTTGAAAAGCAGAAAAGAGGAAATACACGTTTGTTCGTTCCTTCCTTCCCGATGGCAAAGAGCCTGACCAAAACACATATGCAAATGTGAAAAAAGAGTAACAAAATACATGTAACACAAAGAAAACATGAGTTCAGACTTGAAAAAAATCAAGGATAACATAGATGTCTCTTCAAGGGAAATAAAAATTCTTATCAGTAGAAAACACCAAATTGTCCTGCAATATGACTTATAGAATCAGAATGACCAGTTCCACAAAAGTAGGATGCTTTTGCCTTATCAGTCGACACAGTAATTTAAACTAGGCTTTGATTTCACAGAAATCCTACGATTCCACGGGTAAATCAAATTACTATTGCCATACCCGCCTGAACAGGTGGTCAGTCCGTTTTTCGACTTCACGAGAAATCATCAACTAGTTTCACGGGTGAAGCACGTTGTGCATGTCACGCGTCTTTTATACGCCTCGGTCAAAAGATCCACGTTCATGCATATGGTTTTACAACACTTTGTTGTATCAGCCAGCTTGAGCTGAGATGTAACGGAGAAAATTACCTATGTTTAAAAGAACGTAGTTATATGATACCTAACAGAGGCTAGGGTCTCGCTGAACAAAATCTTCCCTCTAATGAAAATTCACTTGGGTTAACAGATATGCAAAATGACCAAACATTTTGAACCGCCATTCATTGTCTTAGCACCCCTAGCTAACATCTCATGCTAAAATAAAAGTAACACACGCGAAAATAATCACAGTGACAATGCAAAACAGAAATGAAAAAAAACTGGCTAGATAAAAACTTGAAAATATGATGCACATTCAAAAACTTACTTCGTTCGGAAGAGAAAAAGAGGATTGGTACAATGGGAGAAAGGATGGAGGAAAATGTCCTTTTTGTTATCTCCAATTTTCTTTTTTCCAGATCCAAAATCGAGGCATAATTTTTTTTTTTCCGTCAACCAAAAATACATCGATAGTCTCCGTTTCATAGAGAGGGAGACAGAGGGAGAGTGAGTGGTCAATTAGTCCCTCTACTGCCAGCGTGGACCATCCGACCATTTTTCTGGTTCCTCGTTTGTTACCCTGATGACCAGCATTCGGTCCGTCTAACTTATAGGCAAGAATTTTTTCTATCGATATTTTTTTATATCATTAACTTATTCCTTTTTTTTACCTGACGCTAGGACTAAATGATCATCTACCCTTTTATCTTCTATTTCTCTTGCATTTGTTTGTTTCTCACGCAACTAAACGTACTGTCTATTTTTCTTACTTGCGCTGTCAGAATCCTTATACACCATCCTTTCTTTTATCAACCCCTTTAGTCATTTTGCAATAATGTAAGACAACGGCTCAACATCGCAACTCACAATATTGATTCACTGAAAACAAGTGCAAAATACTGGCTCCACAACGTCAAGTGATGGACGCTGAAAAGTTGATGATGAGATGAAAACTGATTCTGATTCTGTCTTCAGGTCTCTGTTATCCGTTTTTTCTATTCTCACCCATCGTTGGCCAATGTCTTATATGACATCATATTCCACCCATGCCTTCAATCATGAGGCACAGGGACAATTTGAGATATACGAGTTCTCCCCAGAAAGTAACTGTTAACGGAAGAATCCAAACATTGAGAAAAAAAGGCATCAATGAATAAATTACTTATCTCGCCTTTTGTGCAGAAGTAATTTCTAAAAAGTGTGAATTCAAAAAAAAAAAGAAGAAAAAAAAAGAAGGCACACACAAGGGATCAATTTAGCAAAAAGTCATACTTCGAATTTAACCCCCCACTAAAAACCTAATCGTTGTGTGGTCAAAAAACAAGATGCTGTTTTTTGTTGACGTGATGAAAAGTAAATGCTTATATCTTTATCCCTCTAGCTCTATTGATGCAGCCTATACACGTGATGAATATATCCATAGAAAGCCAACTGGACCGACCAGGAAACTGGAAAAACTTATTTTGACAGTTTTGGTTGTCAGTCTCGAATCGCCTACTAACGACGATGGCGCCTTAGTTACCTTTGAATATCTCCCCCGGGGTATCACACGAATTTTCCCGGGTCCATTCTACTTTTTGAAACAATCTGCACAGTTTGGTTCAAGGATGGCCATCAGTTGGCGTGTCAGTCTCTCCCTAATTTCGTCAATGGTCTTCAATTTTGATGCGATGTTTTGAAAAAATAAAACCCTGCACAAATACGAATAATGATCAAGCACGATCATAGTAAATGTAATACGTAGAAAGTACCCATGATCATTCAATGGTATCTCACTGCCGACTGAATAACCACCCAGGAGTTTATGATATTTTCAAGACATATATATATATATATATATATATATATATATATATATATATATATAACCGGAAAAAACATCGTTTTGCTTGGAGTTGAACAGATCAATGAAACAATCTTTCAGAATGTAGTACACATTATATATGAATATATACATATATATATATCATACTTCTATTTTAGGGATTTTACCTAAAATACAAAGTCCATTGTGCAGCTGACAGATATACAAACACACAACTACGAACACACACAAATACACTCATATATATATATATATAATTCATTCTGACCAAACATGTCCATTTCTTAAATACATACTGTCGCCTTGGAAGAGAGGAAAAAGACCGTGAATAAGCAAGATGAGAACTTGGGTCGTAATCAATTATTTGGCGAATGCCTTATCGGTGGACTGTTTAGCACAATGGTAAGTATATCGCTACGTCGAAGTAGCTACCCAATCGGTGGCAGGTTCTATTCCTGATGTAGCCCAATTTTCTTTAATTATTTATTCTATTTACGTTGTCTAAATTAAATGATATATTGACCGTGTAACAACGGGAGATCATCTTGAATTAGTTTCCATATAACACAATTTATAATTAATTCTGTTGGACCAAACACTTAACTATGTGAATGATTGGAAAAAGGCACTCAATTTAGGGCAATGTGATTATGTTTCATTCAATCCTGGGTAAATGAATGGGATATAACTTATGCCGAAATCTGTTAACAAAACGCTTCTCATTTTTCACGTGCACTGAGAGATAGCTTTGCCGTCTTTGACCCGAAAATTCAAGCAAAATAAGTTTTCTGAAATTGAATATCACGCAATTCTCAATAAAAAGAATCTAAAGAGATGAAATGATTCCCAGGACAAATGCTGGCAACCTAGTTGACTGTTGGTCTTTTGTTCACTGCAAAAATTGTCTGTTAAATATTTGACAGAAGATACAATGCAAACGATATTCGAGCAATGTGTTCATTCATTGTGAAGAATTGCTGTATTTTCCCAAGAAAAAGAGTTGTCAAACTTTCGGTAGAGCAAGCTTAACCTTCAAGAACGAGCTGATCGCCTTAGTTTTAAAAAGAAGGGTCTACAACCAATGCATTCTCCCGATGGCTGTCCGTGGAACTGGGATATAGAACCCAACCACACGTTTAGCCCTTAACCTGATAATTATGTAATGTGAATAGGAAAAGACCATGTGAAGCATCACATTGAAAGATCACAAGACAGCTCAGTAGATTACCGAATGTCATAATATAGAGTCTACTGTATTGCTAACAGACAAACACACACTAACACACAAGCACACACATACACACATGCACAAATATTTATGACAACACAACTATGAAAAAAAGCACATTCTATTCTGGCGATGTGTACATTCATCGTGAATGCACTAGTCATACAATTCACAACCTCATTCCATGATTTTTCATTGCCGATTGAGTTACTCAATGGAAGAGTATCTATTAAGTATCAGCAGGAAGATCCCTCTGTATCGGTTATCAAGTTACATTTAGGCCACGCCAACGCAAAATGGCTATGTACTTCCGAGACTAACGTTAGATTTGCAAAACTAAGTCGGCATAAGGAGTGGATCGCACTAATAGGTTCGAATTATTGAGAAACAGTTTTACTGCAATACGAAAATGGTGACTCTCTATAAAGCACAATGTATCATGCCTCCCATGGAGAAGGGCGTTGTTTAGATTGGGAGGGTTCACAGTCTGGCTCTAGACTAGGGAGATGTTCCCTGAGTCATCGATACAGAATAAGCCGATACGATAGCAAAACAAATTTTGTGTAATGGCCAGGCTCGATGTTGCTTAACCTTCGATGACGGTACGAATATCAGTCTATCCAATGTGATTTGACTGTGAAGTTTTCCATACAACCAATTTAGAGAGTCGAAGCTCAAAGATACTTATTTTTTTAACAACTGAAATATTCCCTCGGTGGGAATCGAACTCATTTGCAATGAACTGCAAGAGTAACTCGCTAATTGCTCTCCAAGGTATGAACTCAGATCATTAAGGATAGAGTTCTGTTGAAAACAGACTAAACGCACGTGTCACTTCTGAACATTCATATAGGTATTACTCATCAGAACAAAATTAGAGTCAAAATCAAAGTCTCCAATAAGAAATTATGGAACTTATTCACAAAAGTCGCTTATTGTCATCATGTTGAGACGGGGTCTCTTAGATAATGATTCGCTGGTGATGAAATTAGGCAAAGAATATTAAAATTGGGATAATTTACATTCATTGTAATTAATTCATCGTGATAGTATTAAATTCACTAGCATATACCCATAAAAAATAACAGGGTTATTCATAAATGAATTGGCTCTAAGGAGCCTGAAAATATTTTATTGGGTAATTTATCTTCAGATTATTCTAGAAGCTTAATTTTGAGAATTTTCCTCGAAATTTTAAATCGAACATTTGCTGTTTTTTCTTGCCGTGTCACCGAATATGGCTCGTTATTAATACTTCCGATACAACAATGGCTAAAATCGGCTAAACCTTCCAATTTCAAACTAAATTTATGGCTAAGAATGTTTTATATATACACACACATACTCACACACACACACACACACACACACACACAAACACAAACACACACACATATGTATATATGTGTGTATATATATTATTGTGTCATCCACAGACAGCTGTTTCGATGTATTACATCTCTTCAATCTGGCTATAGACTTTATCCCATCCATATATATACATATATATATATATATATACATAGCAAAATGGTAAACTACTGATGATCCCAACAAGAGAAAATTTATACGTTGTGCAATAATAACGACATAGTTTAGGAGAAACAAACAAAAAACTCTTTTGAAGATTACAAAAATGGCATTGACAGGTATTCGGAAATGGTTGAGATAAGTGACACACATAAAAAATCTATGGAAAAAGTTTTTAATGTTTCGTGTTAAAAGCTGTAAAGCTCCCTAGACTCCCCAGTCATATACACATATACACAGACACACACAGACACAGACGCACACACACACACACACACATACACACACACACACACATATATATATATACACGTGTGTATATATAACCCCATTATCAAATGAAATAAGCATGGACCAATACACCAGAACGAATTATTGACAAAATTTTACACTTATATGAATCAAATCAGTAATCGTTTTTGTTGTTGTTTTGTTTTGTTCCATAATAACCAGATTCTCGGTTGAGCTGTCCTTACCTGCTACTCCTTCCTGCTCCTGCTACTCCTGGCATTACTAGTATTGCTATTCCAAATTCGTTCAGAATACTTTCTGAAAGTGCAAATCACCAATATGGACGTAAGGATGGTGGACACCTCATTTAACTCATGGTTGTTGTTATCGATAGGAAAGCCACATGCAGTCTATTTAACGAAGTCTGTTTTTGAGACTCAAATAGCAGCCAAAGTGGCAATTTTTCCTCGGTTATTCGTAATTTCCTAATTATGGCAGTACAAAGAATTATTAGCAGAGCTCGAGAGGTGATAGCCAATAACACATTGATTTTTATAGACTGTATATAAATTTCATATCTAAGGATTGTCTCCTCAGAATACAAAATTCACAAAGCCACTCATTTGCATTGTCTAGGATGGTCCATATTTTTGATTGAGCAATCATCTTTTAAATTGTCATGGAAAAATTTTGGGAAAACTTGGCACTCCCAAACAAATTTACAAGTATGTAAACATAATGACTGCATAGATATAGAAAAAAATCACGCATAAAATATTTGATGTCAATGAGTTCCAGCCAACCTTATTTATATCACTGTCAAAAACTTTGAGAAGAGTCATTAACATTACAACTTTTGTCCGGACAAACGAATCTCTTCCTCCCTATTCTTCATGTCAATACAACGTTACAGCTGATCCGTTCCGAAACGCTTGTAAGATATATAATTCATTCTTTTAAAAAAGGACGAAAAAAGGGGTAAAAACAAAAGGGTTTATCTCTTTTCTTTGATTATTCACCTGACGAGGGCTGAACAATGGATCAGCTGAATTGTCGTGTTGAGAAAATATTTAAGAAGAATCTGAGCAACGATGACGCTACACATCTTCCTTTTAAGGGATATCGTTACATTTTATACAACATTTTTTCGGCTGATCTCTCATTAAGATTCTAAAATGAATTTTGAGGATTTGTAACGAAGGAGTATCTTTTGATGAGACTCGAACGATCACCTTGTCCTACATATCTTTGCTATCAGTGAGATCATCCACATACTATACAGGGCGTTTAAAAAAAGAAATATTTCCAAATATTTATTAAAACTATTCAAAATATTGACGCTCACGATGCATAGTTTTGAAGAGAAACATTTCTAGTTCATTTTTGCAAGGTTTTACATCAAAGGATCTGCCCGAAAGTGCAGACACAACATCAAAAAAAAAATTGTAAGTACCAAACGCTTTTAGTAGATGTATAGTGGAGTACGATTGTGAATTTACGATATTGTCCTGTAGTGCTGATACAATACGTTTGAATATAAAAGAAATCAACCACTGAATCATGCAAATAGGAAATGCAGGCATCGGGCATTTGTAAGTTGCAGTACTCAACTTCTCAACAAAACGGTGCATCGTTAGAGTCAGTATCTTTGATAGTTTTGCTTTGATAAATTTTTGAATCCGTCCAAGTCACTTAGAACCTGATAGATTATCCATTATACTACAATAACTTCACATCACATATAGTCGACCAGATAGTAGTCTACTATTAGTACTGGGGCCGGCTCGCCCATTTATGCAAACATGGGCAGTCGCCTGAGTCGCAAAAGATTTCGGGGCGCACCCTGAAAATACTATTTGTTAGAATAAGGTGCACAAAACCCTTGTTCCAGCCCTTGATAGTTCTTTTACGGATAATAGCTGTGTATTTTGACGAGTAACAAAGATACTTGAATTGGATATAAGAACTCTGTCTCTCCACGACTTTGATAGCCAAGATATCTTAGGCGTTACCGCATGATATAGTAATCTCTCGTAGCATGGTATCCAATTATGAGTTCGATGCTTGCTGCTTGCTTCAAATCTCTGCTATTAGATGACTGAAGAATATATTGGTTACAAACGTCAAAAAACAGAAGTAAAAATCAAGAAATAAGCACAACATCCGTACCTCGCGTGAATGAATCGCCTAAGCCCTCGCTTAAACCAAAACTAATTATCTGCAATATTTAAAATTATTCATTAAAAAAAAAACATAAAACTACAAATAACCAGATCTAACTAAAGTTAATAAAAAAAATAAGTAAAAATATTTTTTTTAATCAAAAATCATCAAAAAGAAAATACCAGCGCAAGATTGTTGGTGTAAAATGAGGATTTCTTTGAAAAAAACAACCGAAAAAGTTTTCAGTTGGTTTACTAATGCTAATTTCCCAAAATGTAGCTAGCATTACCCAGAAATGCAATTAGAAATAAAGACACTCAAAGAGAGTAGAATCAGCAGCTTTCTCAACTGATTGATCGATTATTTGTGTGGCTACGTTAATTCGAAATCGGAGAAACTTCATCTTAGAACCAAAAATAACATTGAGTATTAAAACGATCAGGTAAAACTATCACCAAAACTTTCAGCATAAGTTTCATCAGTTTTTAAGTTAGTCAGGCTGGCTGGCTGGCTATGAATCTATGATTAAATATGATTCGATATTGCTATGGATTATGGTTAATCCTACAATATGAGACATGGATGACAATAGTGGAAGTCTTGTTGAAACAAATGAAGTATTTCATTCCATCGTTTCATCAATTTTTCTGGACTTTCTCGAGGTAAGTGGAGGGAGGAGAGGAAATGATTAGTTTTCAGTATTTACGTATATATGTATCAAGTTGCATCTATGAATCTAGAGGTCTGAAAATTAAAACCTTTACTCCATATTATGTTTACAAAAACATTACCCTTTTATGCTAAATTGGTCCCTAGCTTGTGCTGAGATGTGTTCACGTTTGCTTTTTTGGAAATTTCAGACTTTTTAGTGACCCCGACCCAAGAGGCGAAAGATTCAACTTTCATTGATATCCCTATTGTTCTAATCTTAAATGATCACCCCAACACAGCATGCTGGTATAAAACATTGGTCACGTGGAGGTTTCTACTGAGTGACTAATCAGACCTGTTTCTAACGTGTTAGAATGTAAAAGCTACTTTATTTTGAAATATTATTATCATCATTCTCGTCATCGTCATCAACATGTTAGTCCTTGGGTGGAGTTAACCTTGGCTTCAGTTCTTACTGATGCCGTATCTGCAATACACTTGCAGAATCTGAAGTTCTGACATTCACCCAACTTGGATCATAGCGAGGAAAAGGTGTGTATATCGCAGGCCTCTCTCTCACGACACAGTCAAACAGTGTTGAAGGGCGAGACATAGGCTGGGCCGCTGGGGACGAGCGGGGATTTAGTGAGTCAGTAAATGAACAGGGTACCTTGTGCGTCGTTTCCTGCTATTTGTATCCCATATCACGTTGGTATGGAATCAGTGTTGTCCGTTTCTGAGATAAGCTGCTAACCATGCTTAGAGAGCCCGGTCTGCCTAGCTATTGACCAATAACTTAGTGGAGAAGAGATTGTTTTGTCTCTTTACCCATGGGAATTAGGGTGAAGTGAACACAGTCTCAAACATAGTAATTCGATCACCGATAGGTTACCTACACCTTCATTCATAAATATTGTAAAGACGGCTTGGTTGAACAAGTATTCCGATCAAGAGTTTCGTAACAAGTAAAGACCCGATGGAAATCATTTGAATGAAAAGAATGGACACTTAAAAGAATACTGGCTGAGAGTTTTTGAAACCAACCTAGTTGTTATAGGGTCAAAACGCAACTTCTGCATTGTATGTATGATAAAGAAATTCTTACATTGGTAAGACTCATCGATTTAGCTCAGTTAGTAAGAGTGTACTCTTCTGATTACTAGATAGCACAATTTTAAGTCTCAGTTGAGTTATGTTAATTTCATTTATCAGTTTTGTTTAACGTGACTACTCAGACAATCAGTGAAGAATTTATTTGCTTAAATTAGGAGAGGATTCTTCTTAGTGTCGTTGCGGTAGAAAAACAGTCTTTCCAGCCTAAAGTTGGACTGAGGTTTGATTGAAAAAAAAAGAACTGACTTTAAACAAGCCCCTAGCAAATACGAATTAATTCCGTCTAGACATTTGACTTGGGAGAATAAAAATGTTCATGGTGACACAGTAAACTCCAAAAGTGGAACAACGCTTTTAATTGAATTCTGATTCCAAACCATTTCCGTCATTGTCTTCAACAGAGAGACAAGACATTGATACACCGAAACTTTTTTCAACTCTTTTTCTTTCGTTTTAGGTGTAGTCACGATGAATCGGTGGAAACTTCGTGATTTCATCGAAGATGAGAAGAAGAATTCAGAGTTACATCGCCTGAATCCAACATGGTAGCGTGGCCACCATTGGTAAAATTCTGTTTACCACCATCACATTTGGATAAAACGCCTGGAAAAGGTCGGAGAATGGATTGTTCAAAACGTCGTGTTAACAACACAAAAAGCAAGGAAGCGTTCAATCACCCAAAAATCTCTTTGAATGTTTATGACCCTTCTCAAAACTTATTACGCAGAGTTCGAATCGTCTGAGGGACGGTACATTTCTGTCACCTCTAGTTTTTTGCTGTAGCCCTATTCCCCACAAGGTTCAACTTAGTGAATGGGCAGAACACTGGTTAGCAATATACTTTTACATATGTCAGCAAGTGAAGCGTAATTCCTCCTCATCGAGTTGACTACTATTTTGGCCTTGTGTCCGACAAAGCTAAGATTAATGGAATGAAAAACTCTAATCACAGGATGATAGTTACTCTCACTGACTTTGATTAGGATAAAACATTCAAGAGTCTCTTGTCACTCTACTGTTGTAACCTTGTACCTGACTAAGTCAATCCGAGGAAATTGGAGAGCGTTTGTCATTGAGTAATCGTTTTTAGTAAGTTAATATAGCAGGCCATTTTTAGTTTAGTCAATCGATTGGTTTTCCAATTATAACTTTATGCTTGACTACGGTAAACTTTTAAAATATCCTAGGCAAGACTGCAACCTCTGGTATTTCAGTACCAAACTGGTACATTTTACATCTTCTGGTACGTTCCATACTACGTATAGAAGATTTGGTACGTTTTGGCAATTTCCTCTCAAATCTACATTTTATATTATAGTCGAGCAAAATATTCAAATATATTTCATTTCTCATTCCGTGAGTTATTTCACTGATCTTTAAATATAGAAGAAGATAAGATTATACGATAGAATAGTTCAGCTTTCCATGGAGAGGCTACCAACATTCTTGCCACAATTGTTGCCAGATCCGAGGATGAACCCTCGTGAGTTCCAGCGTTTGTTGTTGGATTAATTCATTTTATTTCAGTAGTATTTATCATGTTCTTTAGAGGCGTCCTGGTATCTCTATGAGAGGTTGCGTCCCTCAGTCGGTTTGTTGATCGTATAGTCCCTATTTCAAGTCAGATTTGCTTAAAATTTGTTAGACAGGTGTTCTTCGATAAGATACTCTTCACTTATAAAAATTTATCACTAAGGATCACGTGGTCCGGCCATAATGGCCTTCGAATTTTTTTGTTTTAAAATCAATTTTCTCTGCTGTTTCAAGTCAGATTTACCTGGAACTTGATCGAAACGTATTCTTTGATAAGATGTTTCTTAGCTGATATTATCTTAAACTCAGGATCACACGATCTGACAGCAATGACTTTAAGCTCCACTGTGGTCGCCTCATTGACCTCAAATACTTAGTTCCTTTATTCGATACTTTTACGGACGATTTGGCCTTAGCTTCGACACATTTGCAAAGATAAAAACAAACTCTGTAGCAACACTGATATTCGGCGATTGCAATATAGCGATGTGGGTCAGCCTTGTTAGTTCACTGATTTTCTTTTTCATAAGATCTTTATTCAATTGTGGCCTTGCGCCATACTTGGCTATACTGTATACACACACAAATTGATGTTGATATATTTATATGTAACGGACCTGAAAGTAATAACACATCACCCAATTCAAACAGAGAGAGAAAGATAGATGGACAATGAGATACGCAGATAGATATATCTTTTAAGAGCGTCCGAAAAGAAATGGCATATTATTCTCTTCAAAGAAAGAGAGACAGATTGTCTGCATCCCTTTCTTTGAACAGGATAATTTATCATTTTTAGAACACCTTGTATTTTCAGAAGGAATTCCAGAGATTTATTATATTGCAGATAGGATGAATGGTGTATTGTTTTCCCTCAGAAACATAATGTTTTATTGATGGATACACGAAACATTACTTGGAGAAAACCTGAATTGGACAAATAACATTGCTCACAAAAGTATGTGAACATTTCAAAGCCGTCAGGTGATTGCTCAAGAGTTTATCAAGCAGGTCATTGTAAGTGAATTCCATGAGTGAAGATTATCTATTTGAATGAAAAAAGAAACAGAGAAACACGCTTGATCAGTAAAAAAGCAATCGATAATCTTCAGTAACTCCACTATTGTAATCTTATACCTGACTAAGTTATTCTGAGGAAATTGAAGAGTGTTCGCCATTGGATGATCGTTGTTAGTAAGCTAATCTAACAAGCCATTTTTAGTATAGTCAATCGATTGGTTTTCCACAATTATAACTTAATGCTTGACTAAGGTAAACTCTAAAAATATCTGAATACTGCTTTTGGTTCGTTTGTACCAAATCAGTACATTTGACTCCTTGGTAATC
The DNA here is from genome assembly GCA_963457665.1 of Thysanoteuthis rhombus. NCBI lineage: Eukaryota > Metazoa > Mollusca > Cephalopoda > Oegopsida > Thysanoteuthidae > Thysanoteuthis > Thysanoteuthis major. Next base: position 8,907,811 of record OY735215.1, read on the forward strand.
TTTGAACTAGGTAATATATAATCATTTTTGGAACGTCTTGTATTTCAAGAAAGAATTTCTGATATTTGTTATATCATAGATAAGGTAGATGGAAAATCGAGGATTTTAGAAGCATAGTATCTAATTGATTGGTACACACAACTACTCTGAGAAATCGGGCATTCCATAGTTTTACAAAAGTATGATAAAATTTCAAGGTCGCAGGGTGATCATTTGCGTGCCTGTCACACAGGTCATTGTAAGTAACTCTGATTCTTACTATCCGCATATTCCTGGGTCATAAAGTACATGCCCTTTAGCGATAACTCATGTAATTGCTAATTTGGTTGAATAGAAAACCATTTCTTCAAGCTTCTGAACCTAGTTTAGTACCCTGCAAGCTTCGGAAATCTAACTTTGGTCCACGAATTTTAAGAAAAATGGTTTGGGGTTTTTTTGGGGGCTACTAAAAAGAAAAAAAACTTAAATTTCTGTCCAAAGGAAAGAAAAACAAATTTTCATTAATCAATAATATGCAAGTTTTTTTTTTCATCAGGTGCCAAAAAAAGATTTCTAACAACCTTATAAGCTATAGAACATAGCTTGATCAAGCTTATTTGTAAAACATTCTTGTGAATAGTCAATGACAACAAAACGTAACTTCTTTGAGGAAGTGTCCCTCTCCTAAACATGAAAACATTTTTTTCTAGCGGGGGGATAGATGATTTGAGAAGAACGAAAAAAGGTTATTACAAAACATCATCATCATCATCATCATCATCATCAACAACAACAACAACAATAACAACAACAACAACAACAATAACAACAGCCTTTTATCAGCCTTTTAGCATCCGTTGTTGGACATACACCTCCGAAGGAGTCGCCAGACCTCTCTATGATGGGCGTTGCTTGTCTAGTCGGTTGCAACATCTTACATTTCAGTCACGCCATCTTGCCGGTGACAGTTTGGCGTCTTATGTCGGGGGATCCACATTGTGAGTCGTGTTTCTTGCAACACAACAAGCCAATTGCCATTTGAGCTTTCTAATGGATTATATGATATCCCTGACGCTTTTTGTTTGTTTGTTTTTTCCCATAATATATTGTGCTGTCTTGTGATCTCTCTATGTGATCTTGAGCATGATTCTTTCTGTGCACGTAACATGGTTCTCAGATTGAGGATCAGTCTCATGGTTCGGTTCCATCCTCCAGCTTAATGGGTGCTAGACGAAGGAGGTGACGATCTGGTCAATTTTGCAGCCGTAAACGGCTCCAAAATTACAAGATATAATAAGTAAATATTTGGATTCTCAACCCTCTAGTCCCATTAGAGTGGCCAGTAAATATACATGAATGCATACATACATATCTAGCCAGCTGAACCAACTTGAAAACTGGAAAAACCTACGAGGACAATTTTGCAGACGATTTTAGTTGACTGTTTCTAATCAAGACAGTGTTATTCTTTAGATTACACCGAATATCAGTCACTTATTTGTTTGGTCAGGGGATAATTCACAATCCAGAAAAGAATGTTGCGTTTGGAGATCATAAAAATTCTGGTCAGCTTATACTACACTAGTTTATTGAAATTGATACAGAATGTAGGGGAAAGTTTTTTGCAGGATGGGGTCCATCGATGTTTTGTTGCTTGAATAATGTTCTTTAGATCACAGACCACAAACAATACTCTTTTAAAGTTTTGGATGTATTGGTTTGGACTGGTAGGGTAAGATGTTGGATGTTTCCAAATTACAGTCGTCATGATTTTCATTCGTCGTTTCTATAACTTGAACTAAAATGTAGCGTTCCAATATCTGTTTCTTCGTCTCTCTTTCTCTTTTTTTTCTTTCACACATGATAACAATAGTAAGGATACAATTTGTCCCTTACGGTTGAGAATTTTTTTTTTCAAACAACCTTTCTAACCACGGATGATACGATGATATTATTTCGTGGTTGGATGATTTCCAAAGGGGGCAACGAAAAGTTCAATCAATTTGAAGAAAAAAAAAAAAAACTGTGATCTGAGTTGCAAGGTGTTTGTTGTATTCGTGCCAAAATATATTTGCCGGAAGCTGATTGACATCTTTTTTTGAATTTTGGAAACCTTTCGAAATCTATTTAAAGCACCACAAACAAGCACACACATACACATTTACACACACAAACACACACACACACACATATATATATATATATATATATATATATATATATATATATATATATATATATATATATATATATGCGCTATATTACTTTGATGTTCTATTTTGAATTATCTCCGATTATTACACGGTGAATATTTTGATTGGCCTAGACAGCACATGTAGGATAAAAATTGAAGAAAATGGGGCTTCCACAGAAACATCACACCTTTTGACAATGCCGATGCCTTGTGATTATTCAGCAATAAGATGGTGTCCAAGGCGGCTAAGGAAAATATCAGTCAATTTGATGATAATCAAAAGGAAATTACAGTGATCTGACTTGCAAAGCCTTTGATATTATATGTGTTTGTGTTTACTCATAGTACTTCAAATAGAGTTTCAAAGATGTATATTTATAATTGTTATCATGTATATATATATATATATATATATATATATATATATATATATATATATATATATATATATATATATATATATATTCATATATATATATATATGTATACATATATATACGCACACAGACGTGCGTATGTGTATGCTTGCAAGTGCCTCTGTTTGTATCAATATATACATATGTATATATAAGTGTGTGTGTCTGTGTGTCTGTGTTAGCATGACATTAATTATGTTGATCAGCAGAGCAAATCTAATCACTTGTTCCACTGATCTATTCGATAAAAAAAAACTCAACAACATCGAACAATCACATGTAAACAATACTTCTCTTAACTATATTGTTGACAACCAAATCAAATTAGCCTTTACCATACGCATCAACAAAACTATAAACTTTAACGACAATAAAGGCAATAAAAATACTATACATTCATTCCGTTTAAACCAAACAAACAAATATCAAAAACAAGCCGGCAATCAAACTTATACAGCAATACATTCCCAAGTTGAAAGTGAAAAATAGATAAAATTAATGATTTATCATAAAGTTTAAAACATCCAACCGTATTATTACTATCAACCTATCGTGAAAATCCCCAATTTCAGACGAACGTTATGTATGAGATCACTTGCCTTTTGGGATTCAGTTCCTTATCATAAACAAGCATATAACTTGCATGTTATACGTACAAGGACAGTTTTATCGCAACAGTTGGACTGTCGTTAGATCAAAGTTTGATAAATAACCAATTGGTAGTCACAAATCACTAAAAACTTATACATCCGCAAAAACCCTTATATTATCCGCATACTTTATAACATCAATTGCAGTAAAAGATTACAAATATCTGAAGCACTTATTAAGACACTAAACCCTATAGTTGATTGGGGTTTGGTATTTAGTAATACCCTATAACGATTGCAACAAGGCTTAAATTCGAGAGACTCCCTCAAAAAAGTGTTTATGAAAATCGAAGGTCCCTAAAACTTGACGACTATCTGAATGACCTCGTTGAACACATGAACACATATAACCATAGTCAAGCATAATATTCTAAAAATTTATGAAGATTTAAAAATTAGTTTTTCACCAATCGAAAACCCATTACTTCCCGATTTGTTATGTCTGCAACCACCGTGTTGTTTTCCTGTAATTGGGGAAATACAGACCTTCCTCTGAGGTAAGACTTTTTTGGTGATCCTTACATATACCGATGTAAAACTCGGTAGGTGAATATAGTATACAAAATTGATTTACATCCGTATAAGCAAGAATCACTCCACTGTTAGTGTAACATGGGAATGCATCATGGTTTTTAGTAAACTTCTTCCGTTACATTCATTTCATAAGCAAGACAGGGTCACCAAATTTGGGAACACGTAGCAGATTAGGATTTCTTTTGAAAAGTGTTGACTACTTCCCTCATCAATTAGCATACTTGCCACTTTTCAGCCACTTTGGTAAATTCGTTGGGCTACATATATTAATCATCACAACTCAAAACATACTTAATTAAACAATATTGCTGGTTTTCAGTCATCCATGTGTCTTGACTTTTATATCTATCTATATATCTATCTATCTATCTATCTATCCAGACTCTATCTCCCCCGTACCGTTCATTGCAAAGACTTGAAAATTTTGAGCACACACTTTCCCCTCAATGGGTACAGAATTTTTTTTTTTGATAATCCCACTCCAAAATAAGATTTATCGGGGGGAGGGGCTCAATATACGATTCAAATTTATGCTAAATTGGTCCTTACTTGATGTTTTTTGAAAATTCTTACTCTTTTAGTGACCACAGTACATTAAAAAGGCGAGAAAAGCAACTTATTCTACCAATTATTTTGATGGATGGCACTGATGCTTAATTTCTCTTGTGATGCCAGTATTTCCTGCTTTTCTACATTTTGAGCAAATGTTCACGCATCTGCAAAGGGGAGAATAAAAACTTGGGATAGAAATCATCTCTTGCAAATACTTACCTTGAAAATATATAAGATTCAATCTAAAAGAAAAATTACAGAGTTACTGTTTTATTTCGTTTTAAATAACAAAATCAGGTTGAAAGAACCTAAAAGCAATTTATGTGACTGTAGTAATATTATCTGACATATTCATTCTCACTCCGAATCCTACTCCTAAGAAAGAAAAAAAAAATTCACTTTCAAAAGACATTTTTTATGATCTTTTATAGAAATCTGAAGTTGGGTTCTATGTGAATGGAAACCCTCTGGAAAGATATCGTAAGTTGAAGCAAAAATATTGAGATGGGCAAGACACATAGCAAGAAAAATAGACCGCAGATTGAGAAAAAAGCTAGCTAAATGGTGCCCATATGACGGTAAACGCAGTAGGAAAAGTCCAGATACAAGATGTAGAAACGAGACAGAAAATTTTATTTGTAAGACAGGGCAGATATTAAAGCAATCAAATTTGTAATGAAAGGAGATCGTAATGGTCTTTGTCCAACAGGAGACTTTTTAAAGATGAGAATGAGGATTTTGATGATGGTATGGTTATTCACATTCAGGAAGTGAAATATAGAATAAAATGTTGTGATTTTATATCATACATACGTAAAATAGTTCTCCTGGGGGAAGATTTTCTTTCAATTCTAAGTTCGAGTATCAATGCCAAATTTGATTTGGCTCCTCCCATTATTAGGCAGTTTCTATAGCGTGCAGACACACCAACACATGTACACACACACACACACATATATATATATATATATATATATATGTATATATATATATATATATATATATATATATATAATATCTCTCTCTCTCTATATATATATATATATATATATATCATCATCATCATCATCATCATCATCATGTCTTTTAACGTCCATCGTTGGACATAGACCTTCCCCAGGATTCGCCACTCTTTTCTATCATGGGTGTCGCAGAGCCAGTACTTTCTGAATTTGTCTAGCTCGTCTCTCCGTCTAATATTCTACCAGCTTTGTTTGCGCATGTGATCCCGGGGGATCCATACCGTGAGTAGCAATGTCGATGAGTTGTCTGCTACCATTTGAGACTTTTAATGGATTCTATTATGT
>OY735215.1:8918442-8938442 GCA_963457665.1 Thysanoteuthis rhombus
GCGAAAATAGCTTCAATGTATCTAAGAATATATAAATTTAATATTATGACACAGAATAAGTCGATGATGTTCGCTGAAAGAGAGCGTCCAGATTAAGTCATTTATTCTATAATGTAAAGATGAAGAAAAATCGTCAGCAGCAGTCTTTTGAAATGGTGTATTATTGAAGGAACTAGTGTTTATTTGCTTGTAAGCAGTTGTGATGGACAAGCATTCAATTAATTTTTTTCTAAGGAAAGTGTCGAGCTCCGGTTGTTTGCCACTTTAATATTGTTACTGAGATATGATAAGTGTCTTCTAAATTGTAAGTGTGTAAGTTGTTCGCTAAATGCAAGGTTGAAATGACCGCTAAATCCAAAATCCGTTATATCGGGGTCCGTTAAACCGACGGTTTACTGTATTTATTAACAGCCAATTGCCAACGAAGAATGATATCCACAATATCTATTTACGAATCCAAATGATTAATAAAATTTAAAGCAATACACCTTTGTAAATACAATTTACTACGCGCTGATTAATTGCATTAGCATCTACTTTTGACTTACTTTCGCTATTTTACTCTTTTTCAATATTTTGCAAACCACGAATGCAGAATATTTCCTTTCACCTTGTCCATTGCTATCTGAGTTTTTCATGGACACTGATATAACCCTTCCCCCCTTAGATTCCTTGCAGGGTGTGGCTTATATTCTTGTGGGTATTTAATTTGCCATCATGAGCAGCAGCAAGACCTTCCTCTATTTAAGAGGCTGCGGGGCCAGAGCTTTCTGAACGTGTTTAGTTCATCAAACTATCTTGCCAGATTTCTAGAACAACCCCAGGTCACCACTAGTAGCAGCTGCTCTTGTTAATTTACTTAATTGGTCTCCTTTTCATCGACTCGGATATGAGGCCACAATTTGTCACTTTTGCATGATTTGGGGGGATTCACGTCGTAAGTTTTGATGTTCAGTGGTTGTCTGACTTCTTGCAATATATCAAGCCCATTCCCATTTGATCTTTCTCACAGATTTTATCATGTCTTTAAACCCTGAGTGTTTTCTAATATCCTGTTCTTTCTTGTGATTTCTTTTTGATATTGGGCATAATTCACTCCTGTGCCTATTACATGGTTTTCCGTTTGAGGGCTAATCTGTTGGATAAGTTCCTTGTTTCAGCTTCGTAATCATCAGGATGATGCATTGGTTTAATATCGATCAACGGTATTAGGGTTTATATTTGACCTACTCGTGCTATACTACACTTTAGTAATCTCTTGCAAACCTCAGATGTAGATTATTTCCTTTAATCAAATGTATGGCCTACCCATTCAACTATTCTAATGGATTCTGCAATAACCTTTTTCACTGATATTCTGTGCTGAAATACGGATTAGGGTTGTTCTCATATTTCCTTGGATATTATATTTATAAACCATCAAATAGGGCGAGTGATTGCCTCAAGATATAAGAAAATATTTACAATTATAGACAATATACTTACCGAGGAGGGGAGGGGAGGGATGAATATACAAGTCTGTGTGACCAACGTCTTTTGGCAGTGTGTCTTGTGGGATTACTGATCAATTAAATAATTAGAAAGCGGTGTGATCAACGGATACGTCTCTTCTCTCGCTTTGTGTTGCATCACTACGGATTCGAATTTTAGAAAACAGCAACAACAACTAAAAACCAGTATGAACGCTGCCCGACACAAACCGGGGTATTTAAAAAACTTTCGGGAGGAAAAGAGGATTTTCAAAAAAAAAAAAAAGCATTCTCTCTAAACATAATCAGGAGTAAAGGCATGAATATTTTGCATTTAAACTCATCAGTGCTTTCTGTATATTGATACCCAGCCAACCAGAATCACTTAAAAACTGGGTTGACTTACGTTGACCATATGGACAGTATCTGTTGATGGTTTCTAATAAGGACAAAATCTATATCAATCTCTTAGCGTAGAAGGATTCCCTTTTGCTTTCAATGGGAGCTATTTTCGAGACCTTGGTCTTGGAAATTAGAAAAGATAATTAGAAATCTCACGGATTTTCAACACTTAATTTTTCAATAACGGCTGAACCAAAAGTTAATGCCCGTTCCAAAGGTGCATGTTTAGAAGGAGACAGACTTTAGAATCTTCGGAGCAGCCTGCTATGATTGTCATGTAAGATACATTTCTGTCCGTCGTTCGTATGGCTCAGTAGTATTTCTATAACTTTCTGTCAATTTCTGTCAATTTCTGTCAATTTAGATAGTTTATAAAGTATCTAAATTTAGATCATTTCAAAGAGAAAATATCAAGGGTGATTCATAGGGACTATGAACAAATATCTACAATCTGTTATTGTTCATCTATTTTCTCGAGAACCATTGATCAAAACATCTCCAAGCTGCCCTGAGTGGTGAATATTGTAGGTTGTCGGAATACAAAAAGAACATAAAGACTTTCCCAATTGCCATAAGATATATATATATATATATATATATATATATATATATATATATATATATATATATATATATGTATATATATATATATATATATATATATGTATATATATATATATATGTATATTGAGTAAACTTAGTTTACAATATACACATCACTACTAGAGCAATACTTTGGCTGTCTGTTAAGATTGAACTCGCCACATGAGCTAGTTGTCTGCGAGACCTGTTAGCAATACTCCATAGAAAAGTGACTTCTAACAATGAATACACCAGTAAAATCTTAGCACCACTTAGTTGAATCTAAATCTGACGTAGATACTTGTAAATTATTCCCAGAATATTGATCCATTAGCCACTGATGACGGAAATTGCAGTTTTATGAACAACTCAATAAGATTCTTGTCTTATCGTGACTGATTGAAACTAAGTTTCATCTGTTGTTCAGGGCTTTTATTTCTCATCGGATAACTTGCAATAGATCATCAGACAGTACATAAAGGCTTCCGTCTTGCAATGGATAACTACTTGCAACCTGTCACAGTTAATTGTTTGATGCTCCAAGCTGCTTTACCTGGCCAATAGAAGAATTTACGATTTGTTTTCAATTCCTTAAAAGCCGGTACAAATGGAATCCCTCTTGTCTAAATCAACAGGTTACTGATCCCCAAGTCGATCGGTACGGACATTAGATTCACTTACAATCGATTAGTCGTAACTATGACCCTTTGACCAATAATTCAACGAGCCCTGTACGGAGGCTAATAGTATTGTTATCATCACTTTCCGCGAAGAGCTTGCTGGACACAAGCTCAATAGATCAGAGACACCGGCATTCAAACACTTGAATAGATAATATGAGTTTATGGATAATGAGCATGTTTATCAAAGGAGACAATCGTTCGCCGATTCATTGCAATAGCTGTGAAAGCGTTTGTTGGTTTCATTCAGACAGTCTAGTTTATCACCAATAAGGGCTGTGATATTTACTAGCCTAGGAAGGTCTCTAATGAGGGATTGAATAGGGAGACGGTCTGTAGGGATGAGTCTCTTGAAATCAAGAGCGTAAGGTTCCAACGTCTCGGTCATAACCCTAGAACGCCTATGAAGGGAATATCTAGCGTTGTCACAAGAAGATACATACTGAGAAGAGACGATATCCAAAGACCAGCGAGAAAAAGTAATGACAGACTTGAAAAAGATGGGTTTCACATGGAGCAAAGCGCATATTTGAATAGAAGCTTTCACGTGACCAACGCATTTTAGCAGCATGCTGTGATAGGGGTAATCAATTAAACAATTTGAAAAATAGGCGATCAATGAATAAACTTCTCCACTTACTTTCTGTTGGGAAATTAAAAAAAAAGTTTGATTTTTCGGAAAACGAACGTGAATGATGCTGGTCATAAACTGAAGGATCAATTTAGCATAAACATTTGTTGCAAACTGCGCCCCCCTTGCTACTTTGAAAACCTATTCTGGGAGAATTAAAAAAAAACACTTTTTTTTAGATATGATAAGGAGTGAGTGATTTTCTGCCTTCTAGATCCGTTGGTAAAGCCTGTATGCGTAATGAATACTTACATCGACAGCTGGACGAACTCAAGAGGAGATACCTATGTTGACCAATTTGGTGACAGTTTTGGTTGACGGTTTTTTAACAAGGTTTAATCGCAGCTCTATATTTGAGTCGATGTCAAGGGAAGCAATTAATTAAATCAACAAAAGCAGCTGCTACGAGTGGTGACCTGCGGTCATTCTAGAAATCTGGCACATCTGACAGGCAGATATATAATAATTAAGTCGTTGTGTTCAGCTGAATATAATGTGTAAAAGCGTTTCTTATGGAGTGATTTGCTCAAGTACTCACTCACCAACTCCTGTCTCTGACAGTGATCATGGCTTGCAGGAATAATGATCATAATGCATTAGAAAGACAATAACAAAGACTTTGGGCAATTTTCCCCCTAATCCAGTGCTGTAAGATATTTCTAAGTTAAGAATGTATACTACCAGCTATTGAAGACTAGTGCGAAACGTAAAATCGAAAAAAAAAAACACTCCAAAACTCAAAAATCACAGGAAGAGTAATGGAAAGAGTAATGTTAGGAATCTTAGTGATAGGGAGAGATCAGCATGGATCTGAGAGAGGACCAGGATAGAATATAGGATACATATATTAAAGCAACAAAAATGTAGCTACGTTAGACACTTGGCAAGAGAAAAGAAGGTGGAGCGAATGGCTTATCGACTGTTGCCCTTTTCGGCAGTGAATCCAACAGGAAAGACCAAAAACAAAATGGTGGGATGGCATAGTGAAGTTTGCCAGTGTGGTAGGTGTTGGATAATGTAGTATTGAACATATTTGCATCTACACAGTACAAATGTGTTTGATACATCATTCGATGATAAGCCCGTTATATTTCCAAACGATGCCACCGGAAGACAGTTGCAGCCCTAAAAAAGAAGTGCATAACTTCGAAAAGAAAACAGCTGGTTTCAACCATAAGAAATAGAACAAAATGTGTTTTTTGAAAAGATCCAATCATTTATTTATTTATTTTGTGTCTCTTTTTTCCTCAAAACGCACGCCCGATTTCTCTCTGGAGACGGACAGTAATCTATTGATTGCAGCGTAAAATGCAGCTTATTCTGAATACGAAAAACAAACAGTAAGGAAATTAAATTTTAGTTGACTTTTTTGTACTTAACTTTCTTATGGGACGGGACGTTCTTGGCCTCATCTAAAGTGGGCAGCGGGCTGCAGTTGACCCCCTACCCTTAATCAATCCGTTTGTCTATCTAATTTGCAGTTTAACATACAGGCACCCACACGTACGTACGCACATGTCTATACAACCCATTGTGGGAATCAGAACACTCACACATACACGCAGTTTCACTTTCTTCGGTAAATGGTTTACAAATACATACCGTAGTACCAGCTCATACATACAACTACGTATACGTCTTATACGCGTATAATTTAGTCATGTATCTCTTATATACACTAACACACGTCCCTCCACTTAGAAGACGGCCGAATAAACATGTCTGTGCTAATTAGGGCCTATATACAAACATAGTAGCCTGTAAGATTTTAACTTCATCGGTAACAGATCACCTTGAAACATGGCTTCATTATATTACAAATGGTCAACCATTTACTTCCTTAGGTGAAAGGCTTTAACCTTTTAATTACATGCAGTTGAAAATGTGAGAATACGCTTATATATTTGCAATGTTTGACTTGTTAAATGGTAGACGTCTGTCAAACAGTGGACTTACGATGCCTGAAGATGATGATCAAAAATATTTAATGACAGATAAACACTCTAGAGGAAAATGGACCACATATATGGGAATAGCACTGCAATAATTTGACTTCATGAAGATACAAGCTAGATAAGAATTGGTAAAGGGGTAAGACAAAGGGACACAATATCACTTGACCTACTTACAGCAGGTCTTGAAAGCACCTTTTGGAAAACTGACCGGTTGGGAATGGGAGTGAACAAAGAGCCAATCTCAACCATTCAATAATTGCAGATAACATCTCAATAATATCAGACACCTCAGATGAGTTACAGAGCATTCTAAGTGTTTTAAGTTGGACAAGCCAAATAACAGAATCAAAGATAAACAAATCAAAAACATAATGAATAACAAAAAATGAAATAAATAGATTCTTTCTGCCTCTGTAAAATGTATTTATAAAATGTCGATTGTGAATTTACTATTGTCCCTCTCCTGCAATGGACTTCTTCACTTGAATTTAAGAATGCTGTCGATAAAAATACATCCTGCCCATCATTTTGAATTATGGTCTTTCCCATAACAAGTTTAGTGGTTTCTTTAAAAAAAATCTCATTGGATTTCAAATATATGCAGAAAATGAAAAGACTTGTGGATAAGGCCATGGCAGCACCCAAACGTACAATACACTAAGGTGCTATGGGAAATTGATTCAAAATGGGTGGGATGTTCTTCTACATTGAAAACCCGATGAAATGGGTAGCAGATTTGAAAAAGAAAAAGATAAGCAGACAAACAGCTATTTGTAGATCACTGTAAACTGCAACATAAACCATCCTCTCCAAGCCGGCCTTCATCGAATCAGTCAACTTTAAATTGATGGATAAAGATAAAAGCAAAAAAGAATCATCAGAATTCTGTTAGTGAATATCGTGTAGTTCCAGATGGCACGTTCAACAATCAATGTTTTTCGACGCTCTTGAATGTGGCACTTACTTCCCAAATGACACGAGGCTAGGGTTACAAAAAAAAACAAAAACAAAAAACCAACAACAAAAAACAAAAAAACAAAAAAAACTGTAAAAGTACTAAGAAAAATAAATCTTGTAACACGTGTGGCCAAAACCAGTCATTTCCCCCATTTCAATTGATATCTCCTCCAGTGCCAGCCACCGACTGTATTACCATTTGGGTAACTTGTTTATACTAGTCCCTATAGTAACGATCGGTTAGGGGACGCCTACACATGCTCGATATGTCAGCTATGCTGCCCTGGAATCTGGCGGGAAACAGGATTCGGATATCATTGGGCCAAGAACAGTTGTGCTACAAATGTCTCAAACTCAACCATAGCCGAATACCCCAGGATGTAAAGTTTGGTTCAGCCCCCGAAAAAAAAAGAACCATTCAGCTGTTGAATACTTTGCATAATTCTTCTTTCTCATATGTTGCGTCCCGATTCAGACAATCTGGGGGCAACGGGATACCACCACAGAGCTGCAGTTAGCAGACTATTTCTAACCAGTTTAGAACCGGTAAAAAATGATGGGATTATTCGCGTATAGATCAGCCCTTTTGCTCAGGGTCAAAGCATCTTCCCTGGCTGTTTGCCAAAGGTATTGTTTGTATGTGTACGTATCTAAAAAGGCTCTATTTAAAACTAGTTCTTGCAACCATAGGGATTGTTTGTAGAGATATGTACGGAGCTTTATTTGAAAATTGTTACCAGTACCAAAGGGATTCTTTGAATGTAAATGTATTTATGAAACTTTATAATTGTTACAGCTAACATCGTCTTTTTTGCAAAAAAAAATCTTAACAATCCCTAAATAATGCTAGACAAACTGAATGAAGAGAGCAAGAAAGTTTGATTAGACATATACTCCAGTATTAAAAACTTGAGGACTAAAACACTCATATTCAAATCGAAACGCAGACTCTACATCTACCTAAGACAACGAATCTCCTATCAAGAGGAGAAATCAAGCAAAAGCTCGCTTTAGGATTGTAAGTATTCGGTAGCACAAGCTCAACTTTCAAGAACTAGAAAATCCCATTAATTTTTAAAATGAAAGGTATACAGCCAATGCATCCTCCCGATAGTCACCTATTGAGCTAAAACATGGAACCGAACCAGGAGACAGACCCTCGAACTGAGAACTATGCAATGTGCTCACGAGTTGACCATATTCATCATTACGTAGACAGATCACAAAACAGCGCAATATTTTATAGAAAAATAAACTGGAGTTTGGGATATCATAGAACCAATAAGGAAACTCAAATGGCAAGGGGCTGGTCATGCTGCAAGAATGGCAGACAACTGCTTGACATGTTTTTGATTTTGAGGAGAAAACGTTTCAGTGGAAAATTCCAGTATATCATAAATAGAATTTATTCTGACCATATTTATTTTTTGATTGAATTTTTATACGACTTTGAAATTTGGCGCTACGGTTGTTCAATTATTGACTGTGATGGCGAGTTATCTTATCTTCCCGAAACTCCTCACTCTGGAAGTGAATTGTTTCACTGATGTTTCTGATATAATGAATATTTATCTATAACATAAGAAAATATTGTAATTGACAACTTATAATTTGATCAATCATAATCAGATTAGCTGAAGATAACACTAATCGGATCACGCATTGTAAGTATAACAGAATTTGAAGATTAGGTATCAAATATGTTTTATTAAGATTCAATCTTAACACTCTGGTAAAATGTATTTTTCATTTATATATTCAAATGGATTTTACTCAAGTACCTTGACGGACACTTCGACAAACATGAACATACTCTCTCTATTTCTCTCTTTGTCTCACAGACATATACATGCTAGTACCCCACCATCACACACACACACACACACGAACACACACACACACACACACACACACACACACACACATATATATATATATATATATATATATATACATATACTGGTTCGTATATATATATATATATATATATATATATATATATGTGTGTGTGCGTGTGTATACATTCTATTATCAATAATAATAATAATGTTGGGGTTCTGTGACAGGGCAGCTGAAACTATCGACCAAATCATATCTGGATGTTCTATTCTAGCCCCCAATGAATACAGACACGATAGAGTTGGCCAGCAGATCAACTGGATAGTCTATAGGCACTCTGGTGCACTGCACACACTACATTAGTATGAACACTTCCCCGAACCAGTAACTGAAACGCTAGATGTGGCGATATTATAAGATTTCCCAATACACACAGATCAAATCATCAAAGCAAACCGTCTAGACATAATTATTAAGGACAGAAAGGGAAAAAAAGGATGCTTATTAATAGATAAGACCATTTCATCAGACAAAAACATATCTGGAAAAGAGTTTGAAAAAATTTCCGAGAACAAAGACCTGGCAACTGAGATCACAAAAATGCGGTAACTCAAGACTGAAACGATACCCGTTATTATGGGAGCCTTTGGGGACATAAAAATGATGTCGACTAAAAGCTAGATAGAATATCAGGATACGCAATCATCTACGGGTTATAGTAAATTTTCGTAACGGGCACCACCCATATCCTTTGCAAAGTTTCGTCCATATTTTTTCTCTCGTACAACTATGTGCTGTTTCTATGCAACCTCTTGTATCGACCCTCATGTATAAGTGAAAAATACCCCTACTAACTCAGTGTGTAATGAATCTTACTAGAAACCAAAAGATAATAATAATAATAATAATAATAATAATAATAATAATAATAATAATAATAATAATAATAATAATGATGATGATGATAATAAAAAACAGACAACACCATCCAAGCGAGAAGACCGGACCTAGTAATTGTAGACAAGAAAAGGAAAACCTGCCAAATAATAGACGTATCCGTACCTGCGGACCATAGAGTAAAGAGGGAAGAGAATGAAAAACTGGAAAAATACCAGGACTTGGCAAGAGAACTGAACAAGGTGTGAAACATGAAAGCCAGGGAAGTACTAGTAACAATAGGTTCACTTGGAACCTTTCCATAGACACTGAAGGTAAGATTGGAGGAATTCTGGATAGAAGGGAGGATAGAGTACTGTAAGAAACTGTACAAATACTGGGGGAAGTGCTGGGAATATAAGATCTACGACCACAGCTATTACCAGCAGCCTAACAGATGAGGAGGGAGAGAAAACACCGAAATGGCATTTGAGGTACGAACCACAGCACTGTTGTGATAGGTGAGGGAGAGATGAGATGAGAGGAGGGCTGAAGACCTGAGGTGACTCGCTGTCACTCTGTTTTTAGCGATAACCAGCGTGCATCTGGTGTGAAACTGTAAACCACAGCACTGCTGTGGACTTCGAGGGTGTGGAGAGGAGGGCTAGAGGATTGCTGTCACTCAACTTTCAGCGGTAACCACCACGCAACTGTTGTGAAATATCTGATAATAATACAACAAAATGAAGGTTGGGGATTGCTTCTTCGTAGTGCATGACCGAATGTGTTCTGGGTATTTTTTATATTTGTTGCTGCTATCTGGACAACAGGTAATAGAACTGTATATATTTAGATGGGATAGTGACCACACAGAGAGAGAGAGAGAGAGAGAGAGAGAGAGAGAGAGAGAGAGAGAGAGAGAGAGAGAGAGAGTTACCTATAAGCTGTAATAGAGAGAGGGATCCAACAGGGACAAACCTTAATCTACGCAGGTAAGTGCCGTTGTAATGGTCTCTCTGTATATATCTCTCCGAGAAAAAGGTCGATCGAACTGTCTGTCTCTTCTACGGCTCGTGTAATTTGTCACACCAATTTATTTTGCCGGTTACAGTTTCGCATATGATCTATGTGAGTCGTGATATTCAGCGTTCGTCTGACATCCTGGCAACATTACCAGTCCATTGACATATGATGCTTTTTTTTTTAATGATTTCTATATCGCTGGCCCTTGTTTGTTTTTCTAATATAATGTGTTACCTTGAGATCTATCCATGTGATGCTGAGTAGGATTCTCCCCAGAGCATGATTCATGGCTCTCAGCTTTCTCAACTGTCTATTTACGTTCTATGTTTCAACTCCATCGGTGTTCATCGGAAGAATATTTGGTTGTATACGCTCAACCAAAATGAATGAAATAGGCTAAAAAGTTGTGAAATTGCGGAAAGATTTCATCCCTGAACCTCCCAAATAAAAGAACCCCGATATGGATGGAATGGGTAGACTGGACTCTTTTTCCCTGGGAGGCAAAGAGTCTGGGGGAAGGACATGTCAGAACTTGAAACCACTTATCATAACCATCAATCTTTTAATGTGCGTCGTAGGACATAGACATAGATCTTCCCCAAGATTTGCCAGGCTTCTCTTTCGTGGGCATTGTGGAGCCAGTATTCTACGGATCTTGTCTGGTTCGTCTCTCCATCTTGTATTATGCTGACCTTGGATGCCCACGAGATCTCTGGGGATCCATGTTGTAAGTCGTGATGTCCATCGGTTGTCTGCTATTTTTACATCATGAACAGTCCATAACCATTTGAGTTTCTTGATGAATTCTGTGAGGCCTCGGACTTCTGTTTTACTCCCTGATATAATTTGCCGTCTTTTGATCTCTCCGTGTGGGGTTGAGCATGATTCTATCACCTTCACATTGAACGCTTCCCAGTTTACGGGTCAGTTTCTTGGTTAGGTTCCATGTTCAAGCTCCATACAATGGTTATATATTTGTTTTATACATGATTTCATATATTTTGAGGATTTCAAGGTGATTAGTTGTCGAATGCAGAGAGGTAAATTACTGTAGAGACCTGAAAGTCCCTACTTTGTACTATTCAAGGTCACCATTGTACAAGGCTTGCACCTGTGGGCCCGAATCTGACACCTGCACAGGGTTGATCAGCTGATGTTGCTCAACTAGAATCTGGGTGAGGAAGAGTATTTGGTCGTTACTGGACTTGGAGATACAGTGTTGGAAATACCCCCGCCACCACGTACCATTGAGGAGGTGAATGGGAAAAAGAGATCTGTTTGCCCAGTCATCCCCAGATGGAATGGCAGGGCTGACGAGATTTTTGGCCCCTGGGGCACTGTCGACTTTGCCAGGAGGTAAAGTTAGGGCAACTATCAATGAAGTGAAAAAAAACAAAAAAACAGCAACAAAAAAAAAAAAAAACAACAAAAAAACCTAGGTCTGGTTGGTCACTCAAAAAAAAAACTATCACGTGACCAACATCTTTTTCCGGCATCAATGGTCATTGAATACGTTTATTTTCTCTTGCTTCATTTGAGTCACTAAAAGATCCAAATTTCCCAAAAGACAAGCATCAACTAAATCAGTCTCAAACTAAGAGACCATTTCATCATAAGCTTGTAAATTGAACTCTTCACAGAAAACGTACCTGATTGGATGGGGATCTCTAGACATGAGGTGTCAATGTTTAAATTTCAAGCCCTCTACCTCAATTGGTGCGTCTTGTACGCACAACTTGTACATAGCCAGCCAGACCTATAGAGAAAAATATGTTGACTGTTTTAGAAACAGTTTTGGTCGACAGTTTCTGAAAGCAGGAAAAATACCAAAGTATATATCGGAGGAGACGATGCACCAAAAATAAAATGAAGTGAATAAGCTGAAAATACGTCTAAACATGAGCTTTACAATTTTTTTTGGATGTTGTAGATGTGTTGATGTGTCATTTTAAGTATCTCTTGTTAACTGACATCATTTTTTTTTTCTACCAATTTTCGTGATTGAAAAACTATCTGCGGTTTCCTTTCAAGTGGTACGTTCTCTTTTTGTCATCGAAGAAAAAAATCATTAGTTCGTTTTATAAAATATCCATTTCCGTGATAGATATGAAGTTACGTTATCAGCATTCACAAGCATGGGATTATAGATTAAATTGTATAATTTGTAGATTCCCTCCTTGCAGTACTCCTCGACTGTGTTTTTTTTTTCTTTTTAATCGGACACCCTTATCTGCAAGTTCCCTCCCAGTGGTCCCCATATCCGCAGTTACCATTCCAGTCGTGCGTGGACAACAGTAGAGCGTGGACAACAACTCCAGATGTTTTACTGGAGTTTGACGATGAATAACTTCGAAAGACTTTTCAGGTTAGCGATCATTCGGTCGTGATTTCAATATTTCGGTCTGGTAATCTTCGTTTTGTACATCTGATTTGGTTTCACGTGACTGGACAGACAGTGAAAAGATTGGAGTAAAAAATACCTCATCTCTTAAGAGGTATTTCGCAACAGAGTACAAATACCAAGTCCTAGTTTCTGTAGCATATGTCAGCTTACTGGTCTCAGAATCTAGTCGAGACCAGGACTTTATTATTACAGGTTTTTGCAAGTTCGTCGAGTGGATACCTGTGTTGTAATCACACAGTTTTGAGTATACTCAGTTTGTTGCTGTGTGAACAGGGAAATCTCTCTAATGAACAGTTTTCAACGCTCTTCACTCATACCAAGAATCGAATCGAGGACCCTCTGCGTGTGAGGCAGACGTGCTAACCATTACCCTATCCGACTCGACTAGCGGACTAAATTGAGTGTAGATTGTTGTTGTTTTGCTGTTACGATAGAAAAAAAAATACAATGTCTGACTCGGATAGTAGTTTGACAAAAGAAAAAAAAGGGAATAAAGAGGAAATAGAAAATAATTTCGTCTCAATTGACTAAAA
This sequence comes from Thysanoteuthis rhombus, assembly GCA_963457665.1. Taxonomy (NCBI): domain Eukaryota; kingdom Metazoa; phylum Mollusca; class Cephalopoda; order Oegopsida; family Thysanoteuthidae; genus Thysanoteuthis; species Thysanoteuthis major. The sequence continues at coordinate 8,931,794 of OY735215.1, forward strand.
CAAAACAAAACAAAACAAAATAAAACCAACTTAGCGTAATGGTGTCGATGTTTTTGGAAAAAAAAAAAAAAAAAAAAAGCACGTGACTTGACGGCCCGGGCAGTGCAGTATATTGAACGGCACATTTGTCATTACCATAGAGGGCGGCCAATGAGTATGTTAGGTTGAAAAGTTATCCGCCAGCCGGAATATCTATTACACCGATTATCCTGGCTACCACATACAGTCAATTGGTAGCTTCTCCACATCAGCAGGATGCTCGGCTCTAGAGATAATTTATCTCTTTTCTTATTTCTTCTTTCGTCTGTTCATATCTCTCTCAGTGTCGTATGGTGCTTTTTTTTTCAATCTGGAGTGCGTTCTGCGCTATGGATGCATCGAAACGCTAATATATTCTGGTGTCTGCAGAAAGCAACGGACTGTTTTTGTTTTTTTGTTTGTTTTTTTCTTGCACGGGGTAGGGTTGTAAAAATTCCACACCTTCGCTCATTCGATTTTACAAACAGTTGATAAATAATAATATAATAAGGGAATAAACGAAAGAAAAAAAAACAACATTTGAACTGGGCAATACTATTTGCTGATGATAGTGTCTAATCTAAATTCTGGTCTCCATTAATTCTCTAATTTCTATAATCAGGACCACCTTCTCCTCATTGTGCCAAAAAGGCTTCAACCGTCCATTGCTTTTCATAGTCACTAAAATATTTTCTGGTTTTGTGCATCCGTAGTACACATCGCATCCAATATACAAAGCACTTCACTGATCAATCTATCTACCTTAATTTATTCTCATCTATATCTCGGTGCATTCATCTCTTTCTTTCTATTTTTCTGTCTTTTTTCCTTTCCTTTCTTTCTTCATTCTGAAAATGTCAGTCTACTCATATTTGACTTCACATATATATGTGCCATAGATCGTTCATGTCTCTCTCTTTCCTCTCTCTCTCTCTCTCTCTCTCTCTCTCTCTCTGTAACCTTCTACGTGTAATAATCTCTTACTCGCTCTCATCTCATTCAACGATAGATCTATGAGTACTCAAATGAATATTGTTTTTAAATTCCCCGAAATGGTTCCATGGTAAACACCTGATGATTCAAACAAAAGGAAATTTCACAATTTACCATAATAAAAAAGTACATCTAAAATAGCAAAAAAATATAAATAAAAATTAATAAAAAACAAAAAACACTGAAGAAAATTTCATAAATTACATTGACACATATTGGGAAGTAAGTGACTGAAGTGTCACAAAAGAAAAGAATTGAAAGTGTTTAAAGCTGTAAAATTTGCTAGACTATGTATATCTCATTATTTCTGTAAGAGAGACAAAAGTATCTTGCGACGAAACAATGATAAGCAATGATTATATCAGAATGAAACACGATAAAGCAACGACCCAGTAAGATCTCCATATCACATACAATAAAAACAAGAACCCGAGCTAAAGACCACTGAAAATATCAAACAACGTCAGCAAGAAAAACGCTGTAAGTTTTCTATGACGTCGAGGATCATTCAAGTTCAAAATCACCATATCCCAGTATGAAAAAAGATGTTGAATATCAGCACACGTCCAAGGAATGAATTATGATAATTTTATCATATCTTTATCACAATATATCCATTAAATTCATATCCATCCCATTGTGTTAAAACGTGCATTATTAATTTAATAATAGAAATTAATAATGTATTTATTTTTATAGCTTATCATATATATATATATATATATATATATATATATATATATACATATATATATATATATATATATATATATACATATATATATATGAGTTACAGTTATGACTTCAGTCGGATAGAAGTAGGGAAGTAGTTTGACCCTGCAGCGGCCACTTTTGCTGCCCCAAGTGATCATCGTGTGTCTATCCTCACATCTTATTTAATAGCAAGGATAGATGCACACGGCACCCCAGGTCGATGGTAAGATCTTGAATGCTGTTTTTGAAGATTGGTGGGTATACAGAACTAGATGGATTGATGCTACACAATCCTTCTCTCTGTATTTTGCTCTCTGCCAAATAAGCTAAATGTATTTTCTCTCATTCAGTCCCCACTCACAGAACACACACACACACACATATATATATGACATAACATACCGACTATTACCAGAAAAAATAGAACAAGTTCGATGTGATGAGAATGCAAACTGCTTGTATCGTAAAAAGAACAAATAAAAAAGCGTAAACATTTAAAATTTTAAAAGAACGAAACGCTATAAAGCTTGAAATGCTATGAAGCTTGAAACGTTATAAAGAGAGAACAAAAAAACTCACGAAGTAAATAGAAATTCACTTACTTGTTTCTACCTTTGCACAAAAATTATAAGTGTGGGTATCTTGAGAGGATCTTCAGTTGTTTACCATAGCACGGTTTCTGGGAATTAAAAGCAATACTGCTGTGCACCGAGGTCCCCTAGTAGTATGGATATAATTCCATCTCTCCTTATGTTGTAATGTATTAATGATTCTGCTGTTAACTCAGATTAATATTTGCTTCAGATAAAGCTTCAGTACTATTAGTAACAATTAAAATGGTTGTAACTATACAAACTGATATGCATATACGTAGATGCATATCAATTGTTCAACTAATGAGTCTGTAATCTGATACCAAAGAGAACCAATATATTATTCCCAACATAAACTGATTCTTCATCGATGCATTTATTTCAGTCGTGAATATTTATCTCATGGATCGAACTCTATGCAGCAATCACTACAGCTATCACGATAATAATTACTTGTCAGGGTCCCTACACATTGATTCAACCTTTTGCTCGAACTTGAATCTGTCCTTTTCCTCTTCGCACACACACACACACATATATATCTAGAGAGAGAGAGAGAGACAGAGAAAGAGACAGAGAGAGAAGGAAAGAGAGACAGAGAGAGACGGAGAGAGAGAGAGATATATAGGTAGGGAGAGTCTAGAAAGCTTCACACCTTTAAACATCAAGGATGTAATAATATTTCTACAAACATATCTATGTCAATTAAGTCAATTATTTCGAAATATCTGTTAATGCAATTAATGTAAGATTTTCAAAGGATTTTATGTTTTACACATAATTAGATATTATGGTACTGTGATGCATATTTTATGTCGGGATCATCTGTTGTTTACACTGTAACCCTTTTCGGGTATTTAAAAACAAAACAGGTATATTAACATTGCTCCCCAGCAGAGTTGATCAAATACCATGTCACCTAAATCTTTGATTCTAATATTTACTTGGCTTCATCAGATTCAGAAGCGTGTCATAATACATGCTGTTTGTTATTCTACATAGAGTATTATGATTATGTATTGTATGTGGATGTTTCTCATGCAGTGTATGTGATTTAATTATTTTTCCACATCAACCAGTTCTATCAGCACCCTCTCCACATTTCTACAATCCGTTTTTGGTTGGTTCCCTGTGTCATCTGACTTTCCACTGTTGAATTGGGAGAGGTTTCAGACCTTGGACGAGATCAACGAGATGTGTCAGGGCTTTTGAAAAGTAGTATGGAAGCCAGGTCAAACGTGCAAAAAGGAGTACTTTGATGAGGATGGGGGCACCATTGTCCTTAGTGGGCTATTTTTGAAAAAAAAATTGAATGGTTCTATATTGATAAATCATATGAAATATATTACATAGATTTTCATAAATCAGAAATGTTACGTTCACTGCATCCAATGAAATGTGGTCCGTGGTCTAGATCAAAGAGATCAGAGTATCAATTGAAAACAGAATTTGCCTTGGAAATTTTTATCAGCGGATAATAGTGTCCAATCCAAATGCTATTTTTCTTTCAGTAATTCTTTTATTTCTTTTATTTGTTCACTGTTTGTAACATTGAGTGAGCATGAAATTAGAACATGACGTTGTAGCAAAATGGCTTTTACTGCCAGTTGCTTTTTACCGACGCTAAAATATTTTGGCGTTTGTGTCCATCCATACCACACAGCACACCCAAGATACAAAGCCAGATATACAACAAAGTGAGCCAAGCTTAGTGAATATTGATATGAACCAGCTTGGAACTTCGCATTCTTGACACTAACAGCTGTAATTCGGTGTATAGAAAAGGGTTCCTTTCACTGCTGAGTGACGCCCGACTTCTTGCAACGATTTAATGAGACGAAGATAGCAAATTTATTTGGACCACCAATATTTCACCTAGCATCTGTTCCAGAGAATGCCCCTTTTTCAAGCATGTTTATCAATTCCTTACAAACAAGAAGTATTTAGGTCAGGATCAAACAGAGGAAACCTTCAGTAGATTTTTGGTTCTTTAAAATAGTAGTACAGGATAAAACCTGATGGAAAAAAATTGTTTGTTCCTACCAACACTAGTCAAGGACTCGTTACTTAGCTGATGGTCATTATGAATGGACGAATAAAATAACTAAGTAATTAAAAGTCGCCAAAACTGATATATTATTCAGTGGGTACTTCAAAGAGTATCATACATCGTCTTTTATTGTCCTTCGTTGGATATAAACATTCCAAAAGATTCGCCAAATCTCTCTATCGTAGGTGTTGCAGAGCTAATATTTTCTGAGCCTGGCAACTTTGTCTCGCCATCATATATTCTACTGGCCTCAGTTTTGCATTTGCTCTTTGGAGATCCATGTTGTGGGTCTTGATGTCCATGGCTGTCTGCTATTCTTGTAACATGAAGAGCCCATTGCCACTTAAGTTTCCTGATGGTTTCTATGAGATCGCCGAATCCTGTTTTATTTCTCTGATATACTATGCTGTCTTTGGGCCTCTCCATGTGATGTTTGGCATGATTCCATCCTGTGCACGTTGCATGGTTCTCAGTTCGAGGGTCAGTTTCTTGGATAGGTTCCATGTTTCAGCTCCGTAGGTGACAATCGGGAGGTTGCATTGATTGTATATTACTTTTTTATGGTATTTTCTTGTTCGTGAAGATAGGGCTTGCACTGCCGAAGGCTTACCACCGTAGAATGATTCTTTTCTTGGTTTCATTTCCTGTTGAGCATTCCATGGAGATTCGCTCCGTCCTAGGTAGATTTAATGGTGTACTTTCTGGAGTTACTTCCGATATGTTCCTTGTATATGACATCTGTTTTGCTGGAGTTCATGTTAAGGCCAACTTTCTTGCTTTATTCGTTCAGTTCTTGTAGCATTAGTTGTAGGTCATGGAGGTTCCCTAAAAATACATCTGTTGTCATTTACATACGTGCATATCAACCGATTACTCATTTGTAAACCATAATTATAGTTTATTTCCTCATAGTCTCTTCATCAATATGAAGTTACCATAAATTGTGTTATATATTTCGATACATGAGCCTCTTTAATCAACTCGAACGTAGCAACCCCAGCTCATTATGTGTATATATATATATATATACATATATATATATGTATATATATATATATATATATATATATATATATATATATATATATATATATGGATTTACAATTGGTGTAACAACATAGTCCCAACGTCAATCGCTCAGCGCTTATCCAGGCTGCTGCTGACTGATGCTTGGTGTTGCCTGCAAACGACGGGAACAGCTGATTGCTGCTGATGACACTATAAGTGTGATAGGCATCTTTGTGATTTTATTTATGAATTACACAAGGTTTCAATTCGAAATGTTGTATGACCAACGTCTTGGTGTTGGGGATGATCAATTAGAAAAAATTTGGAAATGGTGATCAATCTTGTCTTGCCTCATGTTAGGCTGAGATCACTGAAAAAAATCTGAATTTAAAAAAAAAATGCGTAAATAGTGTCGGATAAAAATCAAGGGACCAATTTTGAAATTTCAATTGACTCTTCCCTCCTACAGAAAACCGTTTTTGAGTGTAATTTGAAGAAGTGAAAAGATTTTAGTCATAGCAAGGAGTAAATGTTTAAAATTTTAACCTTCTAACTCGATAGAAAAACCACGTACATTTACGTTGACAGATTTGGTTGACAGTTTCTAATACAGACCATCTATGTTTTCAGACTGTTTTTGCTCTGTTAACGAAGGGAGCAAACCTATTACTCGAGGTACCCTGACACAATTTAAGAAATTTCATAGAGCTGTTTTTAATAAGTTTCCCGGATATGTTTAGAAGAGTGTCTACCTCTGTTTGACGTCATGCGTGAAGGAGAGATTAACTTCGTATCATTTTTTTACGGATATCTGCAAAGATATTCTCGTGTTTTTAACAGCTGTTGGTAATTCTTGTAATGGCGGGAAAAAAGCAAGAGAAAAAAACAACGGCCAGTGCTGCCAATTTTGCCCTTACACGCTAAATTTAGCGCATTTTTTTGTTATATTTGCCAATCTTCAACATTTTTCTAGCAATTTTCAGTAAAATACATCAAGCTGTTGGAAAGGGCCATAGAATGGATAACAGTGCTTTTGTAGCGCGTTTTTACGATTTTTGATGCTTTTTGAAGGTCGATTCAGAGCTAAAAAAACTTTTTCATTGGCAACATTGCCTTCGGCTCAACTTGTATATAAACTGCAATCATGAACATATGCATGTAGACTTTTCTTTCCCTCATCCTCTCTAATTTCATCTCTCCCACTCTCTGTTTATATTCCTCTATCTCTCACACTCGCACAAAGATTACCTCTTTTCTACGTACTTATCAGCAA
>OY735215.1:8940942-8958442 GCA_963457665.1 Thysanoteuthis rhombus
TGCATGTCTGTGGTCTTAAGTGAATGACATACAAACCTAGATTAGTTTCATGCGTTGAGAAGGAATGAATTGGGCTCAAGTGTTAAAGACCCTCACCAGAACTTTCAAAATAGGTTTTTCCAGTTTTCAAGTCTGTCCGGCTGAGTATGTATGTATGTATGTATGTATGTATGTATGTATGTATGTATATCGTATACAAACTGCAATAACGGAGCTAGAAGACTGAAAATTTTATCATCCACTCCTTATTATGCCGTTCTTACTTCCCCATCACCAAATACGTTTTTTGTGGAATATTTGATGTACATTATCTTTTATATCTGGTCCTTATTTTGAACCCGTCTGTTTTTTGAGAATTCAGATTTTTTTCGGTGATTACTGTCCGACAGAAGTTGAGAGAAGTAACTCATTCATTGTTCCCTTCTTCTTCCGATGGTTTAATTGATCATCTCTAACATGCCATGCTGCTAAAATGAGTGGGTCAATGTTTTTATTACCAAACCATTTTTTACTACCTCCTCTCATTCATGTTTCTTTTGCTCTATCTTTCTCAAAAAAAAAAATTAATGTATCACAAGTTGTACACCTTTCATCCCAAATCGTCTTCCAATCTTTCTCTCATCATCTCTTGATATCCACTTGGTAAGCTTGCCCCTCTCTATATGCCTTCGTTTTGTCTCCATCTCTTACTCCTCTCTTTTTCTATCTGTATTTTTAATTTATTCTTTAACCAGGTTATCTTGACGTTTTTCTCTCTTTTTTTTGTTTTGCTTTCAGTTAAGCTGTCTCCCTCATCTTACCTCCCGCTTCTTCCAATTCTTTCCTCGCCTGATATCAATTTGTAGTTTCCGCAACCTGTAAGTTCAGAGTAAACCGTAGTGAAATGGTACAAACGAAAAATGGGAAACGCCATAGTTTCTTATGTTAAATGTTTATGAATTTTGTCAAATTCAGTTTTTTTCTTTTTTTGTGTGTCTTTCTTACATAATAGACCACTTAAAAGCTTGATTCCAAGTTCCTTGTATGGTTATTTGTTTACCGCTTTTCAGAATGGAACTTCCTTTAAAAACGAAATGTTCACTTAGATAACAGACCAATCAATGTTTGACAAAAAATTGGAATTGAATTGAATCTCTACGTGTCATCGTCTACAATACAGTAATATATATCATGATTTCTTTTCTTTTAGTGACTCTTTGAATAAACTGTTATTATTGTTAAGTAAAACTCGAATGAAATGTCTCATTTTATCCATTAAATGGTAAAATGGGTTAACAGTAATTTTTATGTACGTCCCATTTGTACAGAAAGTGGGGAAAATTAGCCACTTTTTGTAATTGAAAAAATAGTCATCAGATTGATATCCTTATCCCATTTATCCTGTATCTTGAAAAAATGAGACGTTTTTATTGAAAAAAAAAATGTCTGTTTTTGATGGTTGCTTTGATATTTTTACTCAACGTTTGCAAATCCAGCATTGTAGAGTTCCTGCAAACGCTAAGTTAGTTGACTCAGCAAGATTGAATGGTTAATTTCGTCCCATTTTACTCAGGTTTACACTAACTTATTAAAGCTCGGATTATACATAGAACAAACGGGCAGAATATTATTATTACTAATGCTTCATACCATAACTTAAGACACAATTAGAAAAATTGGAGTTGATATCCGCCAAAATGTATCGATAAAAAAATCAAGTAAATATATTCGCCTGAATAATTGAAAGAATAATGACAATATTTCATCCAAAAAGTTTACATTACAAACTTTTGTGGTTAGTCACTGAATAGAAACTGTCACATGACCAATGTCTTTTGGCAGCAAGTTGGTTTTTGAGTGATCAAATAAGAAATGGAAAAAAGATTGATCAATGGAAAAGTTACTTCTCTTGCCTTTTGTTGGGCAGAAATTTCTGAGAAGAATGAATTTTTGAAAAAAAAACAAAACAAACAGCCACAAGCTAAAGACTAATTTAACACAAACTTACATTGCAAACTGGACAACCCCTAAAATAACAATTTTGGGGGGAGGGATTATCGAAATAAGAAACATTTCTAGACATAATAGAAATTGTTAAAATTTTCAACGCTCAAGGCCCATCGATGGTGCTCATATGCGTGATACATGCATACATAATCAGCCAGACCAACACAAAATCTGAAGAAACTTACATTGACTGTTTTGGTGACAGTCTCGATTGACAGTTTTCTAATACCGGTCATATCAGTGCAATACTAATGAAAAATAAAGATGAAGATACTCGTTTGAATAATTCATTGGCTAATGACAATATATCATCTCAGATGTCCAGACATTAAAAATTATCGGAAAAGATATGGCCAAAACATAGCAATAAAAATAGAAAGATGGAGATATTCGTCTGAATAATTTATTGAATAATGAATGCCGCATCTCAAAATATCCGACAATAATTTTTGTCCAGCAACGGTCTGATATTTGATGTCTATTTTTGTAAGCTATACACTATTGAAATAAATGAACGATTTCAGAAAATATTGGAAATTGTCCTAGTGGACGATGATTAGAGAAAGCGAAAGTCTCCGATTATCTATCGGTAAACGGTCTACGGGTCGACCCTATGAAGAAGCATTAATGAAGAAAATCTCAATTTCCGGTGCCACAGGCGATCACAATTGAGCAAAACAAGCAACTGATATGGAAACGTAACAACAGAAAACAGCAAAACTAATGTTGATGAGAAACGATAGAACTGCCAAAAAGATTTTCACTAGAACTTCTCGCCTATAATTGAACTCTTAAACCTCTTTCAAGTAGCTGTTGTGAAAGTATCGGTTTTTCCTGAATTGGCCTCATCGAGGTTGAACCTAAAATACTTAGCCTTCTATGCCAAATCAAACAATAACATATTACAAGTCTTGGTGATTCAGGGTCAAAATCTATTTTCACTTTTCCTAAGATGTGCACCGCAACTTTTGTATTGTGGTTATGATAGATAAATGGATAGATATATAAGACTCGTCAGTTTAGCTCCATTGGTCGGAAAGTTGCCTTTCAAATGACATATTTGTGCTTTCAAATTATGTTAGCAGAAGGTTAGTTTCACATGTTAGTTTGGTTTTATGTGACAGCATGGAAAAACGGTCAGCAGTTTACTCTCATAAATATGAGGAGGATTGTCCTTGTTACGGTAGAAGGACAAAGTCAAATCCTGACTCAGATTCGAGCTTGACGATTTAATATCGTGAGAACGACAGCTTTGCGACCAACAAATCATTTATCAGATGAAGACTCTGGAATCAAGCATGGTTACGGAGCCGAATTATCATTACCACTAATGAGAGATCCCCCTGACAGTACCTTGCAATGTCACCAGCTTTATATATACTGTAATACTTAGATTTATGTCACTTGTTATTTCGGTGACAATAGCTACATCTTCAGATATTATGGCTCGGTGTTACATCACGTTGTTTGTTGTGTTGTTCAAGTTAAATACTCTTTTTATGAAAAACCGTCCAACAGAACAGTCATCTATATTACTAACAGAGTCTTTTTCAGTTTTCAAGTTGTTTCAGCTTGCAGGCTGGATATGTATGTATCTCATATTTTTTTTTTGTTTTTGGGAAATCCCTGTCGAAGGGTTGCGTGTGTTTGGGGGATAATTTGCAATGTAATTTTATGCTAAAAATCCTTAGTTTGTGTCTGCTTGATTCCTTTCATTCAAACTTTTTTTTATAATTATCCCTTCCCGGCAATTTGAGGGAGAAGGGACTCATTCATTGTTTGTCACATTTTTAATTGATCACCCTCAACCCAGCATGCCACCTAAAGATGTGGGTCATTTATCTATCAATTTATTTTTCCCTATTAGTTCACTAGTTTTGGCCATCATCTTAATAATAATTGTTTTAATACAATTTCTATTCAGGCGATTGTTTTTTTTATGGGAACGAATGAAAGAGTATGCGGAATCTAACAATGAATTTTCGGTGAGGATCAAACCTGCACCCTTCATTAAATACGTATTAGGAACACATTTATCGGAATCTTCCGAATATTTTGTTAATGATTGATGTACCTTGTTTCAGTCAAGGCCAGCTTGTAACAAATACTTTCTAACTAAACCAAGTGCCTCCCCGTTGTACTTAGAGCCAGTATATTTTATCAAATATGTACGACATGAATATGTGTAGAGATTCTAACGTAGAGAGAATGTTTGTTGGGTGGCCTCATTTCTTAACAGGCACCCCTCAATTTATTGCTTTGTGCCGAACTACAACGAGTAATGGCTAGACTACTAGGTATTCAGGCTAAATAGACTTTTGCCTGGCTTCTCTGGAATTAGCATCTTGTGTCAGACTAAACTAATATATAACTTTTAAATGCGTAGGGTACCTACCACAGAGCAATGGTTAATTCGAATAATTCGCCTCTCTAAAATGTACATCTTGTGTCAGACTTAATTAGGCTCAGTAAATATCTACAAGACTCACTCATATTTGTAAGACGTGTACAGTGGAGCGGTTGTTTGTAGAATATAATCACTGTTTATATAGTTTGGTACTCATGGGTGACCAATAAGAGTCGCTAGTGTCGTTCAAAACGAAGTTTACACAATACGTACGTATTCTTTTCGTAGCCAACACCTGCAAATAGTGTTATCAATTCTCCCAATCTCTGCGACATATTGGATACATTGTTAGATACTGAATCATAAGCCAGAATCTGTCATGAAATTGGCAGAGACAGAGAAATCTATTCCAGTTCTGATGGCATCCAATTTGTGAATAGGTCAACTCATAAAATCGTGTAAATAATTCATTTAAGATTTTTAGTAAGTGAGAAAGACTGGGGAACACATAAGTCGAAAAGAGGTGATTTTCGTAGAAAAAAATGACATTTACTTATAACAGATTTTCAAACGCCAAGGAAGGCCGACTAACAGATCGGTCCAAACCTAGTGACTGAACGAACAAATTTAAGATTTGTCATGATAGAAATAGGATTAAAAGCAGTGAAACGTCTCTGAATCTTGAACAGTCAATATTAGATGATTTTAATTTACTAGCTATAGTTTATGAGATATTTTTCCATTTATTAAAATGGATGGCGAAACTAAGGCTTTGAAGTATTCTCGTTCTCTTCTGTTACCAATTTGGATAACTTATATCTAAATTTAGATAATTCGAAAGTTTTTGAAATCCCTGAACAGTTACATGTTGCACGACTGATGATCCCAACGAGAGAGAATTTATGAATTATGCCATAACAAAGTATTTGTAAAATAGAAAAAAAAAATACTGAAGACAATCACATAAATTGCATTGACAGATATTAAGAAATAATCGACAGAATCGATACAAGAAAATATTTTAGGAAGTTTTTTCAATATTTAGTGTCCCAAGCAGTGAAGTTTCCCTAGACTATATGTGTGTGTGTGTGTGTGTGTGTGTGTGGAGATAACAATAGATGGAGCAAAGGGCAGTGGGAAACACTAGACGATGATGATGATGATGATGATGATGATGATGATGATGATGATGATGATACAAAGGGTTTGCTTCAATATTTCATAAACAATAAATACGTAAAATGATTTTTCTTCAATTTATGCCATGCCATCTAGTAATGCCGTTATTGTGAGATTTCCAAAGTGTTTTCATGCTTTGTAAAGAATGAAATATTATAGTACACCATCCAATGGCTTCAGTAGAAAAACACAACCAGCTATAATAACTAAAAAACGACGCTTCAAATATAAATACAAAATCATGAGAAATAAGAACGATTACACTTTAGATTAAGTTGATTATATTTTCTTAATAATGACCGACGATTGTCAGAAGATTCGAAATTCAAAACTTATTTCGATGCTGTTGATAATAGGTTCGGACGTAAACAAGAAGAAATATCTAAAAAGAACAGAGAAAGTTTATCAATTAAAAATGTATATCTGAATATATATATATATATATATATATATATATATATATATATATATATATATATATATATATATATATATATATATATATATATGCAAGCAATCCCCTGCACGTATACAATCAGGTTTTATAGTGCATACATCACAGTTTGCAGAACGGGCCATCATTGAAACAATTAACTAACTATGCCAAAATTCGCTCGGGTAATCTAATGCAAATATGTAAATTAGCCCTCATAGCGATACAGCGTGTTTAATTGATGCATCTATCTCACGGCCAGCTGCGAAACTGACGTCATTGGTTGCCTTGGTGACGTTAACTGTTGTTAGGCGCGTGACGTCATTCTAATTGGAGCTCATCTCGACAGAACAGAGCCCGACTCTCCATCAGAAGGTGGGAGAGACAGGATTGTAGCCGGGGACGGGAGATGTGGAGATCTAGCTTTGCTCGCACAGTATATCGATAAATCTTGGTGACGAACGATAAGGCCATGACGTTCGGATCTTGTCCGTTTGTTTTTGAATTCGTTTTAACGTCCGATTCGCATCGGGTGTCGAAATCGTCTGAGCACACGACGAGAATCTTTGATAATTATCTGGGACCCGAATTACCAGAGCTAACATTCCTTGCATACATTTTTTTTTTACTAGTTTACCAATGCCGTCAAAAATAACGGAGAATTCTTTGTTATAGGTGCATGAAAACGTTTTGTCGAAATTTAACCTGGATTGACGCTATAATTGGCGAGGCCATTTTGAATGGCTGGACATTGCTTGATTTTTCCCCTTGAATAAATGACGTAATTTTTTATCAAAGATCTTTAAAGTCAAATCGGCATGCAGTTAGGGTTAGGATCAGTGGGGTAGTTTAGGGATAGGTATGTTTCGGGTGAGTGAGTGTTTCCAATGTCACAATAGTTATTGGTCTTATTTCGTTGCCTGGAAAGTAAATCAACTAAATAACTATTTCAGACATTTGTAGCCATTAAAAAGACCAAATATGAATAAGGGTACATCAATAGCATTCAGAGCTAGGCTCAGGATCCCCAATGACGGTATATATTAAATATATGGATATACATTCCATTTTATATACATAGACGATTGAGAAAATTTGCATTACAGCAAGCTTGAACAAGTGCGTCTTCGTGACCAAAAAAGGATTTTTATCATTTTTGTAACATTTTTATTGCCTTTTTTTAATATTTTCAATATTCAACATTTTTACTATGTCATCAGAACAAAACAAAAAATTCTTTTTTTGCACGTCAGTTGCTTCCCTTTGTGCAACAGAGCACAGAAACAAATCGCTATTATATGTGTTAGAAGATGAATTTCTCTTAGCTTTTTAGTGACTCTTTGGATTGTACTACGAACATGGTATGGTATTAACACCGTCGTCATAGATTTTACAAGTAAATTATCGATTGATTGTTCCGAAACTTTTTCAGCATCATATTTTTTTTTAATATGAAAAGGTGTATTCTGAGCCACAAACATGTTTGATACAGGTATTTTTTCTACCCGAATGAGCCTTTTTTATCGACGGACAAAATGAGAAATAGGAGATAAGCACGTATATTAGTTTACTGTACTCTAATTAAGGTCTAAGGTAAAGGTTATCTCAGGGAAATATACTCCAATTTTGTTTGTTGATATCAGCTCTGGTTCTTACATGAAAAATTCATTAAACTCTCCAATAAGTGAATATAGATCTTTGCTAATTGATTGGAACAGGTCCACCAAAAAGTCGATGTTTTGCAAGTAATATAATCAAGATAGACGCTGTACGCATTTTATTGTAGCTGTATCATTCTTTTTATTGCAATGAACCCCCCCAAACCCTAAGCCTAACCTGCAAGGTTTAAATCTAATACTAACGCTATATTAAATAACCTGCAGTTACATTTTATAGAATACGCACTGAAATATTCAGAGTTCTATGCTTTCATTTTTTTCAGTAATAGCTAAACAGTCGTAGGGGCTAATTGTGTTTACTTAGAAGTTATCTCCCTTGCTAAATATCGACATAATGTTTTGGTAAACCGATTCTGAACCCTAATCGATTCTTTTATTTGATATATTATACACCACCACCACCACCACCACCATCATCATCATCATCATCATCATCATCATCATCATCATCATCATCATCATCATCATCATTTTGCATTCTCCTAGCATCCGTTGTGCATGTGATCTCTGGGGATCCATGTTATAAGTTGCTATGTCCATCGGTTGTCTGCTATTCTTGTAACATGACCAACCCATTGCCATTTGACTTTTTAAGTGGATTCTCCGACTCCTATTTTTCCCTGATATACTGTGCTGTCTTGTAGTCTCTCCATGTGAGGTTGAGCAAGATTCTTCCATGTGTACCTTGCATGCTTTTCAGTCGGCAGACAATCTCTTGGTTAGGTTCCACGTTTCAGCTCCATACGTGACTATCAGGAAGCATTGGTGGCATGACCTTCTTTTTAAGATTGACAGGATCTTCTCGTTTTTAAAGGTCGAGCTTGCTCTGCCGATGGCAGGGTTTTATTGACTTTCAGGTAAGAACTAGAGCAGGTGCAACTAGCAAAATATGTATTCATTTTTCATGGATGCACTGTACGCCAATGTATATTCACATTTCAATGGAGTAAAGAGTTGACGTGCAAATATGATTCTCGTTGTACCATTTTACAATAAACTGATATAGACAACTACATTATTTTTGAAGAGGAAGATAAACTATCTCTGTTCGTACAAATGGAACTATTGAAGGGAACTCAATTTGTGTAAGGAATAAGCCTGCTTATAGGCAGATTGTAAGTTATAAATCTTATATTCTAACAGCTGTTACCGTATGTGTGGCGGTATTAGGCCCTTTTGAAGGTGTTTCAAGATACTGATTTATGGTTACCGCCCTCACATCACAATCTTTACAGAAACGCTGTAATTCTTGCGGGAGTTCGTCAATGGACTCCCCAGGTTTCTGTTGCCACGTAGCAAGAATATTTCATTAGACGTTTTGACGTATAATCTCGTTAGAACTTCAATAGCTGAGTCGTATGTGGTACATTCCTCAACACAATCGTAGACCTCAAGGAGAGGCTGCTGATTGAAGTTCTAAACTTGTCGGGAGCATTATCCCCACACTCGTCGAAGAAGTTATTTAGGGTCCTGAGCCAAAACCTCCATTATTTAGACACTGTTGGAGAATTAAGATCTTCTAACCAGTCTGACAGGCTCCAGTAGTTCTTTTATGAGGGAGAAGTATTCAACAGGTCAGAGAAGTAAGTTGTAAGAAGTGTTTGATTAGTTTCTGGTTAGAAGTAATAACATACAAGACTCGAGTAACCTGATCTTAGGCTGTATTCTACTAGTGATGAGTACAATCAAAAGGGAGGTATTCATAGACGGCACTTAAGCATAGTCCATTACTTCTTCGAAGGAAAGGGGTTTTGATTTAGTACTCGATCCTTTGAACTTAACCATCAAATTTCCGTCTGGGGTCTTAAACTATCATTAACTATTCTCCTAACAGACTGTCATTGTTTTTGTAGCATCCATAACCACTTTGGCAACTTTGCTGTAGACTATGTTCGCATTTGCGTTTTGGAACCACTAACGATTGGCACAGTGCCAAACACAACAAGTATCCATTCAAAGAACTAGCTTTAACCCCACCCCACGCGTGAGATTTTCAGCTAGATGTCTACTTTATACGCACAAACGAAAACGATAATGTTTCGGTTTAGCTAACCCGACGGACACAAAGTGCCCCTTTTAGCATTATACTTACATTGTAAATTCAACCCTTTGCTAAAAACTTCAAACGTTTTTATCTCCCCCCCTCATCAAGGAAAAAAATGGTGACCATTTCTCTAGCTTCTCTTGTGTTCTGCGATGACAGACAGACAGACAGACATTTGATGAATCATAGTGAGATTATAAAAAATGACTCTTTCGCAGCTGGATGTTTCGCTTTGGAATGAGCAAGCAGACTATTCTAGATGGATCACGATATTTAATCTAGCGAAGTGGGTTTTTTAAGCGACGTCTAATGCAGAAACTTTCGTGGCCAAATCTCTCAGGCGCTATCTCAGAGAGACAGGATGCGAGTTCAAATTCTGCTGGGGACTTATTTCTAATTTTTAATCCATGCTGCTCAAACAACAGTCGACGAAACACAATCGAAAAGTTGCCACAGAACAACAGAAATAAGTCAAAAAAAATATTAATAAACAACTGATATCAGAGGACAGAGTTTCATCTAAGGGCTTCGAAAACTAATATTGAATAGGTCTGATTAGTCACTTATTAGAAACCGAGACCAAAGCCCTTTGGCAGCATGTAAGTTTAAGTTAATCGACTGAAAAATTGGAAAAGGTGTGATCAACAAATTAGATACTTCTCCCGACTTTCATTGTGCAAGGATCACTACAAAGTCCAAATTCTGACTAAAAACAACAAACAAGTGCGAACGTTGCTGGACACAAACGGAGTGACAGATTTAGCATGGGATTACATTGCAAATTGAACCCTTATGAAAAATCATCAAAAGGGGAACATTCACAAAAAGAGTTCTTTTTGTAGACATATTGAGGAAATGTTTGAATTTATTGATGTGGCCTGCACAAGTTTTACGGTTAGCAAGAGCAACTTAATAACAGAAGAAACTTATATTTCAAGTTTATGTTGAATAATCCCAAATCTGCTTTTAGAAACCTATATATTTACCTCTGATACTGACAACGCCTTTCATGGTTAAGAAGTCAAGAGGAATGAGAATTCTTGGAATCTGAAAATTAATGATGTCTTCAATAACTTCATACTATCAGGAAATGGATATATGATCCGGTAAAAATAATCATAAATGCGTTATATTACTTTGAAAGTATATTTGAAATGACCTCCCGTTTATATACGGTGACTGTAACATTTGGCATGGATTAAATAGTATAAACATATAAAGAAAATGGGCTGCTCCAGGAATCGAACCTGTGCCTGATGGCAGGCGCTTCAACGTTGAGGCGCTCTTATCATTGAGTTAGACAACCCGCTGGAAAGTCGAAGGCCTAAAATGAATCGATAAAATAGAGCTTGTGTATCTTTTCGATATATTTAGACGAGTTACTGAGTCTAATGATATGTACATGAAAGTAATATATATATATATATATATATATATATATATATATATATATATATGTGTGTGCGTGTGTGTGTGTTTGTGTGTGTGTGTCAATGTCTGCACACACGTGTGTATGCTGTGAAAGAGAGACAGTGAAAAAAATTGTCTGTTATAATGTTTTGTATTCAGGTTAATCACAAAAGCAGGAGAGTCCACGTAACGATATAAAGCATTTTTTTTTCAGTTAAAACTCTTTTTTTAAAAACTCTCTGCACATATCTCACTCTCACTCTCACTCTCACTCTCTCTCTCTCTCTCTCTCTCTCTCTCTCTCTCTCTCTCTCTCTCTCTCTCTCTCTCTCTCTCTTGTTGTTGTTCTTTTTGCATCCTAAATACGCGAACAAAACTCTGCGACTAGTTCCTGGCATCTGTCGTTGACGTCATATCTGACTACGCCATACTATCACGATGTCGGGCGTAACCTTACCTGAAGAGTTAGTCTGTTGGAAAACGCTAAGAGCGAGAATTAATTGCCGTGGTTTTATCACTATTGGCAACAGTAGCAATGGACTCAATTTTATCATCATCATCATCATCATCATCATCATCATCATTTTGTTTACGTTGCGTCTATGATGGCAAAGCTTAGATTGTACCGAGGTAAAAAATGTGGCCAAAAGACATTGGTCACCTCCCAGTTTCTATTGAGTGACCAACCAGATCTGTTATCATTACTGGCTAAGATACCCATCCTAAGGGCAGGAATTTCAGCTAATTCTGGTGGAGGCCCCAAATGGATCTTTGGTCCCGATTAGAGACATAAAAATATGGTGGCCATAGGTCAAGATATGTCACCATACAGAGATTTGGTGAATTACAGTAATAGTGAATATTAGTGTAAGCGTAGTTGCGGTTACACATCAAAAAAGGACCAATCTACAATTGTGCATATATCATAAAGGAGAATACTTATATTATGAAACAACTTGGATTCGGAAAAACCTACCTGCTCAAAAGATGCTACCAAATCCCATTAATACATAGAGAAAACTTCTAGGGGATACGATGTGCGCTTCCTTAGTTTTGCTAACACGGACAAACAGACATTTGGCGAAATTTTGTAAGGTTGCTGATTGTTTGAGATGGATTTTCTCACAAGCACTGACTGGTGGCTTTCAACGGAGATCAAGGATCAGCAATATCTCAAAACTCAAGAATTTTCCTCACTATTCTGGCCGACTTCTATGGTGTTGTCGACTCGATGGTCTCGGTTCTTCCTCAAATTCGTAATTCCTCCAGTCTTTTTGTAAGGGTCTTTGGGGTTGTTCACAAGGGTTCCTATATTTATCAGCACTGATGCCACTCTTATGTTTCACAACTTCTTCAACTCCTTGCCAAGAGCTTGATACTTCGTTTCTTCCTCGTTGACTAATAAAAGATCTGGTTTCCTGGCCTGGATCCGTTTGAAGTCCCAAATAATTTTAGACGCTTTATTCTCCAGGGTAGATTCTGGTCTGTGCACGTGCCGTTATGGTCAAAATTAGTTGCTTGCTCATTTCCCAGTGGATCAACCCCCCACATGACCCTGCCTGTTCTCGTATTCCCTCTGGGCAATTTCGCTGTACTCGTTCAAGATGTGGCTGATCGTCTCATCTTTATTCCAATATAATCTATACTTGCCGTTCCCTGTGTTAGGTCAAATTCAACCTTTATATGGTTCTTATTGTGTTAGAGAGGAAAAGCATGGACTATACCATGATATATATAGAAATGATGGTGTTAGACGCACAACCTCTCGTTGTCATTATTATCAATATTATTATTATTATGGAAGAGAGAAAGCTGCAAGAGATGAGGAAGTTCGGTGCTTGCCTTTGTTTTTGCTCCAAGAGTGTTGTATGGACCATGTATGAATTAGAGAGGGAAATGTTACATGCGCAGCTTTTTTAACGTTTCAAGTTCCATCAGGTGTTATGACTACGCTTCGAATTAAGAAATGAATTTGCATTTGTTCTGGCTGTACTGGTTTCTGCCAATCAAAAGTAAATTTGTTGAAATTTGCCCAGTTCTAGAACCACCTACTGAATATTGGTGGTTTAACGATAGTGATGTTGAAATTGGCCTGAAGAGCCGTCACATTAACATCAAAAGCATCCATAAAATTTTTTTTTTTAAATACAAGACGGACCTACGTTTGAAGGAATTAGTAAGAATTTGATGTTTTTAAGATTTGACAAATTTGAGGCGGAGAGACAACAACATAATTTTTCGAAATGTTCACATCAAAAGACGACTATTATTAACTATTTAGGAGGGAGGGGTCTTTAAACTGGTTGTGTTTATAGACTCAACTCATCTTACTAAGTTCACTTTATCTGCTAATTTCGGGAATTTCAAGAAGTGTTCCACTGAAAGACTTTTTCAATTGATTTTTCTAAAAGAATTTTCTTATTTTTGTCAATTTCGTAGATTTTTATTTCTTATCCTATACCTACTAAAAATGTTTTCTTTTTTTTTCTTTGCAACTTAATCCAGATGCTACTAAATTATGTCGGTGATTATAGTTGCCTACTCCTACCCAGCTAATTCCAACCCCGCCCCAACTTATTTAAATGTCGCAGATTTTCGCATCTGCCACTTATTCCTGAACCCTGCCAATTGAATTGTCACAGATTCTCTTACGCCCTGCTCATCCCAACCCCACTAATGAAACATCCAAGGTTACAAGGGCGTGTGCATCAAACGCACACGCGTGTATGGTTATTATGTAGCAATATCAACGTAAATACATGTGTGCTCCAAGCGTGTGAATGTGTATGCTCCGTTACATGATGTTAATGTACATGCGCATATACGTGCTAGCGTGTTTGTGTGTGATGATATAAGTTTATGTATATGGGATGGGGAATATCCGTTGTCCAGGGGAGGAATATTGCGAGTACATGTTCAGCGAAGACCATTCCGCTGATAAGAGTGTGATAGTCCCCCGGAATTCAGACTTTTCGTCTCGTTTACGAGTAATTGCACATAGAGATATGATTCTTCGTCGTCGCTTGCTCCAGCAATCCTGCCATTTAGTGGTTGGATTCTGACAAAGAATTTTTGAAAAACAGGCACAGTGTTTGGAAAAGAAAAAATGATTGGTGGTTATTGCTTGGAAGCCGAACCAGGAAAATGGGTAGCTCATGCTTCGGGCTGCTCAAAGGTTTGATAGAGGACGAGAAAGCTAAATGATGGAAGTACCCAACTGGTGTGTGTGTGTGCGTGTGTGTGTGTGTGTGTGTGTGAGAGAGAGAGAGAGAGAGAGAGAGAAGAACGAGAGATTGAAGCTTTTTTTAGATATAGTAGCATGATATTTTTAGCAACTTTTTTTCTTTCAGAACCGTGGTCCCATTACGAGAATGGTCAAGAGGAAGGTATACACTGGGTATGTTAATTATATAGAAGGACTGTTATGTTGGTTTCCTGTCTGGCATATTACCTGTGCTCACCTCAGTAACAGATAATGGGTAGGCCAGTGTAGAAACACAGCTTGGTTCCCCAACCATCTTCCAAATTTTTACCCTGTTCTTGATTTTTGATACTACAGTTTTGATTCCACATTCTGGACACCACATTTTTGACACTATATTTTTGATGTCATATTTTTGACTCCACATTTTTGATATCACATTCTCGACACCACATTTTTGACACAACATTTTTGACACTACATTTTCGAAACAACCTTTCCAATCCAAAATTTTCGACACGACATTTTTAACACCACGTATCTTACATCACATTTTCAATACCACATTCTCGACATCATATTTTTGACATTGGATTCTTGACATCACATTTTTGACCCCACATTTTAGATACCACATGGCTAACACCACATTTCTGACCCCACATTGTTGACACCGAATTATCAACACCATATTTTTGACACCACAACTTTGACACCAGATTTTTGACACGAAATTCTCGACATCACATCTTCAACACCAATTTTTAGATAGCACATTTTCGACACAAAATTTTGAAAAAACACATTTCTGACCCCACATTTTTGATACAACATTTTTGACACCACATCCTTGACACCATATTTTTGATACCACGTTTTTGACACCACTTTTTTGATACCACATTTTCAACACCACATTTATTACATCACATTATTGACCCTGAATTATAAACACCACATATTTGACTCCACATTTTCAGAAAATATATCTTTGACACCGAATTTTCAACATTACATCTTCGAAACGAAAATTTCGACACCACACGATGATATCATATTTTCGACACTGCTTTCCCGACACAACATTTTGGAAACTTACATGGTCGACACAAGATTTCTTTGTCTTTGTTCATCAGCTAAAGTTTTCTTCTGCGTGTCACCTATCTAACATCTATGTAGGCTCTTTGAGATTCACTCAGCATGTATAAATGAAATTCTCAATGCAACATATGCATAATTATGTGCTCTTCCTGATTTAGGTTACTATGATCAGCAATTATTATCTTCCTCCCGACAGAGACCAATATTTGCTTTTTTCTCAGTTT
This sequence comes from Thysanoteuthis rhombus, assembly GCA_963457665.1. NCBI lineage: Eukaryota > Metazoa > Mollusca > Cephalopoda > Oegopsida > Thysanoteuthidae > Thysanoteuthis > Thysanoteuthis major. The sequence continues at coordinate 8,956,548 of OY735215.1, forward strand.
TGTCAATCTTAGCTTTGATTTAGTTCATCCTGGCGCATTCGTTCTATCCTATAATGTATCTTTCTTCAGGAGTCCTCAGCACAGCCCTTTCCATGATCGAAGATTAGGGAAGTGCCCCAAAGTAGTGAGCTTATTTTGAACAGTAATATTGGAAAAGAAATAGAATCAAATTTGAATGATTTAGAAATTACACGCCCATATATCTATATCTTAACATAAGTAACAATGTCTCTTTTTATCACACATCCCAAACATACATAGTGTGATAGACGAATATATAAAGTTTGAGACGGAACAGATGATGGAAATGTTTGGGTCTGCGAGGATACTGAGGAAGGTGCTGGTGATCTGACAAAGTTTGCTGTTGATCAGTCTTCAATGCTTGCTAGTGGACGCCTCATGTAAATATGCAAATGCCCCGGAAAGATCCCATGATCAGAAACCTGCATAACATATAAGATTCTAAATTTTACACATGTGAGGATACTCTCAAGTTTTCTCTCGGCTCAGCTCAGGAATGTACATCGTGATGAAATCCACACTAGTCTGACTAATGCATTTGTACATTAGACTTTCAAAACAGTCTTGTCTATTTCCGCTTTGGATAGAGATTTCTTTTTTTACATTCCTTGGGTTTGACTTTCCAAAGATGGCTCGGCTCTTTCTAAAACTCTCCCAAATCCCAAGTTCATTAGTTCAGATTTTCAGAAGATTTTCCTGTCGGCGTAGACACATCCTGAAATTACATGGTATTTTATGCAATACGTATATATATATATATATATATACTATGTGCATGAGTTTGCCTGTTTAGGACTGTATATGTATTAAATCGACAGTAAGGAAAATAGATGTATTTCAACTGAATTCATTTCACTAAGACGTCAAATTTAAAGTTGCAACTCAAAATGGAGCAATATTCAAATGTTCTTTTATTTCAAGTAATAACGTTCCATGATATCAAAACGTATGAGCAGTAAACAGTAAGTATTTTAAAACTGGTAAGAAACTCTCTGTTTCTCTCTCTCTCCGTTTCTCTCTCTCTCTCTCTCTCTCTCTCTATATATATATATATATATATATATATATATATATATATATATATATATATATATATATATAAGGATTGATCGATGAATTTTGCAGCTTGATACAGAAGCTGCACTCTGATCTTTAATTTTTGACAAATATTGTTTTATCTAATGAAAGAGCATCTGTTCAAGTGCACTAGATCTGAAATAGAGTTAGAAATAGATTATTTGTTGTTTAAGGAGGTGTTTTTATCAATGGTAGGCTACAAAATGGCTAAAAATGACAACGTATTTCAAATCAATGGATATTGTAATGGTAGTGTTGGCGGTGGTGGTAGAAAATGTAACTATGGTGTTTTGATGGTGGAGACGATGGTGTTGTAATGGTGATGGTGGTCGGGGATGAGTATGGTTGTGGTGAGGATAGCAATTATGGTGATAGTAGTGACGACGGTGGTAGTGGCTATAATTGTGGCATTGGCGATGATGGTGGTGATGATGATAATGGTGGTAGTGAGAGATAATGATGATCACCACCACCACCAATACCATCAAAAGCATCCCAAATTAAAACTGTATAAAAACCTTTCCAATTTGAAACAGCCCGTATGAAGAACGACCCATATCAAAATGGCGAGATGATGCTTTATTACCCAAATAGCCAAAGGATGACATTCATCCCTTGTGATTGGCAGAAAGTTGGGAATGGTTGAACCTTGCCCCCGATTTTCGAGTACAAGTTCACGGTGAACTCCCAACCCCTGCTCACGTTGTAAACCTACTTATTTGAGATATTCATGTAGAGTTGAAACATGGTTGTATTGTACCTTGATTTCTGGAGCTTTGTTGAGTGTCTGATTCAAC
>OY735215.1:8963442-9148442 GCA_963457665.1 Thysanoteuthis rhombus
CACAAATAAGGCATCAACTTAGCAAAAGCTTACATTGCAAATGTACATCCCACTAAATTGTAATTGGGGAAAGGAATTTAAGAAAAAAACCGTTTTTCTAGAAATATTGAGTGAATGTTTGAATCTTCAGCCCACTAGCTCCATCATTGTGGCCTGTACGCGTGATGCAAACATACGTAGTGGGCCAGGTATTTAGACAGAATAGCTCAAGCACTGAAGAAAACTATGTTGACAATTAGGTGACAGTTTTGGTTGCCGGTTTTCTCACAGTCATTCCCCGAAGTCGAGTGCAAAAGTATGTACAAATGATTTCTTCGATTTCTTTTAACGTTTCTCAAAAGCTGGCTTTTTCGATGTTTTTGAGGTATGAAAGAAGTTGTGTTTTACAAGTGGTCTGTAAGTTGTAATTGACGGACATTGCAATTCATTAAATGTTAAGAAAAAACAGGGTTCGGCAGCAGCTTAATTGATTGATACTTTGGCCCTCAACCTCCACATTCTTGATCAAGCCAGTTTCGGCTCAACGTCAAAATAAATTCAAAAGATCATTTATACTGCATGGTCTTCTGATACTGTCATTTCACTCTAACGTTATTGTGCGAAATTGAATGTCACACTTGGCTAATTATCTTTCAAATATCGGTGAAATTCAACGTGTACACGTATGCACTATGTGTGCAAACATTATCACAAAAAATGGAAGATTTCGTTCCATTTGACATACGTATACTTAGAGACTGAGCTCGAAATAGTTAACAGATTAAGCTAATTTGCATAATTTTAATTTCTAGAAAACATATTCAATATTAACCAAAATTGGCACTTGTTTTTTTCAAAATAAATGGATGATACACTCATGGTATATCTTCTTGAATTTGGAGTAATAAAGGTGATAAAAAGATTATAAATGATTATTAGGGAATATTTCGATAAACAGAACTTGTCTGCGTCACGTCCATAACCACTGTCGTCTCTCAGAACGAAGCAGTTTCTTTAATTCGAGCAGTTAAAAACAAAAAAAAAATCTTTTGTCTAGTAATTTTAGAAGTAACAATTGTTTCAAGGATTTCTCCATGTTTTGCAATGACAAACAGATATAATTTTGTGGGGGATGCAATTTATAAATTAATGTTCAATTTAATGCTGACCAAATCCATACTTTAATTTCTGTTGCAATAGCAATGTTTCAAGGCAATTAATTGAAAATCATCGGATCAATGTATATAACATAATAAAATTGATTTCAATTCTTCACGTATTTCACTTCTTTCAAAGTATAATTATTGTTTTTCCAGTGCAAGTATAGCATTGCTAAGTCGTTTTCCAGAAGTTATGTTTGCAATGTTTGAGTGACAATTTTTAAAAAATGACAAAATAATTCTGATCGATACAATATGAAAAAAAATTACATTCGATTTGACAATTTTTTTTCTCTTATCGTTTCAAAACATATCTTGGTCTGATGATCGCATATGTTTTTTTTAAGAGTGCATAGTCCTTTTTTATTATGAAAACACTCAGACAGTTGAAAACAGATAAGCAGATTTCAGTTATAATAAGACACTTTTCAGGGTCACTTTTTACAAATTATCAACTGTCTCTTTTCTGCGATATATATATACTTTTTGTAATTTGTATATATATGCTTTTCGTATTTTGTTGGGGGAGTGTATTTCTTTTCTTTTAACTTTTTTTGTTGCAATTAGCATTTTTTTTTTGCCTATGTTCCCAAATAGTACAAATATTTCTAACAATGTGAAACAATTGCAAATATTGATTACGGAAGGGTGTAAAGCATCAAAAATAGTTTTTCTCTGGAGTCTTCGTTTTCTTACTGGAAAACTTTGCAGACACTTGATATTTTCCCGAAGTATACGGATTTTCAACAAAAACTTTTGAACTATTTTATGCGCAAGCAATATTTTTTAACAGTTTTTCAACGAAAGAATTTGTACACGCTCGGTATTTTGTAACAGATTGTAGTTTCACATTACGAAAAAAAAAATCCGATTCATCATCCTCCCAATCATCATCGTCGACGTCATCATCATCATCATCGTCATCATCAACAACAACAACAACAACAACAACAACAGAAGTTATTGCATTTCTACTTCCTATTGTCTTCGATAGTGACTCCCATTGCATCCCATTAGTGTTTATATTATATACGTTAGGTAGTAGATTAAATGGATGGTAGTTTTGTGGTATTTGACTTTTTCATATGCACTATGTGAAAAACTTTGCTTGCGAAAAGATTTCTCCTGCATTCTCTAGAGGGTCTGTTATCATGCCATCCTCGTTTAGAGTTTTTTTATTCTATAATGCGAACAGTACTCCATCAACTTTTATGTCTGGGATATCGCTATATACGTTTATATATGTATATATATATATATATATATATATATATATATATATATATATATATATATATATACACACTCATATATATACATATATATACATATATATATATATATATATATATATATATATATATATATATATATATATATATATATATATATATATGATGCAAAGGTATCAGTCCTGCCTTTTGGTACTGGAAGGGATAACGGATTGCGTGCAGCCACACTGAAAAGTTGTATTACAACGAAACAGCTGTCTGTGGATGACACAATAATTAATGTTCCTCTATTCAGGGTTGAGCACTTTTTGTAATTCGTTCATTGTAAGTATTATGCAATGCTCTTCCATAGTAATAGAGCACTCTAGTGTATTTAAGCCAAAAAAAAAATATATATATATCGCTTAAATTCAGCCTTACTGACCGTCCAATCCATGACTCAGCAGTAGGATACCGGCCTCCGGGTCCAAAGCAAAGGTTTCAATCCTACTTTATGGTACTGGATGTGATAATGAATTGTCTATAGCCACACTGAAGTGTTGTAATACAACAAAACAATCGTTTGTGGATGACACAATAATATATATATATATATATATATATATATATATATATATATATATATATATATATATATATATATATATATATTCATTAATCAAAACATGGATATATGATCCTACAGAATGATTATAAAGTGTAGTATTTTATATTGAATTTCGCAACGTAAATAGTATGAAATAAGAAAATGGGGCTGCTGCAAGGATCAAAACGATCTGGGGGAAGTCTTCAACGTAGCACTGTTTTTATCATTTAGCTAAACTGCAACCAGTTATGCAAAGGCACAAATAATTGTTTCAACACCAAACAGTTATTTTCGTTTATTCACAGTCTATATCTGCTCTACTTGTTTCTTTCGACGCATAAAAATTATGCTACTAGAAATGGTATACATATATATATATATATATATTAGGGAATCATAAAATGAATATATATATATATATATATATATTCATTTTGTAATTCCCTAATATATATATATATATATATATATATATATATATATATATATATATATATATATATATATATATATATATATATATATATATACACATTTGTATAATTACTCTTGAAAGCTTTGCAGCTTTAAAAACTAAATGTACAAAAAGAAACATTTTTACAGAAATTTATATCATTTACTCAACTATTTCCTAAAATTTGTTTATGTAATTTATGTCATTCTTTCTTTGGCTTTTATGTTTATACAAAATCAGATCGATTGAACAAGGAATGAGACAAACCCAGGTGTAAAGGTATTTGTAGACTTTATTTGTTAGTTAATTGATAAATTAATCAATCAGTATGCTATAGTTGTTTTGGGAAGGTTCCCATCTTCCATAGCTTTCGTTTACCTTTTAGTGGTTAAAAGGTTAGGTTTCCATAGAAAGTATATTTAGCATCAAATATTCTGCTTTGAGAGCAAAACTTGAAATGAAAAATGGCCCACCCAAATCTTCATCGTCCAGACTCTTTTATGTACGACAAAGAATATGTGATGGTTTAATTGGATGGTTTGTTTGACGTAGGAGCAGCAGTTATGGGTATTTTATGGGTTGTACTGGTAAAGAGAGGTGTGCATTCTTAAGAATTGGCTGTCATGGTTATTGGGGATCTAGGCCAAGGTCCAGTGTTTAGCTATTTGGGTACTTAGCAAAGTTATGTTGAGTACTCTCATATATATGTTAAATACATACATAAACATACTTAATGGATTTCAGCGGTGGGGTAGAACTGTAGGTGTATTGATAGTATGTCCGAATGTACTGTGAGGTTTTGGTTATATTGGTGATGATATATATATATATATATATATATATATATATATATATATATATATAATGGACTCTGCCGTCGACTTCGACGCATGAGTATATATATATATATATATATATATATATATATATATATATATATATATATATATATACATATATATACACATATATATATGTATATATATATATATATATATATATATATATATGATGGCCGTCAATTTCGACCTATGAGTATATATATATATATATTCGTGTGTGTGTGTGTGTGTGTGTATGTGTGTGTGTGTATGTGTATATATATATATATATATATATATATATATATATTGGGACGATTTGTGTTTTCAATGTCTTCATGAGAATCTGCACTCTTTCAATAGCTGCAATCATTGTCTATAAACTTAGCTATATTAGTCCGGATGTAAGAGCAATAAAATTCACCCTATACATCAAACGTTCGTCTACGTAATTAATTTTTGAGTACATGACTACTCTGAGCACAAATCCCTCAATCTCTCCTTATCATTCCCGTACAGTTTTATTAGATATCCGCTCGTTTAAACTTTCTCTTCTGTCAGCATAAACATTTTACACAGGTTTGATCAAACAGGTGTGAAAAAAACAGGTGCATGTTATTTGATCCGAATATAAAAGGACAGAAACAATTTCGGAGTTGTTAAATTAAATCCAACACTTGAACAGTATATTTAGGCAGTGGGAATTTGCTCAAAAATTATAATGGCGTCTCCAACAGACAAACATCTAAAATAAACTTTCAAAAAACATTCTGGAGTATCTAGATATTATTAATAAGCCCGTCAAATTGTGATATGAAAAAAGTCAAAACAGCCCCCTAAAAAGTATGACATCACAATAGAGTAAAATAAGACATTGAGAAAAAATATAGATTCTTAGAAACCCAGATGTTGCTGATAAACCTGTTATAATAATGTCACTGAAAGGTCAAACATTTTTTTTATTCAAAAATCATTTTTTCCCATCAGAGCAATCATGACACCGTTTTGCACATTGGAAGCTGATATTTGGTATGGGGCACAAGTTGGTCCCATGGGTCATTCAAAGTTTCCAGAGGTCTTTCCTAATGATAAATTAGATGAACGTAGGTGGGACAACTCAATTTTCCCAAAAATTTATAAAAATACGGTGAAAATTGAAAAAAAACCCCAGACATTTGTTTTTCAAAAAGAAATTAGCTCATAAATACATACCTTCTCCCCCAAAATGGAAATTTTTGTTTACTGATTTTAGTACATTCGACCATTCACTTTTCCAATTGTCTATGAATGTATTCGATTACAGCGATTTCAAGATATTTTGACTTCATTATTCCCGCTAATTCGACTGGATAATGAATATGTATACCAACATACCAAACCACCGAGCCAAAAACTTGTTTGATTGAGTGTTCACGTGGGTAGTTTTGGGTTATATCCCTGTATAGTACATACATGGTATACTGTTTCTCATATCATACCCTGGGTAGGCCCATACAATCTGGCTTGCAGACTCATACACAAATATTGGTTCAAGTCGAGGATATTTGAGAAAGTAGAAACAATACTTTTTATGAATAATCCATATTTTCAATCATTAACACCTTTGATTCCTCTGGTAATTTGTCACTTTTGAGAAAGGGTGCTCCAATTTATAAACGTAACTACGTTTAACAAAACGATGATTTAATCTTATGAAAACTTTATCCATATGCTTATTCACAGTCTATATCTCCTCTGTGTGTTTCTTTCAATTATATTGATAAGAAATAGACATATGATTCGACAAAAAAGATTATGAATTGTGTTAAATTATTCCGAAACTAAGTAAAATGGGACTGATGCAGTTTCGATTCCAAATGAGAATTTGGAATTGAAGCAGTTATTTGGACCTTTGAATAACCAGCATCTATTTAGATACTTTTTTTTATATACATAATTTTTTATATTCATAAATTATCACTGGTAAAAATAAACCGAGCGTTCAGAACCACAAAATATCGTCGAATTTATGCCTTGTTATGTTGATTGCTATAAAATTTTAGTCTTCTTGCGTAATGTTCAAGTTTTTCACTCACGAGACCAAACAATTACAAACACAATGGCTGTTCCTTCAAATACTTATGACAGGTACTGTAAATATCATCATCATCACTGTTCACTACTGGACAAAGCCTGTATTTCTCCTCTATTGATAACCACGGCTGTGCTATCCCCTGCAATGTTTTACTAGCAGACCTATCTATCTAATCTCTCCACTTCATGTCTGGTCTTACTTCACTACGTTTACTGTCCCATGAGCAAGTACATCTGTTGTCATTTCTTCCTGATATATTTCGAACTCATCTCCGTTTTTGCTGCCTAATTATTTGTATGATATCCGTAATCCCGACCCAATGTTGTTTTTTTCTCTCAGTTAACCCAAACATTGCTCTTTGCTGGACTGTTTGTAAGATTTTACTCTTTGAATACATTGAAAAGCAAATTCAGATATCTTGCCTGTCTATCGTTATGTGTCGTTTTATTTAGCTCTCACAGTATTTCTCTGGCTTTATTAGCTGACGAAGTCTCCACGTTTTTCTTCTCATTTGAGATTCCTTCTTTCAAGTTTAAGTTGTTTTTTCTAAGTATATTCTTTAACTTTATAACTCCTCTGCAAGATAGGTGAAGATAGAAGACCTACACACAATGTATCTTACGAAGCTGAATGTTTTAAACGTTTTCTTTATACGGCTTTTAGATGATTAAATCTTTTCTTGTTGTTTGTGTTGTTATCATGACGTTCCAACCAATCTATTCTACGGCATTCTTCAGATGCATTATCCAAATTTAATGGTGCTGAATAGAATATCCCCAATTGTAGCTACGTTAAGTCGTTGGATTCTGGTGATATCTTTTTCTCTCCTTGTTGGGCCTTGATTTCCATTCCTTGTCCCTGTTGACTTGCGGATTGAACTCTGCACTTGTATGACGTATACACTGAATCAGCAGATGGATGTTTGCTGCCAACTTAATTCTTCCAAGTTACCAACTGAGTTCCTCGTCTATGATACGAACTTCTTCCCATAAGGGATAGTGGTCGTCTTTTTCTCTCCTGATATGGTCAATCATCCTTGATCTTTCTATTTTGCCTTCGATTATAACTTTTCCTGCGCTCATCAAGTCGAACTTTGAGAGGCCTGTCAGATGCTCCAGTATGAATCTTTGCATATTTACAAGGAATAACGTAAATACAGTTATTGGTCAGATACATGTCGTGTGGCCAACTCACTTCAGGGATCAAATTTCCAACAGCAAAAGGCAGGGGAAGTGATTGAAACATTAATCATCCCCTTTTGTGAATGTTTAAATAGATAACATCCAAAACGCCGTGCTGCAAGATACGTTGATCACGTGATTGTTTCTGATGAGTGACAAAGCAGGCATGTCTCCATTATAATTAGTTTTCCATGTTTGCAGGTCATCACTTGAGACAGAGAATTAGCAAATATCCTCATATCTCGAATTCCTTGCAAAAACCCTGGCAATACTGTCGTCTGGAGAGTCTCAATTCTTCCTCGAATTATGAATAACACTGACCCTCATAAGCATAACCAAAATCTCTATGTTCCAGATTTTTCTTCGGTAAGATCGTACTTTATTGATCACCTCTGCAAATATCAAAATGGTTTAATCACTATTGCTGGATTTACGTTATTCATATGTTCAGACATTTATATTTATCTAGCTATCCAGACTTTGCCGAGCCCTTGCCGTTCAGAGTAAAAACTTGAAATTTTACACACACACACACACACACACACTACCTTTCAATGAGTAAGCAAAAGTATTTTTTCGTTTTTTGACCCCCCTACATAAAAATAATCTGCCCATGAGAGGGTTCAATCAGCGATGAAGGTATATACCAAATCGGCCCCTTGGTTTGTATCCGTGTTTTGGTAGGTTTTTTTTTTACATTTTTGATTCAAACCAAGCTGATAGAATATTTTGATCAGAGTAATTTAATTCTATCATTATCTTGGCTTAATTTACGGGGTAAAAAGCAGCACAATGGGTGATTTGTAACTTTTGAAATGATGATTTCTTCATAATTAATAATGAACTTTCACACAATTAGTGAATGGTTAGTTACACTGGAGATAAAATTATGGGAAATCTCCTCAATACTCCAGCACTCTCCATAGTATTCTTGCTGTTTTCTCAAGTAACATTCTCAAGATGGTTTAAATCCTTCTTCTGTTTCAATATCCCCCACTTCCTTCCTTTCAATATTCCAATATTTTTGCCACCTTTCTCGGAATGTCCCAAGAACTCCAATAACGACTGGTACAACTGTCTTGTTCCATAATATGTTCACTTCCTCTCGTTATCATAATTATCATTATAAGAATTCTTCAACCAGAATCATCACAAAAACTGTCAATATAAGTTTCTTCAGTTCTTAAACTTATCCGTCTAGCTTCTTCTCTATGTATTACGCGTACAGGCTGCTCCAAGCAGAACTGGAGACTGAAAATAAAACATTTACTACTTACTATATCCAGAAAGAACCTTTTTTTTTTATTTTTTGAAAAAAATTCCTCCTGTATAAATTTCAATGGGTTGGATTCAGTTGGAAATGTGGGTTCATACCAAACTGATGCCTGGCAGCATTCACGCTTCTTTGAAAAAATATAGACTTTTTAGTAATCACTGTCTAATAGAAGTAATTCATCGGTCATCCTTGGAAAAGAGAAATTTGTTGCTCTTTGCTTGGGTATGCAGCTGTTCAGTTGTGCATGTACTTGATGATGATGATGATGATGATGATGATGATCATATCATCATTAATATTATTATTATTATTATCATCAGTAAGTAGTAATAGTAGCAGTAGTATGATGATGTTGTTGTTGCTACTGTTCACGCTGTTGTTGTTGCTCACTTCTCGATTTTCTATCTATCATTGTAATATTACATATTAATATTTGCATTCACTTCTATATCTTCTCGACTCGATCCTGTGCAGTTTCCATGGAATTACTTTGCTTAGTTATTTTTGCTGTGCATCGAAGATTAATTGTGGAACCTGATATTCCATTTGTGATAAGGGAGATGAATTCGTCTCCACGAATATGTAGGATGAGATGACAAGAAAACAAATGAAAAGTGCAACAACAGATTAGAAAACTAAAGCTGATAAGAAAGATAAAATGAAAACGATTATTGAAGGGAAAGGAGAGGAAGGCGAAAAGGGAGATAAGCGGGAGGAAACGGCTGGGATGAAAAGGAGAGAAATTGGTGGATAAACGTCTGACAGAACTAGGATTCTTGTGAGAAGGACAATAGAAAGATGGATTGAATGAGAAAAATTACAGAAGAAATACAAAGGATGCATAGGGGAGAACGAAGACAGAGGTACAAAGAAAAGGGAAAATAGATGAAAAGAAGGCGAAACAAAGGTGCACAAAAGGAGGGGGAAAATGAGTAAGGAAAAAAAAGAAGTCAAAAGAAGAAAAATATAAAGAAAAAGGAAAAAAGAAAGAACTACGAAATAAGAAGAAAAAATAAAAAGAACAGAAGAAGTAGGATGAATTTAAAACAAGAAGAAATAAAGAAGTAGAAATAAGGAGAAAAAATCAGAAGAAGACGGAATATGGAATGGAGAAGGAAAAAAAAAAGAAGTTTGAAAAAAGAGATATAGAAAAAGAAAGAAGGAATGAAGGAGTACAATTAATTTGAAACAAGAAGAATCCAAGAAATAGAAATAAGAAGAAAAATAGAAAAACGGGGTAGAAGAAGAAAACGAAAAAGAAAAGAATCAAGAAGAAAGAGATTTAGAAAATCAGAATGGTGAATTATGAGACGAATAAGATTAAAATGATCAAGATGAAATATAAAAATAGCGAACAAAATAATGAATATCATTGGACGTCGTTGACCATGAAAGTGCAGAAAATTTCTGACATAAAAGACAATGAAGAAAATTTAGATGTATATCATTATAAGAAAGAAAGATGAAAAACGAATGCTGAATATCAAGGAAATATGAGGAAGCAAATGAAGACTATCCGAAAATGGAAAAATGAAGAAGAAAAAATTCCATGAAATCTGAGGAATGCGATGATGGAATTACGAAAAAGGAATATGGAGATGCCGTTTTTTTTTCTTTCGTTCAATTATTTTAAAGAGTCATTATGCAAACGGCTCTTGCGTGTGTGATAGAAAAATACATTTATATTTTTCTTCTATTTATAATCTCTTTCTTAGAGACACTTGTACGGCCCATGTGTACTGTATGGTTTGCTACTGACCTTTTTGCCTTGATTCTTAAAACAAGGTAGTATAACGACCATTTACCGAGCATGTGAATGGTATTAAGTATTAAAAGTAATCTACAGATAATTTAAAGTATATGAAAGGAGATGTACAAGTTTTATACAAATAGTCCACCATTTTATGTAATGGGCTCAAGCATCCGCAGATATTGATATCAACGGGAACCAGGAGGCGGAACCAACCTCCTCCGAATTTAAGTTAATATCATTTATGGAGACGATGCCACAAATATCTTGGCAATAATTATTATATTCCTAATACTATCAGAACATGAAGGCACAGAAAATCTGTTTTCGATAGTAAAAAAAAGGGTGAGATGTTCGATAGAGATCTAGATATCAACTTGATTAGTGGAGACTATCAACAGATTATAGATGTGAAAAAATGTAGTTACTTACGAAGGAGCGTGGATGTATACAGCTTTAGGTAAAAATGGGGATAGAAATCTCTGCACGGATAAAACACCCTCCGAAGTAACACGCTGATGTAAACCAGAAACATCACCCATCAGTGGCCCTGGGGCAGCTGATGGAAAGCGGAAACAGAGGGATTCGTACTAGCCTCTCAAGACCAAAGCCTGCCTACTCGAGATTTTCTAACGAATATCTTAAGAACTCTACCGACTTGATATGACGCTTCTATGAGCTCCACGTAGAAACAATAGACCATCTCGTGTCTGATCGCTCCGTTTGAAGACCTATAGAATCAAAACAAGTACTTCTTCGATTTCTTCCCTCAAAACCGAAAAAACATTCGATTTTGACACCTAAATATGAAAAATGGATATATGCCCTTCGATTGGTCCCCCCAAATTGAAATACAAATGTTCCGCTTACATGAGAAAGGAAGAAAAATTTCTGTATTGGCATAGGAAGGTGAATGGTTGTCTTTCCTTTTCTCTAGCTCCCTCCCTCCTGTCTTTTTCTATATATATCTTTCTCTATATATATTGCTCTTTTCTGTCTCTCACTATCCGTTTCTCTGTCTTTCCACCCTCCCTCCTTTTGTCTTTTTATACGTTTCTCCCCCTTACTGTCTATCTCCTTCCCACCGACACTGTGTTTTGAGAGAAAGAGTGCTCCACGTTTCTCTTTTCATCTATCTTTCTTTCTCTCTCTCTCAATTTATCTTCATGCTTTTCCTTCCTCCCCTCTCTCTATCTATCAGTCTCCCTTTCTGTCCTTTCCGCATGTATCTTTGTCTTAATCTCTTTTTATCTTCTATCTGTTTTTTTTTTCTTTATCTCTCTTTCTGGTGCTTCAGCTTACTCCCCCCCCTCTCTTTCTCCTTCTGTACGTCGGTTTGTCCACCTGTCTGTCTGTCAGTCTCTTTCAGTTTGTTGGGGGGGGGGGGGGAAAGAAAGAGTGAGATAATGCCACGAAATTATCTTTTTGTCTCCGATTGTCGCAGTTTGTTTCCAGCTACGGCGTCACTTAATCCCCCGTGACGTTATCAGCAAATCCCACAGCTTAGCAGGGCTTAAAGAAATAATAGCGAGCCGAGACGGGACGACAGTTCTCTTCCAAAGAAGGAAAGGAAAGAGGCTGAAAATTGCAAGCAAAATCTAAGCAATAAAACATTAGGCAAAGCAAAAAAGAATGGACAGTAAAAAATAATGATTGCGTAAGGATTAGAGGACATTGATATGATGTCTATGGTGATTATATATTGCTAATTGTTGTCGTTTGTTGTTAATAATAACTTCAATAGCAGCAAACAATAATGGTAAATTAAAGCTGTTGAGTAGCAATAATTTGTGTTGTAATAAATATTAACAGGGAAAGGAAGAAGAGGACGTGGAAGAGGAAGGAAAACAGAAGTGAGAGAGACGGAAGAAAAAAAACAGAAGGAAAGGGGAAGAAAAGAGGAGGAAGGAGAAAGTAGAGAAGAGGGTGAATAAAAAGAAGTAAAAGAGAAAAAAGAAAATTGACGTTGGAAGAAATGAAAAGAAGAAGAAGAAGAAAAAGAAGAAGAAGAAGAAGAAGAAGAAGAAGAAGAAGAAGAAGAAGAAGAAGAAGAAGGGAAAAGAGAGGATGATATTTATCCGTGCCTTGCATAAATGAATTCCAGCCTTTGCCAGATCAAATAATGTAAATTTTTCTTTAAAATTATCTTTAAAAAATTCTTCTATCAAAAATGATCTAAAACAAAGAGATCTTTTATCTAAAATTGTGTATCGAAAACCAGCACTATATTCAGGCACTATTGGCCCCAAAATCAGCATAGGAACCCAAAAAGCGAAAAAAAACCCTATTGAGTGGTGCCTAGTGGTGTACTCATACACATTCTCAAGGCAGTAACACACGCACACACACAAATGCACACACATAGATAGGCACATAATCACTGACACTCAAAAACAGGAGAATGTACAGCCATCTCAGCTGGTGGGTTGGGCTTCAATGCGGCCACGAATAAAAGCGTTCGTTTTTACTAATGTTCAAGCTGTCATTTCATTTTTTGAAAAGGAGTTCTCTCCCCTGATTTTCTCGCCGGGGGAAATGACTGGAAATTTAGGAACAGCTTCCTGTAATACACGAATTCTTTTTTTTTTTTTTTTTGTGTGTGTGTGTGTGGGTGTGTGTGTGTGTGTGTGTGTGTGTGTGAAACTGAAAGCTTTTTTTTCTCTCCTATATCTGTTTTAATGAAAGGAAAAGAAACGGAGGAAGTACGCGGAAAAAATGTCGGATTAGTGCAACAACCGAAACTAAACGCCGGAAACAGGACGACAGAATATGTTCAGCATTATTTATCTGTTTATTTTTTTTTCTCAAAGATGCGTTTTTGTTTCAAAAATTGTACGAGAAGATCAAGGATAAGAGGGGAAAAAAAGTAAGACCAGTGAAAATGTAACCAGAATAAACTGAACTGAATATGAGGATGCGTATGAAAGTGGTAACCGTTCCAAAGAAAATAATTGCCAAGTCGAGATACCAGCGAGTTATATGACCGTAAACAGAAGAGAAAAAGTCCAGGTATTGAAGGAGAGAATTGAGAAGACAGCAGAAATATACAAAAAGTGATTAAGACATATCCTTAACATCTATCTATCCATCCATCCATCTATCTATCTATCTATAACTGAAGCATCCAGGCTAATACGTTTCAAGCTTCGAAAGCGTGTCTTGCAGAAGGTTCTTTGCAGTAGCTGGAGGTGTATCAAATCACCCCTACAAACACAGATATACACACACACACATATATGTTACAACTCCACTGGAGTACAAAGGCCTATCCCATCTATTTCCATTACGAGCGTGATTGCTCTTACCTCTGCCATGCCTCACCAGCAAACTTTTGTATCTCATCTCTCGATCTTGTCTCTTGTCTTTTCCTACTGCTTTTACTATCCTCTTGGCAGTTATTAGTTACCAGTTCGCTTCACCCGTTAGAGAGAGAGAGAGAGAGAGACAGACAGACAGATAGACAGACAGAGACAGAGACAGAGAGAGCGAGAGACAGAGAGAGAGGCAGGTATTCGGTTCACATCCAAGTGACGGAAATTGAAGATTAAAAAAAACTATTGGCTCAAGGAGAGCTTTCTTATTTTGAGATTTCCAAGAAGCCCTGCTGCCACAGAATCAAACTCTGTTTTGACTGAAGATGATTACTGCAACTTTTGCATCGTATATATATAATGTATATAAATTGGTGGATATGAGACTTTTTCAAGTTTGGCGCAGTGTGCATGAGAGCCGCCTAGCAATTGATTGGTCTTGATTCCTGATCAAGATTGATAATTCTATACATTAGTTTGGTTCAACATTACGGGATAGACAATGAAAATTTTGCTCATATAAATTAGGTGAGGATTGTTCTTGTTGTTACCGAGGGTAAAAAAGTCAGCTCCAACTTGGACTTGCGTTAGACAAAATCTAATTTTTTTGCGTATGGGAAATGCAAAACTAACCAAGCTAATGAGGTCTGATTCAGGTAAATACTAATCTAAACTTAGTCTGGCATAACCTCTAAAAGTATTAAGTACCCGGTGAGAATCTATCTACATTAGTGATGGTCTGCTGGGCTAGCTTCCTATTGATTCAACCACAACGAGGCGTTCTCTTATTTAGGTAATCTGCGTAAGTTCTCTGTAAAAGTCTGGGACACTCAGAGAGCATTTAACGCACGGAGCATTGAACAGTATTTTTTTTGTTAGACTGACGATAACTATTCTGCCTAGCTAAACTGCTCATCTGCTCACTCACAGATAAGCAATATATATATATATATATATATATATATATATATATATATATATATATATATATACTAAACAAACATGTACAGTACTGTCCAAATTACTGTGCCATTTTTCTAAAAATTGGCTTTCTATTTAAAACCCATTTATCTACTAAGATGTAAAACATTGATAAATATTCTGATGTACTTTGGATTCTGCATTCATTTTAATATTCTGTACGAGAGAAAAAATTAGCTGAGTCCCTCTGTGAGATGCTTTGACTAACGAAGGCAATGAACGAAAAAGACTTGCTTGGTGCAAAGCCCATTGACATCGACCGGAAGATGGCGAGTATTGATGGAATTGTATAAAAATGTCCGCAGATATTGAATGATTTTTACCATAAAACTTTGATTAAAGGTGTTCAATATTCACACACACACACACATATATATATATACTCGTGCAGCCTGGTAACGATGATGTATTTTGCTGTCATATGTTACCGAGTTTCGAGCAGTTTCTTCAAATTCTCGTATCTTATTTGAGACTTAAGTCCACTGAGAGTAAGTAAATGTTTATATCTCTCATATTTCTCCATGAATTTTCTTGAAAAATCCATGTTGGGAAGTCCATCTTTTTAGATGCTGGGAAGGGCATACATCATCAGCGACATGTCATATCTCTTACTTAATACTTAAAATGATGAACGCTTCCACAAACTGCTAAATAAATGATTTGTTAAATAATGGTTTTCTTTTCTTTCCAGTTCTTTAATCGTTAATGAGAAATGGAAAATATGATATTATATCCATTATTTCATATATCATTCAAAACCTTACCACATGCAAACCAACACCCAACCAGAAGATTCGCCAGACTTTTCTATCATCGGCGTCATGAAATTCTTTCTGAGCTTGTCCCGTTGGTCACACCGTTGGTCACACCATATTATATGTTTTGCCGTCCACAGTTTCACATATGACTTTGAGGGATTCTCATTGTGAGTCGAAACGTCAATCAGTTGTCGGACATTTTTGCAACAGGACCAGCCCATTGCCATTACAGTTACATAAAAGATCCCATGATATGTCTGACTTCATTTTTTTCTATAATTTACTGTGCTTTTTGTGATCTCTTTTCTTTTTGAAACTAATGGGATTATTTTATTATAAAGGTTTGGCTTACTCTACTGAAAGCTTGCCACCCTCGAGTGATCCCCCACTTTTTAAAAATATAATTAAATTGATAAAACGAGCAAGGAACACGGTGTTGTTTTTTGTTGTTGTTATTTTGTTTTTTGGGGGCAGTGATCATGGATGCTGAAAGAAGTTGATCACTCATGAGAAACAGCCCCTGTGAACAACATCATTTGGCAATATTTTATGTTGGAATGATCAATTAAATTCCGTAAAAAAGGTGACAGTGATTGAAATATTCTCTCGTCGTTCGTTTGGCAGCGGTCACTATAAAAGTCCGAATTTGAAAAAAAGAAATCGAGTATGAAATAGTTGATATTCGCCAAACACAGACGGCCCGAATTAGCATGAAAGGCATTTAAATGTCCCCCTCCACAAAAAGGAGTAAGTTAAAAAAAATGTTTTTTTTCTTTTAAGCATAATGAGGAGTAAATGTTTACTTTATTAGCTATCTAGCTCCGTTGGTTTCGCTTCTACGCGTGATATATACATATATACATACACATACGGCGAGTCAACCAGGCCGACTCGAAAATTGATGTTAACTTTGATGATGTTGTCAGTTTTTGTTGATGTTTCCATATAAGTGTTGAATTTGAAAGCAGGCAGACAAGAACAAAAAAGATGGCTGACGTCTTTCCTTTCGGGATTTTACTCAACAGGAAATTAAAGAAAATCATATCAGAGAACCATGCGCATGCTCAAGACGCCTTTCCACACGTCAGAATCCATTTATTTTAACGCCAGTCTCACTGTTCACTACGGCTGCAGGTGGCCAAACAGTTATCAGCTTGGAGAAGGTATTCAGCTAGCTGAGATTAGTTTCGGCCTTGGAAAAAGTATGAATCAATCTCCTCTCTCCCCAACCAAGGGGGAGAATTGAGAAACCTTGGACTAAGTAAAAAACATATCCCTGAAAGTACGGACAACTGGGTTCCGATGAAGCTTCGACGGGCCAAGCAAGCCAGAGATGACGATAATAGATGTTACCATGAAATAACTCTGAGACACAGATGATGGCACAAGCAGATGGATGATATACTGGTATACCTTGATTAGTACATTAAATTTGTTCCAACATTTTCCCTACTGTTTTTGTCCTGCTCATACTTATTCACATTCATTTGTACAGCAATATCCTAAGCGTACTTCGTCAAAACCTGCACTAATAAAAGCCACTAATAAAAGCCACACTACTTTCAAAGTATTCTTGTACTTGTATAACTCATTGTTTGATTGTTTGTTGAACTTAAGTGAAAACTGTCGGTGGGGGTTCGGTCATTTTCAGTTCAATCGATGACATCGGCGATAACCGTTCTCTGAGAAAAAAGGGTTTCAAAATTCAGTTTTAAGTTGAAATATAATTCACAATAAATTCTAGTTAGCGTCGCTGCAGAAGATCAATCGATGCTTTCCCCATTGTTATGGAAAGTGAGTTACAAATTCAACCATCTAATATGGATGTCTTGATAATATATGCAAGAAATGGAAATCGAATCGGATGCTCGAAGACTAACAGTCAAAAACTTCAGTCAATGTATCAGAATCGAAGAAAAAGTGCAATTTTGATGATACACAAGAGAAAACAAGAGACAACTGAAGGAATTAAACTAAGAACCACAAAATCATCAAGACCCCGAATAGAAGAGAAAAATACAAATATTTAGGAGCATTTGAGGTAAAGTAAGTAAGTTAAAAATGATAAACGGAAAATGATAAATATAATTATAATGATAAAGAAAACGCCAGACGATAATTATTGATGAGTCCGGAAACTCGGATTAACTTCAAGTACATATTCAGAGGTTTGAATATGTGGGTGTTATCTATCGTAAGATACCCAGAGCCCTTTATAAAGTGGACATAAAATGTGTTAAGGAAAAGATAACTGATGATCATGTATAAAGCTACTTCTGTACCAAAACACAGCAGCCACAATAGTTCCTGGGTAATGGCAATATGGCTTCATGTGTATTTTAGACAACATTTTTAAATACCAAAAGAAGAATCCGGGACGTAACAGAATAAAGGAGTGGGAATACTAAATTTATTCTGCATCCTCAGAATGTTATTGAAGTTGACAGACGTTAGAGGATAATCAGACGGGATAGCGACATCTAACGGAGAGGAGGAGAATGGGTACGAAAGCATCAATGTATAATATGTATAGTGAGAGTAGACCTGACATTTAAAAAAATATAGTGTTTACTTTGTTACAGGCTGAGTTTACTAGTGGCTTCTTCACAATCGTATAGTGGACAGAAGTGTTCTCAGTGTTGGTTAGTTGGTCAGTATGGTAACGTGTTTTTTGAAGTGGAAACGTCCATCAAAACGAATTTTGGATTTCGACATAGTCCATGTTGCTGGTTTATCTCTCTCTGTCAATCCTCGGATAAGCTCGATTTTATTAGGATGGAATTTTGAATAACGATATACGATCCAGAGGTGGATGACGATGCTCTGAGTCATGGAATTGCGTTGGGCTCATCTCTTGGGTCCTCTCAGCGTGATGTGTTGAAGATGATTACGTCCTCATTTGGACAGACTGATCGATGGCGGCTTCGATGACATAAGACACAGAACCATCGTCATGCTATTTCCTTAGACACAGTGCTGTAAAAAGTTTTAATGTTTTCTAAACATCAACTGTAGTTGTTACCGCTATTTGTTCTGCCATTGCAGAGAGGGTTAGGGTTTGGGATTAGAGTCAGGGGTAGTTTTTGAGCGAGCGTTGCTCAAAGATGCAGAGAAATAATAATTATAGTAATAAACAAAAAAGAAGAAAAACTAAGGTTATCAAAGGTAGCACCTTTCTCAAATTCCTGTTGAATTTACTAATCTTCCGGAACTGTTTGCGAGAACTTTATATTCGATTCACGGGGTACTGCTTCCTTTTTCTATGCCTGTTACGCCAGATGACCGTGCTGGAAGATTACAGAACTCATAATAACTTATTCAGTCCGATCCACCTCACCATTCAATCGATGTATGCATACCGTAACCCAGGTATTGACCTTACGACATTATATTATATAGAAATGCCTCACGTATCTAACTCACTAAGACTTATATTCCCCACTTGTCCCTGCGTTGGATTAACCTTTTGAACCATTTAGCTGCCTGACCTTCCTATATTCTGAGCTGCAGAGGAGAAGGGCCAAAACCTTCCATCATCCTAACACCTCTATTTCATAGAAGAAAAAGTATAACAAATGGCACTTATGTCAAAAATACACTGAAACTGTTCTATCACTAAAATTAGCGGAATCTTCTTGCACAGATGAAAAGAAAAATAAGGTATGAGTATGTATATCAGTATGTAAGATATAAGAATTTCATTCATTGATAACTGAAATGTTTCTGTCTAATTCCTTTCATTTTTTGAAGTTGTTATGCAGTCAGATATTTTCTTTGCATCATACGATTGAGTTTGAGCACCATTGGTCTGACCAAAAAACGTAGTATACATTAGTATATGACGTGTCCCTCCTGGTTCCGGAATATCGGGTTTATGATGTACCATTAGATTGCAGCCAGTCCGAAATATCAGCTTTACGGGTTTAAAAGGAGGGTGTTCGTTTCTCTTTGTATTCTTGCAAAACTACCTTCAAAGATTTTTTTTTCCAGCAACAGTGTATTATATAAAAAATTACAATCAATAAACCCTTGAAATGATTCCTTTTCAAGAATTAACCCAAGAATCCAAAAAGATATTTAAAAATCGGGATAAAGGGTGTTCAATGAATAAGTCACTCTACTCTCATTTTGTTTGGCAGTGATCACTGAAAAAAAGTTTGAACTAGAAAGGAAACAATAAGCGGACTCAATCTAAAATATCAATTTAGAATAACTTTACGTTGCAAATTGAACTCTCACTTAAAACCTTATCGGGTGAAGGAATCGTCAAATATAAAAACGACATAATAAAGAGTAAACGTTTACATGTTAGCCCTTAATTCAAAATGATGCAGCCAATTCTGATAAAAAAACTCATGTTGGTAGTTTTGAGGATAGTTTTGGTTTCTAGTTGAAGAGAAAAGTCTGATTTATGACTAATAAGAAGTGACTTCTGTCTGCACTTCTTTGTCGCTCAATATAAATAACATTCGTATAAAATCCACCCGATATAACGGTACTTCTAAATTCTTGACGGTGCTGTAAAACCATGAATACAGGATATGTTGTGCATTAGCAGCATTGTTACTGAAGTGAGTTAGTCAGGGTTATAGTTCAGGTTAGAATTAGAGTTAGCACAAAGATTCAAGGGGATATAATAGAGAAAAAGAAAACATGATACAAGTCTAGCCTGCTGAATTTACTAAACTTCTGGGATTATCAGCTGGAACCTTTTTTTGATCCATAGTATAAAGTTACTCTTCTCTATACCTGTTACGTCAGATGACCTCAAAAGAAATTTAGTGAACTCGTAATCACCAATTCTGTCTGATGTATGCCTACCGTAAACCATGTATTGACCTTAAGACATTATTCTATATAGAAATACCTCACGAATTCAACTCATCATGACTTATATTCCCCACTTGTCCCAGTGTTGGATTAACCTTTTGAACTGCTTTGCTGCTTGGGTCCTCATATACTTGTAGCCCAAAATATTGCAACATCGTATCATGTTCATTTATATAAGGAAAAAATAGTAAGTAACACCAATCTCAAAGACACACAGAAAGTGTTTTATCAGAAGCAAAATCTTCTAGGAACAGGTGAAAGGAAAGAAACGGGGGTACGGGTGCATATATCAGTATGTAGATACATTGGTTTCATCATTGATTACTGAAGTGTTTCTGTCTAATTCCTTTCATTTTTTTAAAAGCTGGAGTACTGTCAAATATATTCATTTGCAAGCCATCGTACAATTAGATATGAGGACTATTCATATGGCAAGAAAATGCAGGTTACATCAGTATTTGAAGTGATCTCTCCGACCCCGGAATATCGGGCTTGCAATGTGTAGTGAAATAGCGCTCCTCACGAAATAACTACCTTACAAATTCAAAGGGTTAAAACATCAACCATTTTACTTGGAAAATTGGCGGAACATAATCTTCACATCCCACGTATATCGTTTTGGTTTCTCTAAGTTTAGCTTGATAACATCTAAAAAAGCCCAACACAATCATTGTTTCTGTGCTGTGTTACCACAGCGCCAATCTCAATAACGTCGAGTTCTCTGGGATCGTAATAGAGTGAATTCTTGTTACAACAGCATTCGATCCGACGACACTGATGACACACGTTCGAACAGAACTTTTGTTATCATATTTTCACAATACTGTTGTTGGAGATTAGTTTGCGGCATTGGTACATGAAAATGTCAGAGCATTGTTTTAGAGACTAAAATAGTTGAACCTTTTACCTTACGCTGGCCACAGCAACAATTGAGTTTTTCGAGGTTCTTGCAAGAAGTGAAAATAGACTTAATGGTGAGAACAACCTGAAGTGGTATCAATCATTTCAGTATACGCTATTCAAACCATACCTGAGGGGAGGAGTTGGATTCATGTCTTTCTCAAGGGCATCATTGCTAGATTCAGTCAGAGTTAGAACTCAGGTCACCCAATTGATTTTTTATGCTGTTAACGAATTGGTCCCGGTGCTTCCATTTTGATGATGAAGAAATCTTTTTTGCCAGTAATTTTTGGTTTGTCATCATCAGAACCTCTCGTAAATAGTCAATTCGTAATAACCGACCCTTTTGAATACTTGGGAGTTCACCGTATGTTGCATCTTGGCAGTTTTTTTTTTTAGGGGGAAGGGTCATTGATGAGTCAAAATTCTAAAGGAAATTCGGAGTCCCTGATTGGGGGATTGTAAAGAGATGTCTCCATCTGCAGATAACCGAATCAATTCTTAAAGCTAGAGAGACTACTGACAAGAAATGAATGTGAACGTGAATTTGATGTACAGATGATGTGATTTTTCTTACCTCTAATGAAATAAAAATAAAATAGTCGGTGACGTATGAAAAATATCATCTTTTTCTTCGTGGCAAGCCATGCACTGAATCATCAGGTGCCACCATTTTAAGTTAGGCCATTTCTATGATGGCCATATTGAGTGGCTGAGAGTAGCTAGTTTTTACGATTGTTATTCTCGGTCGGAAAATACCGTTTACATTTAAATCAATGCGGCGTGTAGTGTAGATTAGTTTTTTCAAGTCAGTAGAGTTCGGGTTAAATTTAATTTAAGGTTAGGGTTAGTGCCAGGATGAGGGTTACGGTTAAGGTTCGGTTTAGGGTTAGGTTTAGGGTTAGTGTTTTGGTTAGGTTCAGTGTCAGGGTTACAATTTGTGTTAGTGTTGAGGTTAATGTAAGGGTTATTATTAGGGTTAGTGTAAGTGTCAGGGTTAGGGTTAGTGTTAGGGTTATGGTCAGTATATAGACTTAGTTTTAGGTTTAGTAGGCAGAATTGAGTTAGGGTTAGTTGGTAGGGTTAGTGTTTCTAATTTCCTAATTTTTGATCTTTATACGTTAACTGAAAACAAAATCTAACAAAAATACAGTTTTAAAACCAAGCCACTTTTAGGTCATGAAAATGGCCAAATCCCAAATGGTGGTACCTGATACGTTAGTACGAGTGTAACCCTCTTTCATTTTGTCTTGGTCAACCAAGAACCATTAATTTCAGAGTATGAACAAGAAAGTGAGTAAAAATAAATAGTACTCTTACGCTGGCTATCCTTAATCAGGCTCAACATATCTCAACATTACTGCTACGAATGCTCTTTTGTGATGTGTGAAATAGACTTGAAGTCGACAAAAGCCACCAGTGACGTCTTGTGCTATCTTCCCCAGAGTTGAAGTGAAAAATGGATTCATCCATTTTCCAATGACGTTATTGCAAAGGGAAGACAAGTATAATCGTCGGGAGAGGGAAGTAATCAGTTTTTTCCTATATGCGCGTAAGCATGTGTATGTGTGAGTGTATGTGTGTGTATGTGTGTGTTGGTGATGTTTAAAGAGTCGCTCTCCTGCGTGGAAACCGGAGTATCTCTTTCTAGGTTATAGTTTGTCGATGAAACCCCTCTTGGGACTCTCTGCTGTCTTAATATGTATAAGGTCCCTCCACCTACCTTCAGACAGATATAAGTAGCCATTTACTTTTCGAAAGCAGACCCCCAATCCCCATCAAAACAAAACAAACTAGCCCAACTAATATGAATTGGTCCACTAATACATGTGATACAATTGAGTGATAACAACAAGGCGGAGTCAGCTAAGTGTGGGTATAATCGAGCGTGAGACAATCGGGGACATTTTCAATCATACAATGATAATATCGAAAGTTTGAAAAAAATATTGAGAATATGATTTATTCCTTTAATTAAACAGAGGTTATTAATATACGCTTGGTACTATTTTAATGAATTCCAGTTGGAACTGGTGTCACTAAGTAGTAAGGGATAATCGTAAAATCATTAGCGATACTTGTATTACCATTCTTCAAAGGATACACAACAGCGACACCAATTGCCAATTATCCCTTACTTACTCAGCAACACCAATTCCGACCGATATTCATATTAAAAAGTTCGTAGAATATATTATTCATCGAATAAAAAAAAAAACACTATTCTTTACATTTCTTTCATTTCGACGGTACCATTGAGCGATTGAAAATGTCCACCACTCAATTGTCTCCAGCTGAAACGTACCCTCACTCATTTGCCCTCACTCAGTTCTCGCCACTCTAAAGTCTCATGCCTAATAGTTGCCTCACAGTAATGGGTGTATCCATCAAGTTGCATTCTCTATAATATCAGAAAGGGGAGGGATACAAAAAGTAGCAGATAAAAAGATGAAAACAGCTTGCAAGTTATACATAAAATAAAGAGATCCATTGGATATTCTTTGAAAGTAACGGGTTATATCAGACTCCAGAGGAAAGCTAGAGAGAGCAGCGGCTAAAACGCTGTGATAAAGATAACAATGACGAGAGCGCTGGGCTGAATGAATCAATGTCTGATAATCTCTTTAATTCAGGCGTGTACTTATTGCAGAAGTACTTGCCTATATATATTTCATTTTCACATTTCAAAATCATGAAATTCTCTAAAGACGAAGGTTTTATTATTTTACATCGACATTGCTTTTTACACAGGCTTAACAAAATAGGGAAACGATTTTATTGTCAGCAAGCACAACCCCCGAACGAATAAAAGTCGGGTAATTTCAGTTCTGTTCAGTTAACAAGAGTTATTACTTGTGAAGTTTGTCATTCGATGGTTCTGGTGCAAAGGGAATTACTTTTACAGCCTTGTGGGGAAAAGTAATATTATATGGAAGGTCGATTTGAAAAATGACAGCTGAAGCCTGGAGAGATTTCATGAGTCAGATGCTCAATGCATTTGTATGCAAATTGATGTCGAGTCACAATGGAGCAATGATTTTCTAACTGAATTCACGAACCATGAATTGCTTTTTATGATGAGATCTTAAATTTTGGTCAGCATTCGGGACAATTTTGCTCTAGACTCTTTCTTATTAGTAAGTTTTAATTGTAGACCACAAAGATATGTACATCTGGATATCGTCAAAACTTCTAAAGACTTAAGAGCAGGAACCAACACGTGCGTGT
Source organism: Thysanoteuthis rhombus (assembly GCA_963457665.1). NCBI lineage: Eukaryota > Metazoa > Mollusca > Cephalopoda > Oegopsida > Thysanoteuthidae > Thysanoteuthis > Thysanoteuthis major. The sequence goes on from OY735215.1 coordinate 8,987,964, forward strand.
GCATACACACGCCTGTGCACATACAAACACATGCATATGTGTACACACACATATACACATACGTAGGGGAATCGATAGATCCGTGGACTGATGATGGAACGAATAATTGTTTTACGCAACGAATATCTAATTTTTCAATGAGATCAACAATATTCACATAGACCAAACATCATAAACTGAAAAATATCTTATCAAAATCCAGATAATAGTTACGTAGCGGTGTATGGACTTTTGCAGTCAGTGAGTGTATTACTTTCTTTTCATCTTTCAGTTTTTCTTCTCTTCTTTTTCCTCTTCTTATCCTTCGCCTTTTAAAATGATTTTTCTACCGTGAATGAATAAGATAAGGATTTGGATTGGGAAGAGATATTTGAGCCTTTACCTTAACAGCGATTGTTTAGTCTAATTTTAAGAGCAATGCTTCATTAGAACGGCTATCCTATTAGTGGTAGGTTTGATTCCTACAGCAAGCCCATTTTTTTTTATTTGTTCATTCCATTTACGTCATCTGGTCCAAATGTTACATTCACCGTGTTATAACGGGGGATCAGTTCAAAGAGAGTTTCGATATAATATAGTGCAATATATATATATATATATATATATATATATATATATATATATATATATACGCACGTATATTGCATATTTATTATACTCAAGACACCGACTATTGGCATCATATCAAAACCAGTGATCAACGTGTCAAGATGTTTTCAGCGTTTCATATTTTTTCTTCTTATCCCGGACAAATTTTATTCTTGGAGAAAGCATCAGTAAATACGCCGTTGGGACCTATTTCTTTCTGGCAGTTTTTCGAACGCCAATATCTTACATTAAAAATCCAATCGAACCTTTCACTCTTCAATCCCCCAGGACTCATATAATCCCTCTATTTAATGGACCCATTTCGCTCCTCACTTGTCTCGTTGTCTAGTGGTTGATTGAATTTTAAAGATAAAGTTCATACTTTATGAATTTTGAGCCGCAAAACATTTTCTTTGTTAGAATGTTTTTGAGAAATGACTCAAAGTGCCGAGATTACAGTTTTGAAATTAATTGGTTAAAGAGCTTTAAGATAAAATTCAAGTATGGGCTTGAAGCCTTCCTTCATTTTTGTACATGAATATTGTAGAAAGTTAATTGTCACCAAATATCAACACACATACAGAAACATACAAATAAATCCATATATACATAAATAAGCGTATCATGTATGAAAAAAAGAACTTCTCTAATGTTCACACGCCACTGGATGTCGTCACTGGAACACAAATACTAACCGACAAACTCAAACAGCGAACTGCAAATTTCGAATTTAACAGTAAAATCAAATCATAATGTAACATTGAAAGGGATAATGAAGAAATTGAACGATAGTATTACCCACTGATACTAAAAATGACAGAAGATGCTGCCAGAAGCATTCAATCTTTTGGGAAGTATTTTCATTCACTGAAACCAGACGTCCATTCCTTTGCACAAAAAGAAAAGGAAAATGAAAAAAATATATATAAAGATGCTCCTTGTCCGCCATTTTTAATGATTTATTGATGGAAATTGCTATATATATAATGCAATGAGGATTCGGTACACAAACACACCTATATTTCTACCCTGTTTGGGCTTCTTCAGGCGAGTCTCTCCCCAGATATTATATCATATTGTATCCCTGAATTGTATCATATATATATATATATATATATGTAAAAATAAGCTGAGCATTTTGAAATTTCCAGACCACTCTTTTGTCTTTGTATTTTTCAAAATTGTCACAACCAAAAGCGTATATTAACTCATTCAGCTCTTTGAATTCTTCTGGGGGTTGAAAGCAAGCTTCGTCATTTTTTTTAGCGAACCATTGAAGACACATATCACTTAAAGGGTTACAAGATATGAATTTCATTTATGACCAAATTTTATAAAGAGACTGGTCACGTTACCTCATTATGTATTCAAAACGCCTACTATATTCAAAACCGCTGTGCAATTCAGAGCACATCCGTGCTTGTCTGGTATAAGGCTGCAGTACCCTTGCATTAAGTGGGGATTGAACTCACCACATATATGATGGTCTGCAATAGTAGAGCGCTAACCACTACCTCTGAGAGAAGTCATCCATTAGTTCAGTCTGGCATTAGGTCAGTGCTGTCGCACAGGTGGTGTTTAATTCATGAATAAATGTCTGGGAGTCTAGCTTCCTGAAACTTGCTCCACAGTGAGTCATACAATAATATATTCTGGCGATAAGCCAGTGCTGTGAGGCACCCGGTGTGGAACGAACCTAGCAAAGAAATAATGGCCAGCGACACTCTGCTTACCAAAACCTATTCTCTGTGAGACGACCTCATTTGCTTACGTGGAAAACAATAGCGATAATGTTGATCTTACTCTTGATGAAACACTTATATAAACACATTAGGCCCTAATTTCCGTTCACCGGTCTTTTTTGTGCCTTTTCTCTCAGGCGGCAAACAACTCAGCGTCTCTTGTTCCAGACAAAACGAGACAGATAACATGAAAGGAAAGGGAGACAAAGAACATTAGACCAATCAGCGCGCCAGAATCGTTTAGGGAAGGTGTGATCACGAGCGGATATTGCTGTTTCCGGGAAGAAAATAAAATTGTGGAATATTAAACTAAAACCAACGAGTTCGCGTCCAGGTTTCTGGTATTCATTTGGCCAGAATTGCCTATTTGCTGCTTCCGCTCAACTGACACCTAATAATGGGGCGATCGATGCCCAGATAAGGAGAAAAGATCTCCAGGAAACATAATTACCCTAGCCAACTTTCTATTCGTTTAATTATCCAATGTTTAATGCTTTTTTTTATAACTTCCATATAACATTCACCAACATCTTATCAATAATATAGGTTACCAAGTATATAATCGGGAAAACTTTACAGCTTTACGCACTGAAGATGTTTTTTTTTTTCACTTATGTACTAAAGTAAGTTTGAGATGTAATTACGGAAATGGTAACTAGAACCATCTTGCGTGTTTATTAGTTTATTTCGTTTACATAATGCAAATCAAATATGAAGTAATTACTGGTACCCAAAAGATGATCAAAGGCATTTATTTTTCTTGTTTTTCTAAATAGATATTGATCTTATGAAGCTATAAGTGGATCTTTCTTGAGGGGATCATCAGTTTTCTATTATGTAACGTTTCTTGGCTATTCAAAAAGAAAACAGTTATTCACCATGTCTCCTCAGTAGTGCTAATCAAACAGCACCTCCCCTCAAGTTATGATTCTTTTATTCATTATTTTGTCCTAGGGTTTACATAATATATGCAGTTTGGTATTTTATCAAGGACATTTAAAGCAAAACGTATCGATCTATCTATTTTGTAATCAGCTGAGGTAATAAGACGACAGAAACAATAGTAGCTATAGTTTCCTCAGTTCTCAAGTCGGTCCATCTGGCTATTTATGAATGTATCGTGAAAAGAAGTCACACCAATTGAGCTAGAAGGCTGAATTTTAAATTTTTACACTTCAATGTGTTAAAAAAAAAGTCTTTTTTTGTTTCTAGAGTGGGGGCCAAAAAAAGGTCGGAAAAAGTTTTTTCCAAGAGTGAAAAAAAAATCAGTTGGCGTTTAGATGAGTACTAATGACGAATTTCAAGTCTGTACACAAAATGGTATGGCCAGGAGAGCTGGAACACACAAACACATTCATAAGCAAAAGAGGATAGAACACTTTGCCATCTTTGATGACTATGGTTGTTCAACGTTTCCTTTTCTTCTTTTGATTAATTTTGGCACTTACTATCTTCAGGATTTTAATTGTGTTTCTGTTTGAAACGACCAAAATCAACCCAATTAGATCTGATGCAACTAATTGACGGGAGGGTATGTTGCCAGGTTAGCCATTTCTGGCTAGATATGGCTGATCTCTTTTCAAAATTTTGTCGAAAAATATCTACAATAGTCGAAAAGCGGGCAATTAAAAAAATAACAATCAATAATTTGAATAAACTTGAATGTACACTTTTTAGAAAACGCCAACTGTCACCAAAACTATCAATGGAGGTTTCTCTAGTTATCTAATTGGTCTTGCTGACTGGCTGGTAGGCTATGTATGTATATATAAAGCTGCAATGGAGATATGGCACTGAGAATTTTGATATTCATTCCTCATATTATAAACTCTCTGATTACAAAAAATCGCTTAGGGTTTGTTTTTACAACCCTCTGAACAGGCTTCTAAGGAGGAAAACTCAATTTGCAATCAAAGTTTATGCTAAATTGAATATTTAGTATTTATTCGGTAGTTTGTATCCTTTTGTTTTTTTGAGAATTCACACTTTCTTGGTGATCACTGTCCACAAAAATGTGGAGAAAAAGACTTACTAATTGACCCTCCTTTTTCCAAACTTTTCCAATTAGTCATTCACGACGCTGGTGACGTGACATTTTCTATTGAGTGGTGCATTTGCATTAGTTTGTTACTAATCTGTTCAGGAATCTTGGTGCACAGTTAATTCTTTTTGTAAAGTGGATTTAAATGACTATATATATATATATATATATATATATATATATATATATATATATATATATATATATATATATATATATACATATGTATACATATATATATATATACATACATATATATATATATATATATATATATACATATATATATATACATATGTATACATATATATATATATATATATATATATATATATATATATATATATATATATATATATATATGACATCTATAGCCATGAATGGAAAAGTTCGACCGATTTTAGCCATTTTCGGAGACAGTTCTTGCTATGAATAGCGAACCAATTTTGGCAACACTGTTTTTTTTTCTAACCTCACGTTGCTAATTAAAAGAGAACGAAAGCTTAAGCAAGTGCCACAATACAATTTAGTATTTTCTTCTGTTTTATTTCTTCCCACAAAATGTTCTTTTTTTTTTTAGCGATCAGTCTGTTCGTCTGTTGCCCAGTGAATGAATCAATTGAAAGAAAATAAAGAAGGTGTCGAAACTGACAAAGGCTGGGGTGAGTGGAAAATAGACGAAGATATGCAGATAAATAGTTTAAAAGAAAGCAACTGAATAGATGACAAGACTGGTTAGAAACTATCACAGGACCAACGTTTTTTGTCAGCATGCAGTGTTGGGGCGATCAATGAAAACGTTGGAAAGAGGGGTGATCAATGAACAAGTCTGAATTTTCAAAAATCAAGCATGAAAAACAAGGGACCAATTCAGCATTTAATTATTTTTTATCGACATAAGGAGTAAATGTTTGAATTTTCAGACCTCTAGCTCCATTGATGTGGCTTGTGTCGTGTGATACAAACATAGCCAACCAGTCAGTATGACCAACATGAACACTGAGAGAAACCTATGTTGACTGTTTTGGTGACAGATTCGGTTGATGGTCTCTAACGAGGAGGACGATGTGAAACCTCCCCGAAGTAAAACATAATAAAACTTATTGATTGATTCTTTTCTGGGAACATCTTTTCTTTATTTAATGGCTGGGATAGAGAAGCCTCTTTGACCGGCGTCGTCTTTCCGTCTCCAAGTCGGGTAATTGTTTTTGTGCTATCATTATACGTCAGATTGAAATCATTCCAGTTTTTTATGGTTTGGAATTATTGAGATAAGGCATTTGGAGCAGATATTATTTCTTCAAGAGTAAAAAAGAGACATTTGTTCAGTATTTTGTTTAGGAGTAAAACTGCTTCTTTGGAACAGTCAACCCGAACAGTCACCACGATTGTCAACATAGGTTTCTTCAGTTTTCAAGTTATTCCAGCTTGCTTACTGGCCATGTATGTATGTATGTATGAATGTGAGAATGTTTCACATGTATCACCAATGGAGCTACAAGACTGAAAATTTAAACGATATTATTCCTGCAATTTTTATGCAGTTTTTTGAACCTCCAATAGTTTTTAAAGGGTTCCAATTGACTACACAGGTTTATTCTAGTTTGATCGTACACTTTGCGTTGAGCTGTTTTCTTTTTTCTTTTTTTCTCCAAACATTCATACTTTTTTAAGTGATCACTGTTCAACAACGGACGGGAGGAGTGACTTTATTCATCAGCTGTTCTTCCAATTTTTTTAACTGGTCATCCCTAACACAGCATGCTGCCAAAAGCCGTTGGTCATGTGATTGTTTCATGGTATGAATGATGCATAGGATTTTCGGATTTTTGTGGAAGGGGTTATGATCTTAAATGCCACTGATAATCACAATTTATGTAGAAGCTCTATAAACATGACTTTAAACCAGACTTTCTAGCGAGATGAGGGATTTTTTTCTTGCTTCTGTTACAATGTAAACCAGAAACAAAATATATAACGCTTTTAACACAGTAAAACAACGCAATAAAAAAAAAATTCTTGTATCCGTCTCAATTTCAATCGCAACTCCCTAGTCCCATGACTATCGTTTCGATTAAATACCATTGACAAAAGAACTGTCACAAAGTGATACATGTGTCTCTCCAAAGTTCCACGAATACGATCTGTCTCTCGTTTTTTCGGGAGGAGATTAGCGCCACCAAGGAACTTCTTTTCACCTTGACATAACTTGAAAGACCTCAGGTACATGAGAGATTTTTTTTTCCTTTTACTGGTGCTGTATAGAATGTTTCATGTTACTATAAGATGATGTAGACAATTTCCAACCTCTTCAGATGGGGTATATGCTGCACACATCCATTTTTGATTTCAGTTTCACGGATCGCTAGCTTCCCTCAGCATCCAGTGATTTGCTATTTCATTCAGTTGACTTCCTAAACTTTCTCACATGTAAGTTACATTGAGTTAGTTTCCATATTTTATATATTTTTTTTCTCCAGTCTCCATTTCCTCACGGATCAGCAAAGTAACATTTTTCAGTGTTTCAGCGTGTCTTGGATACACCTTATAAATGCCAGGAAACATAAACAATAAAAAAGCCGGACAGAATTAGCTCTCTAGCCTTCAGTATACAACCTATGTAGGAGAAAGAAAAACTCTGATTTGATTCTGGGAGTGGGGCCTCTTTACGACGTTGCGGCGTCATTCTAGTGTTTTTCCATTATCTGGAGAGACAAAACGGAAGCCATTTGAACAACTAAGCAGATGTTCGAGTGATTTATTAAACATGTAAAAAATACTCCTCTCCAGGGCGAGAAAATCTCGGCTTAAAAGAAGTCATAGACATCAAGGATACTAGTTCAAATAGTTTATCGAATACAAGTTTTCCCCGCTATCCGAAAGTAGTCTTTCTATGAAACATTTCGTAAGCCAAAATGGCCAAGAACGAAATGCAATTAATATTAAAATATATGTAGAATTTTATATTTGTTTTACAACCTTTCCTCCACCTGCAAATTTCACGGTAAGCGTATGGAAGCAGATGTTAAAATTATCGAGTTAGAACTGCTAAACATGGCATTTTTGAAACGATGACTAAAAATGACTAAGAAAAAATATGGGAGCCTTTAAATGACTCATGAAGAGCAATAAAAGAAATGTAAAAATATAGCATTGCGTAGAGCATTTGTTCACTATGGATTAAAAATGTCAAGATTGTACTCATCAGGAAAATATTCGAAAGGGAGTTCATTCCACACAGTATATGTTCTTGAGCAGAAGCTTTTCGTGCGAAACTTGTTGCGAGTACTCGATGTATCTAAAAAGGTATGGATGCAAATTTCAGACTCATGGTGCGTTTTGTAAAAGTAGAATAGAGCTAACTTCCGTAAAGTACGCCCTAAGCCTTCATCCTCGGTATCTGAAAATTCATATATTCAAAAAATTAAAAATATATATCTTTGGTTGCCTCTTTTCTATCGTTCTAAATTATTGTTCAAAATGTTAGCTACGATTGAAGAAATCCCAAAGTATGTATGCACCACTATCAGTGAACAAATTAATTTTTCAGGCAGTGCAGTATTGAGTTCAAAGTTATCTATATTAGTACATCCCAGGAATTCCAATAAAAAGAAATACAATTATTTTTTTTGATTTATTTTTCTGTGTTTCTTTTAATAATTTCACTAGCTCTTCTGAATCATATAAATTTATATATTGAATATGTAAATTGGCTACAGCGAGAAGAAATTACTGAAATACTTCGCAACTGTAGTTTCAAGCGACAGGGGAAATTATTCTATGTTACATTAATGGTAGGCTGCTCTACACACCATAAAGTCAGTCCACTTCCAGACGTGAAACTAGTTTAAATAAGAAATTCATTTTGTCTGATTTGGTAGGTAGTTTGAATTTCTATAGGCAACGTATCAATTTAATTCATTTTAATTCGATTAAAGTTTTTTTAATGCCTCGTATTTGAATTTATTCTTTAGCATAAAAATGTCTAATTTGTATCAATGATGAAGAAATCTATTTTATCTTTGGCTACACCAGATCACCTCGTTACTCAACTGTCAGACTTATTGGCGTGTATTATCCGAATATATATTGGCAATGTATCGGTTTAATTCCCCTTTTTATTCGATAGAATTATTTTATTATCTTGTACTCTAAGTTTTCTTCAGCATGAAGACGTTTAATTTGTTACGATGGTAGATAAATCTATTGTGTCTCTGGCTATACCAGATCACCTTGTTAGTTGACTGTTAGACTTAAAGCTGATGGTTTCTCGATATCTTTCGGCAACACCCCCATTACATTATGTTAATTTCAATTTGATTAAAGCATTCAAGTGTTTTGTACTCGAATTTATTCTTCAGCATGAATGTGTCTAATTTGTTACTATGATGAAGAAATTGATTGTGTCCCTGGTAATACCAGATCACCTTGTAAGTCGACTGTAAAGTCGACTGTACGATTTATTGGTGCTCGTTGTTCGAATATTTACAAGAGATAAATTGATTTAATTTTTATCGTCTTCTTCTACTGACTTGGACTTCATTTCATTTAAATCTGATTTTTTCGAAAGAAGAAGAAGTCAATAGGTTTCCTTCATTAAGATGACATTCGTCAGGATTCTTCTTGGAGACGCAATATAGAAACTCTACAATTTCTTGAAGAATAAATGAATTTCTGATCGACCCAATAGAAAGGTATATAGAATGAAAACCACTTATTGAATTTAATGAAATTGATATTTTGCACCGTGGTTATCTGAATGTATTAACCCTGGATCAAGTGATAACAAGTCTGTTCGATTTTTCATCACATCCTGCATTTTTTGCACACTTGATTTTTTTTTCTTTTGAAATATTCAAATCTTCCAGCTACTTTGATATTTTTTCTAAATCACCATTCCTCTTCGGTTTCATACCGTAACTCACAGATTTTATTCCTTCTAGCTCCTCTTCTTTTCTTTGTTCTCAATGATTATATCTGGCTTTCCTGCTTGGATTGGGTTATTTGTCTAACTGTTGAAATCCAAAAGTATTTTGCTTTTCCAATTCTAAACAGTTTCTTGTTTGTGTTTATATGATGCATTTCTTTACTTGAATCTATTCCTTTGAATTATTCCCGATGAGTAACTTTTCCTACCCAATCATGCACGTTTTTTTAATACTTTTCTTTGCCAGTTACCCTTGTACGCTCATTATAGACTTTTTATCAAGTTTTCTTCTTATATTGGCGACATTGATTCTATATTGATTTCGCCATTGTGAATTTGGACCCGATGTTGGTGTTCTGAGCTGATAGTATTCGGGACTATATATATATATATATATATATATATATATATATATATATATATATAAAATCAATGATTGTGTCATCCACACACAGCTGCTTTGCTGTATGACAACTCACCAGGTTTGCTATGGACAATCCATTACCCAATCCCTACCACAAGGTAGGATCGGAACTCTCGCTCCAGACCCAGAGGCTGGCTTCTCATCTCTGCCCTACGCAGAACTGGGTGGCCAGTATGACCGAATCTAAGCGATATATTTACTCATGCAGAATTCCCAATCCACCAGAGTGCTCCATTCCAGAGTTGGGAAGGCATTAATATGATAATTTATAATGGTTGTGTTACCCTACTCAGGGGTGCCCAACCCTAAATGAGGGAGTGTTGATTATATCATTGAAAAACGGGTATATGATCCAACAGAAGGATTATGAATTGCTTTATATGATATTGAATCTTTATTTGAAAAGATATCCCCTTTTTAAACGGTGATGTATCATTTGGCCAAGACTACGTGAATAGGATAAACAATCAAAGAAAATTTCGCTGCTGCAGGAATCAAATCTGCGACCAATAAGGTAGCTACTTCAACATAGCGTTGTTCCTACCATTAAGCTATATACATATATATATATATATATATATATATATATATATATATATATATATATATATATATACGTGCATGTGTGCTAATGATACATGGAAGTTTGGTCTATAACTAATTTGACTATATATATATATATATATATATATATATATGTATATATATATATATGTTTGTTGTTTGGATGTGAATAAATCGGACAGAATGTTGGTAAGATGACGATTGAAAGGTGGACAGAAATTTAAGTGAAGAACAAGTAGCACACTTTGGAAATCTTTATCACCACGTTAGCAAGTTCAGATGCATTTCGATGGTTGTCAGCAACCGTTTTTAGAAAGTTTGAAGCGGTTTCACAGAAAACTGTATGCTCTCGACATATTTGAAATTTGGAGAATGAAATAAGTAGATATCTGTGTTATGGGTTACTTAGCAGAAGTGAGAAGGGAGGTGTTATTGTCTGAGTGAGTTGGGATCAGGATGTTCTAAAATCTCTTCATTTCATTCTTCAAATCCCAAACATGTATAAAAAAAATTCAAAATCACTGACAAATACACTTTCCTCCCATGAGGCCAAATGGGCGACCCCTGTCGGCAGATGATGAAGATAATGAAAATAAAATCGTTTGTACATACCAATGTTCAAGTGTTGCTATCATGTATCTATATATGAGTAGTATGTGGATATATAGTATATACATGGCACACTGATCAATTATTATTAGAATTGACGCTCCCTTCTTTGGTTGAGCACCCTTAAGTTGTACTCTTGTCAATTATAAGCTTCTATAGCAATGCTCTTTAAACTCCGGAATGGAGTACCCCGGTGGTTTGGGAATTATACGTAAGTATATATATCGCTCAATTCGATCCAACTAACCTTCCAGTTCTGCGTAGGAAGAGCATCTGCCTCTGTGTCTAAAGCGAAGGTTTCGATCCTATTAAGCTGTACTGGAAGGGATACTGAATTGTTTATAGCCACGGTGAAGAGTTATGATACAACGAAACAGCCGTCTGTGGACGACACAATTATCAATTATAATTATATAAGTTTGATTTATATATGTGTTTGTGCTTATATTGGAGGTAGACACATATTTCATAACCGGCTGGAGTAAACTGATAAATTGATATATACATACTGCTTTATTGACAAAGATCTCTTCCTAACGAAGAGACTTTTTAGTTTTCAAAAGATCCATAAAAAATCGAAATTTCCGATTTTGCTCTGCATGCTGTGAGTGTGCCAAAGTGTGTGTTTGCACGTATCTGTGTCCTAATGTGCACACACCAGTGTGTGCATGTGAGGGGGGGGGCATTGTATGAGCGTTTGTCTGTGTTTGCATTATTGCTTCTATATTTGTGTTTTCGTAATTATGGAGTGTACTTTCTTTCAGGCTTGGTCAATGCACTTTTAAGGACGCATTCAAACTGAATCACAGCCGTCGGCGACAGTTTCTCGTCTGATCACTTGACATTTCGTCGTTGACATTTCTGCTGGAATTGCAACAAACATGCCGACTCGATAAACGCCTACGCTTGATCAAAAGTTTAAATGATCATCCTTTGTTTCTCCCCATCAAATTCGATAGTCTGCGTAGCAAAGATGACTTTCTTTAGACATTCGTCCGTCGTCAAAATCATATCGTCCGGTCAGATGATTGTAAAACAAATAATGAGAGAAAATTACCTTCGAATATAAAAACCAGGAACGCATTCTCTAACCTCGAAATTTAAAAACAAAACACAATCAGTACAAGCCTGACTGATTCAAGGTCGAGCTCCTTTCTTACTTCTGTTACGACTGAATATGTTTACTACAACTTTTGTATTGTGTATATAACAAATGAAAACTTATAAAAGAAATATGAAATATGAATATTTTTTTCTGTATGAATGTATTTATTCATTTGAATTGAGTAAGCAGTTAAATATTTGTAACAAAATTGCGTACATATGCGAGGCTTGTCAGTTTGGCTCAGCCAATAAGAGAGCTGCTCACCAATTACTTGGTTGTGAAATCAAATCAGAGTTCACTTGCAGAACGAAGCCAGTTGTGTACAAGAGTTCAGAAACTACCTAGACAAGTTGAGAAAGCATTGGCTCTGCGACGCCCACGATAGAAATATCTGGCAAATCCTGAAGAAAGTCTACATCCAACGACGGACGATAAAAGAGTAATGATGATTTTCTTTTTCCAATTTTTTCAATAATTATTTTATACTTTATTCTATGAATATCATTTGTCAGATATATAGCAATATGTGGGCTATGTTTCAATAATATCAGATGACCATTGGACATCTTGACTCAATCAAGAAGAAACCTCGAAATCATGTTCAAAATTGTGGCCACCAAAAACTTGAAAAGTCAGAAGGTATTGCCCCTGTGAGGCCCAGAAATGAGAGAACGGGTGGATCTATGGGGGAGTCTACGCCTTATGATAGATCATCACCAATGAGTGACAGAGAGAGAGAGAGAGAGAGAGAGAGAGAGAGAGAGAGAGAGAGAGAGAGAGAGAGAGTCAGACAGACTGAGGAAGAGACAGAGATAGAGACAGACAAAGGGAGAGACTATCAAGTTGTGTGTCTGTGTGAGCATCTAAGCGTTTATAATTGTATGATTTAGGAAAAAGAGAATATCGATTCGAATGTATGATATCCGACAGAGAAAGAGAGAGAGATAGAGATAAAAGAGGGAAAATGTATGTCTCCAAGCGAGCAAAAAACGAGAGAGAGAGAGAGAGAGAGGGGGGGAAGGTGAGTGGGGGTTGAGGTGAGTGAGTAAGAAAAGAAGACGAGGAGTATGTGTGCATGTAGGAGGGGGATGGAACGGAAAAGAGGGATAGGAAAAGACAAAGTGGGTGAGACACACACACACACATACACACACACATGCAGACAAGGTGAGAGAGAAAGGGAAAGAAAGAAAGAGACGAGAGTGAAAAGAGACAGCCCAGGAGAGTGCGTATGATTGTGAGACAGAGACAGAGAGACACAGCCAGAGAGAAAAGGCCATATAATTATGTATACACACACACTCACACACACACACACACACTCATATATATATACATATACATATATATATATATATATATATATATATATATATAGAGAGAGAGAGAGAGAGAGAGAGAGAGAGAGAGAGACGGATAGACAGACAGACACAGAGACATAGAGAAGGGAGAGATAATTTAGATGCTTTTATGAAACAGAGAAGAATGGGAAAAGAACGAGTGGGTACGAGGGAGATTAGGGTTTCATGCCTTTCCAAAGGTCTTTTATTACCTCCAGGAATGATGGGAGAATTGCATGAATCCCTGACCTAATTAACAATATCGATTGAGCATCAAACCCGTTTGTGGGGAAACGACAGGAGAAGGAATTGATTCAAATATCATTTTTATAAGAGATGATAATAAAAAAAGTGGTAATAAAAGAGAAATCTAAACAAAACAAGAAAAAAATGACCGTCATCCAATGAAGCAGAAAGGATTATCGAGGCTTTCCGAAAGAAAAACACAAAATGCTAAAAATATTTAGATTTAGATTTAAGCAAAGATTACCACCAATCGCATTAATAATAATGATAATAACAAAAAAAAACAATAAAAACAATGATGATAATAATAAAAATAATAATAACAATGATAATAATAACAATAATGATGATGATAATTGCAGTAATAATAGTAACAATAACCATAATAATAATAATAATAATAATAATGATAATAATAATAATAATAATAATAATAATAAAATGACAACAACAATAATAATAACAACAATAATAATGATGATAATAATAATAATAATATTTGTAGTGAATGCAACACAATAGAAAACAGAAAAACTGCAACACAAAAAAAAAGAAAACTGAAACGAAAAACTACATCAAAAAAGAAAAAAAACTACAATACAGGAGAAAATAGAGAAAAACAAACTGTAACACAGAAGAAAACTGCATCTGAAAGAAAAAGAAAACAGAAAAACTGCTACATAAATGAAAACTGCAAGAAAAAGAAAACAGTGAAAAATACTGCACCACAGGAGGGAAGTGCAAAAAATAAGTCAACTGGTGCACCTGTTCAACTTTCTTTTGCCCTAACTTGTTGGTAACGAGTTAACATAGATTGTAAAGAACTCAGATCAGGAAATAATAATAATAATAATAATAATAATAATAATAATAATAATAATAATAATAATAATAATAATAATACGAACCAACGCCTTGCTGACCAAGTAAAGCAAATTCAAAAGAAGAAATGGTTGTCTGAGACTGAACTACTAGAGATTCGCATTAATGTAGAGAGAGATTCAGGTGACACATCTGAAAAATGCCCCCCCAGCACAACTAGTACCAATAACAAAACTAGAATAATCCCCCATGAGACCCCCACAGTAAGCTACGCACCAGAGGGTGATGCCGAGGCACCAACGGAAGAAGAGAAAAGCAAAATACAAGCTTTGAAAGAGATCATGCGAGGAGAGAAAACAACACTCCCCTCCCTAAGAGACAAAGATAGAAAGAAAGTCGGAGAAGTGACCGAACAGGTCAACTGCCTCTTACAGCACATAGAAACAGACACCCTCCTAGAACTCAACAACCTAATTTATGCAGGGGCGAAAATGGTAGCACAAAGCTTCACAACACAAGATAGGAACCTGGGTACTAATAGGGAAGGGAAACCCAACTGGGAGAGAAGGTTACAAAGGCAGATCTCCCAACTACAGAGAGACGAAGTACTGCTTAGAAATACACCACACACAGACAGACCACGAGTAAGACTTTATAACAAATATAAGGTAGCGCAAAAAGGCATCGCAACTGTAGTTGAAGAGTTACACCAGAAAAGACTAGCTAAAGAGGCAAGACTAAAAAGATACAGACTAAGATCGGCCCAATACACACAAAACCGCACATTCCAAAACAATGAGAAAAAGTTTTACCAAGATTTAAATGGGGAAAGAAGGCAGGACATAAAACCAGATGCCACAGAGGCCAAGAACTATTGGAATAGCATATGGGGGCACCCAAAAAGACACAATGTAACACCGCAATGGTTAGGAAACATGAGAAAAGAACTAGAAGATATAGACAAGGGAGAGCCAATAGTACTGAATGAAACCACATTGAAACATACTCTTAGGAAAGTAGCCAACTGGAAAGCACCGGGTCCCGACGGGATCCATGGGTATTGGTTCAAAAAGTTCACCACGTTACACGGCAGACTCACCCACCTACTCCAAAATTGTCTAAATGAAGGCAAAGCACCAGAATGGATGACTAGAGGCAGAACCACCCTCATCCAAAAAGACCTGGGGAAGGGGAACATAGCAAGCAACTATAGACCAATCACTTGCCTACCACTTATGTGGAAAATCCTGACTGGGCAAATAGCAGAGAGAATATACATGTCAATGGATAGAAGGGGGCTACTACCAGAAGAACAGAAAGGGTGTAGGATAGGAACCAAAGGGGCAAACGATTTACTCTACATAGACCAGATGATCTTAAAAGAAGTAAGGAAAAGGAGAAAGAATATCGCAATGGGATGGATAGATTACAAAAAGGCATACGATATGATTCCACATAGCTGGATACTCGAATGCCTTAGAATGTTCAAAATTAGCGAACCGGTGGTTAAATTTATTGGTAATTCAATGAAAGACTGGAAAGTAGATTTGACAGCCGCAGGGGACAAACTAGCCGAGGTAGGGATAAAAAGGGGAATCTTCCAAGGAGACTCGTTGTCCCCACTATTATTTGTTCTAACAATGATACCGCTTAACAGAATCCTGAGAAACAGCAAAGGATACCACTTCTCTAAAACAAAAGGAAAGGTCAACCACTTAATGTACATGGACGATATTAAATTGTTTGCAAAAAACAGGGGAGAGCTTGAGACTCTGTTCAACGAAGTAAGGGAATATAGTGAGGACATAGGAATGGAGTTTGGGATAGAAAAATGCGCAATCATGGTGATGCATAAAGGAAGGCTTTCAATGACTGAGGGAATAGAACTTCCGGACAACAGCAAGATTAGGGCATTAACTGCACAAGACCGATACAAGTACCTAGGTGTCCTTGAATGTGACACGATAAAACGGGAAGAGATGAAGGAGAAAATTAAGAGAGAATACCTCAGAAGGATAAGGAAAATATTAGAAACCAAATTAAATAGCAGAAATCTAATAAAAGGAATGAACACCTGGGCTGTGTCAGTAGTTAGGTATACAGGACCATTCCTAGGATGGACAAAGGAAGAGCTCCAATCAATGGATTGGCGAACAAGGAAACTTATGACGATGCATAAAGCATTACATCCTAGGGATGATACAGATAGGCTATACGTTAAGAGAAAAGAAGGTGGTAGGGGGCTCATCAGCATAGAAGATTGTGTCCAGAGAGCTAAGGTAGTCCTAGATAGATATGTGCAAACAAATAATGAAGAAATCATAAAGAGCGCGAGGGATAGTGCGACAAACAATAAAGTAGAAAACAATGGAACAGTACAGCAAACTAGAAAAGAAAAGTGGGAAGGGAAAAAATTGTACGGCGAGTTTAAAAGACAGATAAAAGATATAGCAGACGAGAAATCATGGACGTGGTTACGAAAGGGAAACCTTAAGAGAGAAACAGAATCGCTCATCACGGCAGCCCAAAACAAAAGCATAAGGACAAACTACATAAAAGCAAAAATCGATAGAACACAGACAAACAGCAAATGCCGCATGTGCGGTGAAAGAGATGAGACAGTAAACCACATAACTAGTGAATGTAGCCAACTCGCCCAGAAGGAGTATAAGCATAGACACGATAGAGTAGCAACGATGATACACTGGGAACTAAGTAAACAAATGGGATTCAACCATGGGGAAAAGTGGTATCAGCACAAGCCAGAGGCAGTTTTGGAGAATGACAACCACAAACTACTGTGGGACTTCGACATCCAAACTGACCACCTCATCCAGGCAAGAAGGCCGGACTTAGTAATAGTAGACAAAAAAAGGAGGGCCTGCCAAATAGTAGACGTTGCTGTACCTGCAGACCATAGAGTAAAAAAGAGGGAGGGTGAGAAAAGGGAAAAATACCAGGACCTAGCAAGGGAGTTAAAGAAAATGTGGAACATGAAAACCAGGGTAGTACCGGTCATAGTGGGAGCACTAGGAACTGTCCCCAAAACGCTGAGGGAGAGACTGGAGGAGATCGGGATTAGGGGGAGGATAGAGACCGTACAGACCACAGCACTGCTGGGCACTGGACGGATACTGAGGAAGGTGCTAGAGATATAAGGACTGCAACGAATCGTAGCTCTGTCATGATATGCGAAAGAGAGAGGAGACGTTAGCTGAAGACCTGAGGAGACTTATTGTCACTCAGCCTTCAGCGATAACCACTGGGCAACCGGTGTGAAACTGTAAGTCGCAAAATTACTGCGATCTATGAGTACGAGGAGAGGAGGGCTGGAGACTTGAGGAGACTTGCTGTCACTCAAACTCCAGCGGTTACCACCAGGCAACTGGTGTGAGATTCCTAATAATAATAATAATAATAATAATAACTACTAGAGATTCGCAATAATGTAGAGAGAGATTCAGGTGACACATCTGAAGAATGCCCCCCCCAGCACAACGAGTACCAACATTAAAACTGGAAGAATTCCCCATGAGACCCCCACAGTAAACTATGCACCAGAGGGTGACCACGAGGCACTAACGAAAGAAGAGAAAACCAAAATACAAGCTTTGAAAGAAATCATGCGAGGAGAGAAAACAACACTCCCCTCCCTAAGAGACAAAGACAGAAAGAAAGTTGGAGAAGTGACTGAACAGGTCAACTGCCTCTTACAGCACATAGAAACGAACACCCTCCTAGAACTCAACAACTTAATTTATGCTGGGGCGAAAATGGTAGCACAAAGCTTCACAACACAAGATAGGACCCCGAGCAATAATAGGGAAGAGAAACCCAACTGGGAAAGATGATTACAAAGGCAGATCTCCCAACTACAGAGAGATGAAGTACTGCTTAGAAATACACCACACACGGACAGACCACGAGTAAGACTTTGGATCAAATACAAGATAACGCGAAAAGGCATCGCAACTGTAGTCGAAGAGTTACACCAGAAGAGATTAGCCAAAGGGGCAAGACTGGAAAGATACAGACTAAGAACAGCCCAATACACACAAAACCGCACATTCCAAAACAATGAGAAAAGGTTTTACCGGGATTTAAATGGGGAAAGAAGGCAGGACATGAAACCAGATGCCACAGAGGCCAAGAACTATTGGAATAGCATATGGGGGCACCCAAAAAAACACAACGTAACACCGCAATGGTTAAGAAACATGAGAAAAGAACTAGAAGATATAGACAAGGGAGAGCCAATAGTACTGAATGAAACCACATTGAAACATACTCTTAGGAAAGTAGCCAACTGGAAAGCACCGGGTCCCGACGGGATCCATGGGTATTGGTTCAAAAAGTTCACCACGTTACACGGCAGACTCACCCACCTACTCCAAAATTGTCTAAACGAAGGCAAGGCACCAGAATGGATGACTAAAGACGGAACCACCCTCATCCAAAAAGACCTAGAAAAGGGGAACATAGCAAGCAACTATAGACCAATCACGTGCTTACCACTTATGTGGAAAATCCTGACCGGGCAAATAGCAGAGAGAATATACATGTCAATGGATAGAAGGCGACTACTACCAGAAGAACAGAAAGGGTGTAGGATAGGAACCAAAGGGGCAAACGATTTACCCTACATAGACCAGATGATCTTAAGAAAAGTGAGGAAAAGGAGAAAGAATATTGCAATGGGATGGATAGATTACGAAAAAGCGTACGATATGATTCCACATAGCTGGATACTCGAATGCCTTAGAATGTTCAAAATTAGCGAACCGGTGGTTAAATTCATTGGTAATTCGATGGAAGACTGGAAAGTAGATTTGACAGCCGCAGGGGACAAACTAGCAGAGGTAGGGATAAAAAGGGGAATCTTCCAAGGAGACTCATTGTCCCCACTATTATTTGTTCTAACAACAAATCCTGAAAAACAGCAAAGGGTACCATTTCTCTAAAACAAAAGGAAAGGTCGACCACCTAATGTACATGGACGATATATAATTGTTCGCAAAAAACAGGAGAGAGCTTGAGACTCTGTTCAACGAAGTAAGGGAATATAGAGAGGATATAGGGATGGAGTTTGGAATAAAAAAATGTGCAATCATGGTGATGCACAAAGGAAGGCTTACAATGACTGAAGGAATTGTACTCCCGGACAACAGCAAGATTAGGGCATTGACTGCACAAGACCGATACAAGTACCTAGGTGTCCTTGAATGTGACACGATAAAACGGGAAAAGATGAAGGAGAAAATAAAGAGAGAACACCTCAGAAGGATAAGGAAAATATTAGAAACCAAATTAAACAGCAGAAGTCTAATAAAAGGAATGAACACCTGGGCTGTGTCAGTAGTTAGGTGTACAGGACCATTCCTAGGATTGACAAAGGAAGAGCTCCAATCAATGGATAGGCGAACAAGAAAACTTATGACGATGCATAAAGCATTACACCCTAGGGATGATACAGATAGGCTATACGTTAAGAGAAAAGAAGGTGGTAGGGGGCTCATCAGCATAGAAGATTGTGTCCAGAGAGCTAAAGTAGTCCTAGAAAGATATGTGCAAACAAATAGTGAAGAAATCATAAAGAGCGCGAGAGATAGTGCAACAAGCAATAAAGTAGAAAACAATGGAACAGTACAACAAACAAGAAAAGAAAGATGGGAAGGCAAAAAATTGTATGGCGAGTTTAAAAGACGGATACAAGATGTAGCAGACGAGAAATCATGGACGTGGTTACGAAAGGGAACCTTAAGAGAGAAACGGAATCGCTCATTATGGCAGCCCAAAACAAAAGCATAAGGACAAACTACATAAAAACAAAAATCGACAGAACACAGACAAACAGCAAATGCCGCATGTGCGGTGAAAGAGATGAGACAGTAAACCACATAACTAGTGAATGTAGTCAACTCGCCCAGAAGGAGTATAAGCATAGACACGATAGAGTAGCAACGATGATACACTGGGCACTAAGTAAACAAATGGGATTCAACCATGGGGAAAAGTGGTATCAGCACAAGCCAGAGGCAGTTTTGGAGAATGACAACCACAAACTACTCTTGGACATAGTAGACAAAAAAAGGAAGGCCTGCCAAATAGTAGACGTTGCTGTGCCTGCAGACCATAGAGTAAAAAAGAAGGAGGGTGAAAAAAGGGAAAAATACCAGGACCCAGCAAGAGAGTTAAGGAAGATGTGGAACATGAAAACCAGGGTAGTACCGGTCATAGTGGGCGCACTAGGAACTGTCCCCAAAACGCTGAGGGTGAGACTGGAGGAGATCGGGATTAGGGGAAGGATAGAGACCGTACAGACCACAGCACTACTGGGAACTGCACGGATACTGAGGAAGGTGCTAGAGATATAAGTACTGCAACGAATTGTAGCTCTGTCATGATATGCGAAAGAGAGAGGAGACGTTAGCTGAAAACCTGAGCAGACTTATTGTCACTCAGCCTTCAGCGATAACCACTGGGCAACCGGTGTGAAACTGTAAATCGCAGAATTACTGCGACCTATGAGTACTAGGAGAGGAGGGCTGGAGACTTGAGGAGACTTGCTGTCACTCAAACTCCAGTGGTTACCACCAGGCAACTGGTGTTAGATTCCAAATAATAATAGTAATAATAATAATAATAATAATAATAATAATAATAATAATAATAATAATAATAATAATGATAATAATAATAATAATAATAATAATAATAATAATAATAACAACAACAAAAAAAACTAACTATAAAGAAATAAGAATGTTGAAAAACGGGAGAGCAACACAGAAGGGAGATGGAAATTGAATGAAACTAAACATATGATAAAAAAAATAGAAAATACCACAAGTGAATGATCATGGACGTGGCTACACAAAGGAAACATGAAGAAAGAAACGCAATCCCCTATGATGGGACCTCAAAACAAATGGCTCATGACAAACTATGCCAAAGCAAATATCGACAGAACCCAGACAAATGTCTAAAAGGGGTAAGACTGTAAGCCACATAAACTGTGAATGTAATAAACAGGTGTAAAAGGCATAACTATTATACACTGGGAAATTTACAATCGAGTAAGATTCGACCATCTAGACAAATGTACCAGCAGAGAGAGAGAGAGAGAGAGAGAGAGAGACAAATAATGGACGTGGCTGTGGCTGTGAATGAATACGACAGAGAGTAAAAGCTAGAATACCGAAACTCGGCTTGGGGTCTGAAGAAAGCGTGCAACATAGAGATCAGGGTTGTATCAATAGTTGTAGTTACATTCAGAACTGATCGAAAGACAATAAGCACAAGACCGGAAAAGATGAAGATAAGAGAAAGGATTGAGACTATGCAGACCACAGCACTATTGGAATCTGCACTAATACTGGGGAGAAGTTGATTATGATAATGATCAAACAGTCGACCACATTGTTAGCGAGAAAAAACAAATTAGCCCAGGGAGAGTACAAGAAGAAGCATGATAGGTGTGTGATCAACCGGAAACAGTGCAAACCAGTGCATTTCAAACATACAAACGAATCATACATACTCAGAAACGCTAAGAATCATCCATGGCTCAGAGATTCAAAGGGATCTTCATATATAAGCCAGAAGACCACATCTAGTTTTAGTGGACGGTTAGATAAAAACGTCACAGATAATAGATTATGCTGTTAATGCAGACCATTATATGACGCTTAGAATAACACAACGTTTCTGTAGATGCACCCTTTCGAACTTTGTGGGATCATCACTCTTCTGTAAATAATTCAGATTAGCGCCATCACCGTTGTATATTCCAACTCCAAGATTCAACGAATATGTTCTCTCATCTTCTTGGTATTTTTTCAAATCCTCAGATGAAATATTAGTAGTTGAAATTTCATTCACAAACCCTCTCAATAAGTGGGGGACCCCCCATGTAAGGTTTAACTCAGTGGGGAAGTCAATTGACAATGTCCTACAGAATTCACTTTTTCAAAAATTTGTAATTTCTAGTGGTCACAACCCGAAAATGTAAGATATGTAACTAATTTATTGATCACCGTTTTCCCCAACAAACGACAAATCAGACCTGTTTTTTTTTTCAACGTGAATTTATGATATAAACCATACCAGTACTATTTTTGTCAGAGTAACTTGAATTGAAGGGAGAGCCATTCATGGTATCACCAAAGCAGCGGGGAGATCCTCAAGCTGATTGAAAAGAGATGAGCCAGAGGGTGCGAGTACCTTGCCATCTGGACACACACTGGTGTCTGATCTACCCTGGCTTTGTCACCTCTGGGAGATTGTATGAAATTGGGAGAGCTGAAACACCCAACAATCCTTAGAACATAACTGAAAATGTGTTTGAAGTTTATCCTCTCACAATTTTACCACCGTCACTGAATAATACGAGGGGGGTGATTCATGATTTCCCATGGAATGCTAGTTTTTATTGAGTTTTGTGACAATGCTACGATTGGTAATTTTCCCGCTTTCTACGAAGGGCCTGAAGTTCTGAGATGAAGTATTTTTCTTTCTTAGCCAGACTTCTCACTGGCCTCCCTAGTCAGTCTAAACCCTGGAGTCAAATATAATCCTCATCTTAGACAATGGTCGGATTACTCCATCAATACTGATCTGATTAATACGATTGGGCCTGTCCGTTTTTGGAACCCTCGTAGCCATTTGTGAGTTTAAACATTGCCATTCAAATGACAATTTGGAGTAGTATCCCTATCTCTGTTGTTTTAGTTGCCACTTTTTGGATGATTCACCACTGGGAAAGAACGTGATGATACAAACAGCAGAAGAATGAATCGGCTCAGGACGTTATGACGAAATGCAACGGAGTATATTCAAGAAAAAAAAGCCAAGATTATTAATGCAAATACTCAACACTATTACTACGACTCACCTGCAAACAGACAAAATGGCGTAAAGAACCCAAATTGTTGATTTATCAAAATTGAACACAATACCTGGCTCAGTAGGTGTCGTAAATTGCCGTCCAAATCAGAAAATCATAAATAAAAACGATGAATAGATGGAAATCAGTTTGCATTCAAACTTACAGAAAACTTACTATAGCCAAGGCGGCAGTCGAATGACACTTTTTCTCTCAGTTACTCTTTAAAAAAAACACTGTTCATGCTATTACTGTCCTAGTCTATATGATACCAAGTCACTTTGATTCTGGTTGATATACTGAGCAGGCCTAGCTGCTGAGAGGAGCCCAGCACAAAAAAGTGTCAATTTGAAAATAAATTTCGGGGTGAATTTCACTGTAAATCGATCAACATGCTCTGAAAATATTTAGAGGATTTATTTCTTAAACCTAACTTGCAAAAAAACCTGTCAAGGGATCACATGTGACTCACATAAATTTCCATTGGTTCATGCCGAATAGTTTCTGCTGTACACTTTCACGGATAGACAGACGGGCAGATATTTCGTAAATAGTCATAAGATGACATTGCCATAACTTCCTTTTCAATTGCAAAAGGTGACATCACACGCAACTCACACGCTCATAGGATTTGAGTCTCTCTTCTGTACACTACACTTCGAAGGATTGTTTCCTCTAAGCGTGGTTCTGATTTGTCAATCCATGGTAATTCGTGGCCAGATGGTATACAAATCATGTCTAGATCCAAAAGACCTCTCCCAGCTGCAACTCCATAGTTTATTGCCAGATACCTTATACGTCCCCAAGAAGTGCCAATAAACTATACTACTTCTGTGTCTACCCACATTCCCAAAATCCACCTTCATGTCATATCACATCGTCTTTCGGAGGCGGATGAATACATACTTATATTCCGATTTACTTTAAAGAATGTGTCAGCATAGAACTTTGTAGATAAGAATGTTTTCCAATATCTTAGATTACCGTAGGTTTCTAATAATGGAGAAAAGAGATGGTCATATATTTTGATACCAGATAATTAGGGATTATTAAAGGATATCAGAGAGTATTTGTGTGAAAACACGACCGAATCCATATTTTAGAGGGAATGAATGATTTATTTGTTTTCCACAAAGAAGATATAACATGTCCTGTGAATTTAGTTATATGTGATGATATGATATGTGAGAGTTCTTATAAGTTTTATTGCTGCTTGCATGCCTAAAAGTAGGACTAGGAAACCTCTAGATCGATACGCAAAGGCTTTCTGGAAGATCAAGGTGACTTCCCTGCTCCACACAAGGAGGGTGAAAGAGAGATCGGGAGGCAGGGACCCAACTTTTTAGAGTCATTGACTCTTTAGGGTCAAAACTGATTTTTCACAGTATGACATCGGTAGTCATTATTCCCATATTGGGACCATGTGGCATAATTATTTCAAACCTAATTTGAATTGATTTCAACACAGAAAATCACCACAAAATACTGTCATTTCGAAGAAACAAAAAAAAAAAAAACTAGGGAGAAAATACACATTGAAAAAAAACAACCTTTTCTGGGATTTCATACCGGTTTAATCCTGAAAAAATCAATATTAAGCGTTTTTAAGAAATAAAAAGAAAAAAGGTCAACTGAAAATACAAGTAAGTTCTCTTCCCAAGATGATCTTCACGTATTCGCTTCTAAACAGTAACCTGAGTGAGTATACCCGTAATACAAGACATTTTACAGCAATATATTCAAGGCATTTCTGTCAATTCGATCTTTTTTCTTCCCTCCTGTTGCTGTTTCTTCACTTTGTTCGTCTTTTTCTCGCGGTGGGGGTATTTTGTCTATTGCAGAGAAGACATAAAAATAGCAAAAGCTTGAAAGATGAAACTATCTTTTCTTCGATCGTCTAAATTAGCCTACAGTAAACCTTGCAGCTCCCTGTGTCTGCCGTTCTCTCTCTTCCACGCTGTCTCTCTGTCTCTCACCACCATGTTGTCTCATATATCATGTCAAGATGAGAATTCGATCACTAAAATTTAGATGTTTCTTTCCGAAAACCAAATAGCAGTTCGCTGTCCTGCGAAATATGTATACATTGATTTCAATTTCATTGACCTCAGCATCAGCATGTTGAAGATAGACCACTTTTAATCCTTCATTTTCCGTCTTGTCTTGATGAATCAATGCGTTATTGTTGCTTGCATCATCATCATCATCATCATCATCATCATCATCAGTCTCGTAACGTTCATCATTGTACATAGACCTTCTCCAGGTTTCACCACACCTCTCAATTGTGGGCTTCGTAGAGCCAGTACTTTCTGAATTTGTCTACTTCGCCCCGCCATCTTTTTTCTTCTAATGGCCTTGGTTGTGCATGTAATCTCTGGGGATCAATGTTGCAAGTTGTGCTATTTTTCAGTTGTCTGCCATTCTTGCAACATGGCTAGCCCCTTACTATTTGAATTTTTTATGAACTATGATGCCTTGGACTCCTGTTTTCTCCTGGATATATTGTGCAGTCTTGTTGAGCATAATTCTTTTATGGGTACCTTGCATGTTGCTCCTATTGCTGTAAGACAATGGACTTTTCAACCATGTTACATAATGGCGTTTTGCAAGTTCTTATTGTCATGTCAGGATAGGTAGTTTTGCGCGAGTGTACGATTGCAATTCTTCAAGCAGGTTGTGAGAACATTGTTACCGCCCAGAAAAGAAAACTCAGTAAAGAAGAGCACAAGCAGTCGGGAGAAGAAACTTCTCATTCATGAATAAGGAAGTCTGTTTATGAAAAATTAATCCTTTTTTTGCGTCTCTTCTGAAAATACATTGGTCAATCCTTCCAAAGACCGGGTGGCTTGATGATCAGTTTGAAACATTTCGTTTTGTATCTAAAAAAAATCGACGGCAAAATTCAAATCTAATAAACTTCTTTAAGAAACCAGACATTCTTGATTTAACTTCGAAAAAGATTATCTAACAACTGATTACTATCAGCTACTATCCTTTTTTTTTCTTCCACCCTCGGTAAAACATTCCAATTCTCAGTCTGTGAAATGCAAGACAATACCTACCCATATGTTCACACATGTAGGATGTCAGAACACATCAACACTTACGCACACACGTTTCTTGGAAGCGTTTTGACCACGCTTATCAATGTGTCATTTTTAATTTAAACGCCCCTGGACTTACAAGTTATCTAAATCTATATAGCTGCCATTTGTCTCAACAAAGCACAGGTTAATCTTACAAAAGAACACCCTACTTATCTTCGACTCCCCTCTCAAAACAAAATACACAGACTATTTTCCTATCCAAATGCACACTTAAAATTACTTAAAACGTAGAATAGGCGCCCACATTTTGCGGAACATAAAAGAAGCAGCAATTTATTGGCCCTGTACCTTACATGCGCATAATATTCTAACGCAGCCTAGGATCAAAGTATAGTAACATTGCACTCATTGGAAACTATTACACACGTTATATATACACACACATACACACACACACATATATATATATATATATATATATATATATATATATATATATATATATATATATATATATATATATATATATATATATATAGTGGGGGTACATATTGCATTTTATGTACTGGCTGGATCCCGCCCTATTGTTGAGATTTTTTGCTAGTTACCGAAGGCTTAAATAAGGCCTTTGAAATCAATAAGAAATCATAGATTATAACTATATGTTCATCAAATTATCAAGTGATAAACGCTTGAGTTGGAATTCTAAACTTTTATGTATTACGATAGTGTTCTCAGGATAGACCAGCAGGCTAAGATAGCTTGTTCAGCTAATACTCAGTGTGTTTTCGCATCTAACTCCTAACCTAAAAGCAGTCCTTCATTTTTGTTGATCAGTACTTCCTGCGTTGTGGGAAATTTTTGTGAAAAAGAAGTTGCGTATCTGCAAATGGAATCGAACACGAACTGCACGAGAGAAAGCCAGGAAGCCTAACCACTAGACAATTGGGGAGTCTGTGCTTCATGTACTGAGAGTGTTTTTCCCATCGTTCAATAATCGGCATCTTTGCATTGAACATTAATGAGACGGTTACTTCGTATATTTCCCTATTCATAGAGACCTAATCAAAAGTTAACAAGAGATATATTATAAATTCTGTGTGCAGGATAGAGTCTGGCCGCGTGGCCTAATGGATAAGGCGTCTGACTTCGAATCAGAAGATTGCGAGTTCGAGTCTCGTCGTGGTCGTACAACATATTTAGTTACAATTTTAAGTGAATAATGCAAAAATCGAAGAGCTGATATAAGATGTATGACGACAGAACTGTTAAGACAATGTAAGGCAGTAGTCAGCTGAGTACAATGTATGTTCACATCCAGCTCCTAACATGATAATCGTGTTTTAATTTGTCAGAAATAATTTCTAGCATTTGAAGCTTCTTGGAAATTAGTTGAAAAAAGCTGATCACACAGCAGGAATCAAAGCCAAGCCACTTTGGATGAAAGCCTTGAAACATAGCCACAATACCATATTGGATACTGTCAGGTGTACTGGAATGTCTCCTCTCAGTATTCAATAGTCTGTATCCTTGCTGTGAACACTGCAATGAGAAAAATATTGTCGGACATTATCTTATTCACAGTGGCCTGGTATGAAACGTCCTGAATTTCGATCCTAAGAGACTGGCTGCGTGGCCTAATGGATAAGGCGTCTGACTTCGAATCAGAAGATTGCGAGTTCGAGTCTCGTCGTGGTCGTTCGATGTTTTTTCATCGTTATAAAAGTCAAAAGTGCATGAACTTGAATTCTAGACGTTTATCGGTTACATTAGTCTTGCCTGGATAGTTTAGCAGACTGAGACAGTGTGTTCAGCTCATAGTCAGTTTTGCTCAGATTTTATCTATATTCAATTCCTAACGTCTCATCGTTGTCTTCCGACATTATCAAGTCGGAAACGCACAAATTGGAATTCCTAACTTAGATATATTCCGATTGTCTTGTCAGGGTACTCGAGCAATTCAGGGTAGTGCGTTCAGGTCATAGTCTGTTTTGCTCCGTGTGTATTTGAATCCCACTCCTAAGATGGTAGCAATCTTTTATTTTTGTCGGTCAGTATTTCTTGCATTTGAAAACTATGTATTCATTCAACATAAAATTTGGTGGCTATAGGTCTAACCGTCCTTTACTTATGCTAACAGATATGCAGACTTTGTGCTCCGTCTTTTCTTCCGATTTTTAACTTAGTATCTTTTACTAAAAAGCAATTGACACCATGTTTCCCCAACATTCCAGTACTTTCTCCGATATACTTGCGTGCTTTAGTAATACTATCATCTCTGTGGTCGCAATTCTCCCAATGAATTCCAATACTGTCCATATTATGCTTTCTTTAAAATAATTTTCATATTTACTCTAAATATCTGGTGGTTATCGATCGAAATTGAGTGGCAACAAGCCTATCGAATCCCCAGCACCTTCCTTAGTATCTGTGCAGACTCCAACATCATTGGGGTGATAACTCTCCTTCCAATTTCCAGTACATCCCATTTCATTTCTAATGTTTAGGCATGGTTCCAACTGAGCAAATGATTATAGGCACGATAGTGTTCATGTTCCAAGGCTTTTTAAGTTCTCCGGGAGAGTCCTTATGTTTTCAATCTTTCTCTCTCTTCCGTTTTGATCCTGCGGTCTGCTTACACGATCATATCTACTAGATGGCAGATTTGATTGTCTCCCTCGGTTCAAGTTGTCAGTTTTGAATTCAAAATTCAAAAGTATCTTTACCACTTATTCCCGAGGATATCCGAGGATTTTTACTGACAATATTTCTCTCCATAGTTGATTGAAGTATTGTCATTAAAAATATTTACATCTTGATATCAGGGAGAGTCTCACTGCCAATAACAGCCTTGTTAACTCCATATTCTAAATTAGTGTTGCTTTCCCAAACCTACCAACCTGACCTGTCATGTTTTTACCGTTCCCACAACTCCATTGACCTCTCGTATGTATCCTCTACAATGCTCCTCTATTTCATTACTTTTCCTTGATTTGTTTCGATATTATACTTCCCATTTCTAGTATTTACTGACGTCTCAATTGTCTCCCCGTCATTACCCATTTTCAGTTGCCTCCAACCTAGCGCGAATATCCTTTTCTCACGTCCAGATTACGCTAGTGCAAGATCTTTGACGGAATTCATAATGGGCCTATAGATAACAGAAATAAACTTGCTGAAACATATAATTTTACCCACAAAGTAATCATATTTTTTTTAACCCTAGATAACCAGATCAGATTATTGCCTGCCAAGGAGCTATTACAGCTAAGTGAACAAAAGTCTCAATTAGAATTTGATATCAGTTCGCTGATTTCATTTTCTATTTGTAAACTGTTACGCCAACAGCGTGCCTTCTACGATAAAGTAGAAACTCATAAAAATATATTTCCCCGAACAAAGATTCGTCCTGTGGCCATGAAAAAGTACATACAACGTCGAAGCAGGGAGTGAAATAGGGGGGGGGGGGGCTCAGAAGGACACTTCAGATGCTTGCATGGCACAGTTTACAGGCACTGGGTAAATCTTGTCCTTGCAAAAATGTACGTGTATTGACCCAGACGTGAAACACGACCTTTTGTCGAATTCTACTGGCATAGGGAGGTTAATAAATAAAACAGCCAAAAATCAAACAACCGTACCGTCAAAATTTGGAGTCTTGTAAGAAAGATATTCGTCGAGGGATAGATATGGTTAGATTGAATTCTATCTATGTCATCATTGGTATTTTCCACTGGAAAATATCTAAAACACCTAAAATAATGTAAGGAATCTGGAGTCCTGTCTGAATGAGGCTCCAAATAATCAAGAAATTATTTCTTGCATAATCAAATTTTTTTTTCTACAAGGAGGGTAGTCAAGCCCAGATGCCAATTTTCAAGTCTGTACACACAACGGTGTGGCCAAGAACGCTTGAACAGACAATTAAGCAACCAAACGAACTGACACAAACATACGCACATACACTAGAGGATAACACTCTTTGCCATCTTTGATGGCTAGGGTTATTCAGATTCCATTTGCACAATAAGGCCCTTACCTGGCTCAAAGGTTCCACTAAAGAACGGCCCCGTTGAATGAGACACGACCATTATCTCGTTTGATCGATGGGATTCTGTTTCTGACGACCATAATGTTTTCGTTGTTGGCCGGGTTACGATTTTTAACCTGTAAATGATGTTGACGTTGATGATTGGGTTAATACTAATGATGATGAGAATAGGAGAATTCTTTCAAATGGGGAGAGCAATAACGATGATACATTGCGACGGAGAATGACACTGATAGCCCTGAAGATGGCTGGAAAAGGGGGAGGAGAAGGCTGATGAAGGTAAGAAAAAAAAAGGGTGATTTATGTCCAGCAATTAGCACAGTAAAATATGAGCTAGATACATGAAAGTTAGGAAATACGTCAGCACTGCTCTCATCGTTGAAAGATACAGGAATGACGGTGATGATCGTCAATAGGATGAAGATGTTTTGTTTTATATATATATATATATATATATATATATATATATAGAGAGAGAGAGAGAGAGAGAGAGAGAAAGACAGAGAGAGACAGAGAGAGAGACAGAGACAGAGACAGATACAGACAGATAGACAGACAGACAGACAGACTGACAGAGAAAAACAGAAAGTTCTTTTAAAGATCTGAAACGTTGAGCAGAATTTTTCATTCCGCTACACTGATGTTATTGAGCACTTTTTAAAAACTGTTTTCTACTGAATACATTAATAAATATACACACGTTTGTTGCGTATGTTATAATTGTTCTCTCCCTAATAAATATACATACATGTGTGCATTTGACACTTTTCAATGGATGCACAGCGATTGCATTCTGATTCTAAGCTGAAATACTGGGGAACAATATCTATTCGTAACACTGGGCACAAGCGCTGATCCGTACGAAAATATTCCAGTTAACTATGACGTGTACTACCGTTGTGATGAGCATTATCAAAAAACGATTAATTGTTTAATGATAAATAATTAATTCATTGACAATTTATTAATAGCATACCTCTCTCTTTGAGCCCTTACGCTGACAACTGCTTCAGCCATCCTTGCTTATTTCATTACAACTTATCCGACCCGTTTTAGTGTTAGATTCATGCGCGACAAGCACCCAAATTGGTGTTACTCACTCCACTCTATGCTATTTTACACATTGCTTGGGGGTGAATTCATACGTTTCCAAAGGCCATAAGTGTGAGGTGAACATAAACTGCATTAGCCAGAGTTCAAACTCGTTTCACTGAGACCATTCTCGGAGGTGGTACTTGCTCTGCCCCCCCGGTTCCTTTCTAAGTGGAATAAATGATGAAACCAGTTCCCCCCACAACGTACGTACATTTTTAAAAAAAAATCCCTGAATAGAAAAATTCCTCATGCTTTACCCACTGAGAAAGAATGCTGTGTTGAGGGGGTCAATTACAATTGAAAAAAGTGGTGATCATTGAATATGTTATTTGTCTTGCCTTACATTTGGCAGTGGTCGTTAAAAAATCTGGACCATGAAAACAAAACAAACCTGAATGCTGCTGGACATAAGCGAAGAGATCAATTTGACATAACCTTCCAATACAAATTGATCCCCATCAAAATCACATTGGAAGGGGGGGGGGCAACAATTTTTTTTCTAGGCATAACAAAAGTAAATATAAAAAATTTAAGGTCTTTTTAGCTCCATTAGTACAGCCTATTCATACATACATGCATGGCCAGCCAGCCAGCCGGCCAGCAAGCCAGCTGGACCAATTTGAAAACTGAAGAAACCAATATTGACAGCTTTGGTGACAGCTCTGGTGACAGTTTTGGTTGACAGTTTCCTACTGGTGGGTCACTTCTATTCTGATGGAAATTATTAACAATATATTTAAGTGTTCCTGTCAGTTAATCGTAAGATGATTGATTTCTTTCTTTTTGTCAGATCAAAGTTCTGTCTTCTCCTACCGATCAATAGCATTTATTAATATAGGCTGTTCCTTGAAAATGTCTTTGATCTCTCTCAATCTATTTCCTTCTTTGTGATTCTTTTCGGTCTAATTAGGTTAATGCATAGTTATACAAAGGCTGAATTTTTCATTCCAATAACTGATTGTCTTCAGAGCTCGTACATACAGCCACGATGTCTCTCGGTGTTTGCTGAGCCTGGTGTAATGTGGCACGAGTCCAAATCAGAATGATAAATCGAACTAAGTAACTAAGAAAATCAACATACAAAAACATGGCCTTTAACTAGGTTCAAACACCAACCTTTGGTAGCGGTGAGAAATTTGCAACTGTTAATTTATAACTTTGAGTCATTAATTTACCACATTTACCATTGAAAAATTCGAACTTCTCTTTGATTTTCGGTCCTCTTTAGATGCAAATTGTATAATTCGAAAGGAAAGAGAGTTTCCCCAATTGTTCTCTACTTCTGTGGGTTCAAAGCAAAAGAAAAATTAAAATTGAAGGAAAATTTAGGATTCATTTTCAATCTTACTGACATTTCTTAAAGGCATCTGATGATGTGATATGATCAATTTTGATGTCCTGAATTCTCAAAAACGTGCTGAAACCGTTGATCGAAAGTGGCCAATTCTTTATCATAAAAAAAACAAGTATGAACCTTACTTGAGGTTTATCATTGGTATTTATATCAATGAGAACAATACCTTGTGGACATAATGAACAACTTGAACAGCAATATGTCTCTATTTGGAATTAGACTTGAAAATTCATTTAACTTCTTGGGTAGACATCATTGCTTTTGGGGAGCTAGAAAAAAATCCGATAATACCGAATTTCTATTGACGGAGAATATGAGAAAATGTAATCACACTAATACGTCTTTTACTTTCAACCTTATTTCCTTTAATATGAAAGAAAAGTGGCATAATGGTCGATAAATCTCTTGCGAAGAGCATTTTAAAAATCAGAAGTACGATTTTGCAGCCACAGAAAAACAGCACATCTGAATCATGATATCAAAATTGATATCTGCCTGGGAACATTATGAGTTGGAGTAATAGAATGCAATGCTATTTCGATAAATTTCAAGTGTTAAGATATTCTTTGAATATGAAAAATTAGCTTTTATGGACAATGTTTATAATAAGAAAACATTTTTTTGTTGGTGTTCATGGTGATATTTAAAAAAGACATGAAATGCTTCAACCGATTTCCCATCGAAGAATCTTTTGAGGAGTTGAGATGAAAAAGCATTTTTGGGAATGCATCAATATACAAAGTTATCAATACATTGATTTCATTCTTACAGTGTGATATCACTCTAAATGATACGATGAAACAAGAAACTTGGAGATTGATTACGACGTTATTTTATTTTTGATAAAGGGACCCCTCTATCTTCGCTATTATCCAGCATAAAAGTCGCAGTTTTTGCTGGCATATTCTCTTAAAAAAAAAAGAACCTCCCTTTTTCTATTTGATCTTTATAGCCCTTCACACTATCGGCTTGTTCTATCCATTCAGATCTATGTAAACCCTCAAAGGAAGCTGGCTGTTTACAATATTTGAAGTAACGTT
Source organism: Thysanoteuthis rhombus (assembly GCA_963457665.1). Classification (NCBI taxonomy): domain Eukaryota; kingdom Metazoa; phylum Mollusca; class Cephalopoda; order Oegopsida; family Thysanoteuthidae; genus Thysanoteuthis; species Thysanoteuthis major. The sequence goes on from OY735215.1 coordinate 9,021,846, forward strand.
AATGAACAACTGATCTAACGTTCATTCTCTGAACTGAAGCACGTCTTGTCCACCATAAATACTTTACCTTAAATATATAATCTGTGACCAAAATAATGCAATCTACATGTGCTACAAGTGATCAAGTGTACAGAGCGCTTGACAATTTTCGTCAAGTTGAAAATTGAAGAATCTAAAAGAGCGACGTGTTAGTGAGGAATTCTGTTCCAAATTATAAAAAAAAACAAAACAAAAAAAAAACACATTTTCGTAACTTCTCTAATAATGCAAAAGTCTATGGAAATGATTTTCTGAGCCTCATTTAATATCACAATTGGTACCTGCGTTTCAAATCAGGAAAGATATCTACCAAAAATGATGTCATATCTGGATAACCTCTCATGTCAACGGACGACGACCACATTGGAAGGTAAGTTTATGTACTGATCCCTGGAAATCCTCACCTGGTTGTTTGTGTAGTTTCCGAAAAGTTGAGAATTAGTGAAATTTCGTGTAACATGATTTTAGAATAGAAACTTATAATGACAGATGTTGCTGCAAAATTTGTGTAGAATTATTGGAACAGCAGAAGACGATTCTTGTCCCCCATTCGCCCCATCTTCCAGGTATGGCTCCATGTCGACTTTTTTCGTTCTCAAGGCTGAAATCCATCATGAAATGTCATCGATCGAAGATAAAAAAAAAGCACCACAGGTCCTGCATACCATCCCCACAACGACATCGAGAACGGGCAAAAAGCTGGAAACATTGCATCGACTGGAGATGGGACTGTATTAAGGGGAGACTACACACATGCTCACGCATGCTCTCCCTCTATCTTTAATACGACCTTCCATTTTCAGTTTTAATCATACTTCTCGGCAATATGTCATTTTTTTCACTATTCATTTTTTTTTAATTAAAAAGCTTTTTTTTCTTTATATCTTCATCTGTTTTAGGGGAATTACTGTCCACTAAGACTTGTAGGACATCAACTCAAGGCAGCAAAATACACAACCTGTTATCTCCATCAACATCTTAATTTTCTACGCAGTGCTCCATGACAGGTGAAAGACTGTAGCGAGTGTAAGTTCTGTTTTAGAGGTTTTTTTTTTACACCGAAGTTATCACCAACCGAATCACCGAAACGCTTAACGAAAACCAACCATGGGAACAACCTGGTTTTAAAAGAAATTACTCAACCATGGACCATCTCCATTTGATAAATCAACTGGAAGAGAAAGCAGCAGAATATAAAATGCCACTTGTGTTAGCATTTATAGACTTCAAGAAAGTCTTGACTCAATAGTATTCCCCCAAATCATTGATGCTATCACTGTACAAGGTTCAGACCCCGTAAACGCCAAGGTACTGCAACATATATACCGTCAGAGCAGCTCACTTATCAAGCCACAGGAAGGTTCAGGGTTTATTCTGCAGCAAAAAGGGGTTAGAGAAGGTGATACCAGTTCCATCAACATATTTACAGCCTTCCTCGAGATGATCTTCAAAAACCTATACTGGGAAAACAAAGGAATCAGACTATAAGGCAAATACCTAACTAATCTCTGATTTGCAGACGGCATCGTTGTTTTTGCATTGAATCTCCAGAACCTCAAACTAATGCTAGACCAACTGATCAAAGAAAGCAAGAAAGTTGGCTTTAACATGAATTTCAACACAATAAAGGTCATGCACAAAGTCTCGTCGGAAACGAACGCACAGCGATCATGATCGGAAGCATAAAGTTGGAAAAAGTATACGATTAGATATACCTAGGATAGCGATTCTCCATAGAACCCTCAGAAGGAGAAGAAATCAAGCGGAGAATCACTATGGGATAGCAAAACATCGGTAGAGCAGGCTCAAACTTCAGGAACAAGATTATCCCCATTAGTCCTGAAGAGAAGGGCATACAACGTGTGTCATGGCTTTTATTGGCTGTGTCAGAAGGGTTTATTCTGGTTGTTGTTCTTGCGCTAGCTGTTTGGATAGAGATTATTCTGAGGTTGTTTTGTCTGTTGATGTATCAAGGAAAGCTGGTTTTAATATATCATATGCAAATGATCAAAACAAAGTTCAATGAAATCTCAATAATAAGGGAGGTAGAAAGACGAAAAATGAAAATAAAAACAAATGTTTCTTTAAACAAACATACAGATGTTGAATAACAAGCAATATATATCCAATATAAACTGTATTCATATTTAGGCAGAAAAGACATGAATCGTTTAATGCAATCGTATTACAAATCATAATTACAAAGCAAACATTTGTAAGAAGGATGGTAAGAAATTGTCATTTATCAGATATACGACAGAAAATTCGTTATTGATCCTTAACTAGAGGAAATGGTAGATGTGACATCGCTTGTTATTGCCGATGGTTTTATAAGGCAGAGATACTGAAATGCTTTATTTGAAAACGTTGTTGTCAGGATTATGCCACAGGCGAAGTTTCTTAGACGTGAGAAGACCCACACACATTCTTACATCTGTGAAAACTCATGGACCAGTTCTGGACACCAATAAACACAAACAGTGGACGAGTTCATGCATGTCTTGACATTTAATACCTTGACAAACTAAAAGGGACTAAACCAAGCTGTTGGGGGATACATCAAGAAAGAAAGAATATGAATTCTGAATAGCATACGGGCATCACGTGGCTAAAAATAGCCAGGTGATCTCAACAGTAACAAAAGTTGCTCTTTTCAGCTGCAGCGTATGTCGACAGTTTCAAGAACGGGGAAATATTATGTTAAACCAGATCTGAATAGGTTGACGGTGTTTGGAAGGAACTGGGTGATTCAAATGGAGGACGATTAAAGAGAGATAGGCATCGTTCCTAACAAAGAAAGGAAGCTCTTATCTTAACGAGGGGGAGGGTATAATACGAGAGAGAAAGTCTCGGTGAAGATAGAAATATACGATATAGAGTGAGCAATGGAAGAGGAATAATTTTTCCCTTTACGTCATACTAGGTCATTTTATCATTTAATCAAAAATTGATTCTCAAGATGAAAGAAGTTCAACAAAGGAGAGGAAAGAAAGAAAGAAAGGAGACTATACGGTTTAAACATCACATTTATATATATTTCATTCTACAATGAATTCTGTCGCATTTTGGTTGACATTTTTCATATTATTTTTTAAAATTATCATTCATTATAACGGGAAATAGTTTTATTTCGGAGACAAATGTTAAATGCTTTCAAAACTGTTCATACAACGTCACCGTTCTTGGACTGAGTATCTTTTTTTCTTGGTATAACTGAGAGAAGAAAGGAAGTGACGTCAGTGAAGGTTTGGCTTAATATATTCGTGTTTCAAATCTCTCTCTCTTTCTCTCTCTCTCTCTCTCTCTATATATATATATATATATATATAGAGAGAGAGAGAGAGAGAGATATCAAGAAAAAAGGAATATGAATTCTGAATAGCATACGGGCATCACGGGCATATATATATATATATATATATATATATACACACACATACACACACACACACACATAGATATATATATATATATATATATATATATATATATATATATAGCTTCGTATTTAGTCTCATATTATAATAATTTAAGCTAAATAAAAATTAGTTGCTACATGATCAACGAAGAACGTTTTCATTATCCAGTTGACCCGAAAATCACCAAGGCAACGTGTTGGGATGTACTGTTTTATGAATACCAGTGTAGGCTTCCCTGGAAGATTAGATTAGTGGATTTCTGCATGGAAGCGTTCAAAGAAATCAACATTTATGGAAACAAAACTTGTAATCGATAATACCAATGAAATATCTTACAAAACATTTCCAATCAAAATATTCACTGTAAGCTAAGATGGACTCCAGCCTATTTTGTTAGCCTGGTGTTAGTGTGAAGTCTCCAACTGTCAGGATTAATTTTAAACGCTGGCTTCAAAATGCATTCCAGACAGCATGATAATAATAATAATAATAATGATAATAATAATAATAATAATGATAATAATAATAATAATAACAACAACAACAACAACAACAACACACTTTTTCATGAGAATATTCAGTTGAACTAGTTTCCTCTGTCGTATAAATTGTCCACTCTCTTCAAATTTCAACAGACTAACGAGCTTTTAGAGAAGTAGGAAGATAGCTGGCCACTGCTCACTCCAGATAGAAGTTAGATGGACAGAACTGTTGAGCAGAGTGACTTTTTAGGGAAATAGTGTGAGCACCCACATTACGACAAAAATCATTCCTATTTATTCTTTAGTACTTCCCACTTTACTGAAATGATCACTGTTAGATCAACATTTCTAACCTTATCCTCACCGAATATCCAAAGAGCAAGTCAGAAGTGAGTGTAAAATTATTTTGTATAAATTTGAATTCAAAATTCTCTCATGACAAAATTAAATTCTTTTATGCAAATCTAATATCCCTTAGGACCCACTTTTTCATGTGAATATCCAGTTGAATTCGTGTCTTCTCTTGTATAATTTGTCCCCCCTTTTCAAATTGCAGTATATTAACGACTTTACAGGGAGGGAAAAGAAATATCTGACTGCTTGTAGCCCGAACTAGTAGTTTGACTATTACCAAGTCACAACCTGAAAGAAATGAGAGATATATAAACATACTAATGGTATTTAAGTAGCCAAGAGACAAAGCCTAATGCTATAGGTTCTAAATTGGTGGGGAAGAACAAACACAGTGCCACACTGTTAGATGCTGCTCGCACCCATATGATTTGTCCTGGTGAGTATATACGTTGGGTGCTACGAGCTAGTGAAACTCTGAGGTTGCCCCTGATTGACATCAGTTTTAACAATTCCACTAAAGTCCGTTGCTACCTCATAAAACCAAAAACCAAACATGACAGTAGAACCAAATCAATTTATCGCCAAAAATGGGGCACAATTTCAAGATTTGTGTGTCATTATCGGCAGGTGTCCCCTTGTTAGCCATCAGAGAGGGATCCAGTTATCATCCGGTGAGTACTGGCCAAAACCCGACTCGTATGGCAGTTGGCCAGAACAAAAGAGAAAATGGTCAACAGGTTAGTAATGTATACTTCAAAAGCAAACCGTCTGTGCGGTGCTGTTGGGAACGCATGCTTGAAAAATTGAGGGAAAAATCCATCGTGGAGGAATCAAACGAGCGTCTATCTGATCAAGAGTAACAAGCTCTGAAAACCGAACGAAATAAATGCGCTCAACAATCTAATCTACACAGGAGTAGAAATGATAATGGAGCACTTAACAACACCGGTGAGAACCCCAAATAATAGGAGGTAAATCCAAACTGGGAAACAAGATTAAAAAGGCAGATCTCCCAATTTCAGAGAAATGAAGGACTACTGAAAATACATGAGACATGAACAGACCACGATAAGACAAAAAGGTGCCCTCGTGGCATTGGAAGAGATACTCTACAGAAAACTAGTAAAAAAGGCTAGACTTAGAGGACATAGACAAAAGACCGCCCATTACACTCAGGACTGCATATTCCAAAACATCAAGAGAAAGTTTTACCAGGATCTGAATGGAGAAAGAAAACAAAACATAAAGCTGGATGCCACAGAGACAAAGAACTTCTGGAACAGTATATGGGGACAACCAAAAAGACGCTCCGGAATGTCTACATAGTATGAAAAAGGAACTCAAGGATATAGACAGTGAAGAACTAATAGCATCAAATGAAACAAAATTGAAACACGCTCTCGAAAATATAGCCATCTGTCTTTCAAATTTTCCGTATAGATTTTTCTGTTCCCATTTTTCTTTCCTTGTTTGCCGTGCTGCTCTATCATTTACTATATTTTATAGCTGTTTGTTTACCTGTTTTGGGTGCTCTTTATAATGTCTTCACATGTCTTCACTGTTCACTTGCACATATTTTTCTGGACCTGTTTTGGACCTCTGGACACTGTCTCCTATGCTGATGAGTGTTCTCTCCTTTTCACGTACAGTCTATTCGTGTCATCTCTGGGGTGTAAGGCCTAGTGCATTGTCATGAGCTCCCTTGTTCAACAGTCCCTTTATTGGAGGTCTTCCTTTGTCCACCCAAAGAATGTTCCTGTGTATCTTATTACCAATACAGCCCATGTGATAACACTTTTCATAAGGTTCCTGCTGTTTACTTTGGTTTTTGATATTTTCCCTATCCTCCTAAGGTATTCTTTTTCTTTTTCTTTTTCATCTATTCCCGTTTTATCGTGTTACATTCAAAAAACGCCCAGGTATTTGTATCGGTGTTTTGTGATCAATGCTCTAATTTTTTCGCTGTCCAGTAGTTCGATTCCTTCTGTTGAACCTCCTTTATGCATTACCATTATTGCACATTTGTCTATTCCACACTCTATCCCAACATCATCACTATATTCCCTCGCTTTGTTGAACTGCGTCTCGAGTTCTCTTCAGTTCTTTGCAGATAGTTTTATGCCGTCCATGCATATTTGGTGGTCGATTCTCCTCTTTGCTTTGGAGAAACGGTATCTTTTGCTATTTTTTCCGGATTATTTTTCTTTCTGCACAAACACACACACAAACACACACACACACACACTCCCCCCTACACACACACATATATATATATAAATATATGTATGTATACTCACTTTGCTATCTGTCCGGTCAGGATTTTCCACATCAGTGATAAGCATGTGATTGGTATATAATTACTTACCTGGTTCCCTTTTCCAGGGTCCTTTTGGATAAGATTGGTTCTGCCTCTGGTCATCAATTCTGGAACTTCACCATCATTTAGACAAATTTGAAGTTGGTGGATGAGCCTGTCGTGTAGTGTAATGAATTTATTACGCCAGCATCTGTGGATCCCCTTCAGGTCCTAGTGCTATGTGTGGAAAGAGATGAGAGTAAACCATTTGAGTCGTGAACGGTGAATGCAGTCAACGAGGCCAGAAGGAGTATAAACATAGTATAGAGTGGCAACACGGATACACTGGGAATTGAGTTAATGAATGGGATTTAACAATGCAGAAAAGTGGTAACAGCATGAACTGGGAACAGCCCTGAAGAATGGAAACCACAAATTACTTTAGGACATCCAAACTGACCACTCCATCTAAGCGAGAATACTGGACCTAGTAATCGCGGACAAGAAGAGAAGAACCTACCAAATAATAGACGAGACCGTGCCTGCAGACCACAGAGTAAATAGGAAATAGAGTGAAAAATTGGAAACATACCAGGATCCGTCAAGAGAACTGAAGAATGTGAGGAACATTGGAAGTCAGGGTAGTACCGGTAATAATAGGTGCACTCAAAACTGTACCAAAGCCACTGAAAGCATATTTGAGGAGCAGGCATAGAAGGAAGGATTGAGACTGTGCAGACTTCAGCACTGCTAGAAACAACATGAATGCTGAGAAAAGGGCTAAATACATGAGATCTACGACCCCAGCTGTTAGCAGAGGTACAACAGAGGAGGAGGAAAAAAACAAAACACCCAAATGGTGGTGAAGATATGAACTTAACTTTCAGCAATAACCACCGGGCAACTGGTGTGAAACTCTAAACCACAGCATTGCTGTGGACTGAAAAAGTGTGGAGAGGAGCACTGGAGACCTGAGGAGATTCGCAGTCACTCAGTCTTCAGCTGTGGCTAGCAGGCAACTGGAGTGAAAATTGATGATGATAATAATAATAATAATAATAATAATAATAATAATAATAATAATAATAATAATGATAATAATAATAAGGCAACTGGTATGAGATTTCAAATAATAATAATAATAATAATAATAATAATAATAAAAGGAAACAAAATTATTTACCTATGATAATAACAGTTATGATGATAATGATGATGATGGCGATTGGAAATAGATTGCAGTGAAATATCGACCAAATTATTGATGCAAATTCCGAATCGAATCTTTGATCGTTGAACTGTTGATGCCAACGATTGAAAACACAAACCGATTCTGATATCGGAATCTATTTTTCAAGACCTTTCTATTCCACTTTTTTTTTTTCGCTCCCAGTTTCAACAACTCGAAAAAACTTTTCCATTCGATCATGAACTCTTCTTTCATGTATTATCATTTATGATAGTTGTAACTTTAAAAGTTTTCTTTTTATGCATCTTCCTATTTTTTTCCATCAACGTCCAAAACACCTTTCTTAAGTTCACATAGTGACCCTAAACGTCAACACTAACGTCATTCAAAAATCAAATTAGTCCATGATTTACAGGGGTCTCAAATCTATGACCCAGGGGGCAACTCCGACTTGTCACGAGATTTTATCCGATAGCATCGACTTGAAATATTTATAAATAACGAAAAAAAGTTGAGTATTTTGGACATATTCTCAGAGTATTCGCTAATTTTTGACATTTTTTACTCATTATATAGTTTGGGGCAGGGCTAGCCGACCCCTTTTTCACTCAAAGCAGCGTGGAGAATATTTGGTAGACTTCATCAATGAGAATGACTTTTTTGCCTTTGAAAATGCTGAAAGTATACAATGTGGTCATAGTGCTGGAAAGTTCAGAGACCAGTGATCTAGGACAGTACCTCGGCTTCTGCCATCCTAATTTTGATAATATATTGAATATAACTCTTTTTTCCTGAGAGAAATTCTGTCTAAATACAAACAATTATAATAAATGAAACATTAAACTGAAAGAAACAAACAATCCTTCACTTTGTCCACCTTATAATGAAAACGGTGGAAATGATAGAAAAAAATCATTAAAAGATATCTTATCTTGTAGAACCTACTTTGGAAAACACTGACTAGTATATCGTCGGGATCCCAGCTAGGTTCAAAATGGTATTCTTCTAGGGCGATAGCATTATTTTTCAGGGAGGACGTACACTCCACTAAATATACAACTGATATTATTGAGTTACATGGTACCAAACAGTGAGTAATAATCTAAACCTGGCCTATCCTGAAGGCATTACAAAGATCTAAACTGAACTAGAGAGGTCACTTCGCCGTGGAATAATGCTAAGCAAGTCACGCATATCATTAATACTGTAGGGAGTTTTATTCTCGTGAGGAGCCCAATATCTGTTGCCTTGGACCAGACTGAGATGAAGCTAGCCTCGACTAGGATAAATCTCAAAGACTATTACTTCTGTAATAAGTTCGATGCTCACTGGGTACGCAACCCTGGATAGCTGTAAAAAGTTTGATTTCTGTAATTGATTCTTTAATTGAATAAACTGTGCTGTCGTGTAATTCTTCGTTTTGATGCTGAACGTGAATTTCTCTTCTGCACGTTGCGTGGTTTTCAGTTTGAGGGTAAATATTCATGTTTTATGCTTCTATCGAGATGTGTGCATTGCTTGTCGATGGTTACGGGTAACGAGGCGTTTGATTTTGGATAATCCAGATGTCAGAAACAAGCGACAAAAATTGTCAACATCAACATAGATTTCATAAGTTTTTAAATGGATCTTGCTGGCTGACTGGCTGGTAAGTAATCCATATGTGTGTCACGAGCAAAGGCCACACCAACATTAACATTTCAACATTCATTCCTTATTGCGTCTAAGAAAAAGGTTTTTATAGTCAATACCCCCCAAGGAAAAATAGTTTTTCAATGGAGTGTTAAGTGCATTTTTGCTAAATTGGTCCATTTGTTGGTATCTAATGCTCGTTTAGTTTGTTTTGTTTTTTTTAATCATTTCAGTCTCTTTCAACTAGTGCCACTCAAAAAAGACTACAGATGTAATTTATTCATTGAACACCTTTTTTTCCTATTTTTTGGTTGACCCCATCAGGGTATACCGTCAAAAGTCATTGGTCATGTAAATCTTTCTACTGAGTAACTGGCCAAGTCTGTTCCATATATTATTCAAGGACTCGAGTGGAAAGATAATATATTTGTTTTATCCCAAAAACTGAAGCGAAAACAATGAAGAAAACAATCACAAGCGACAGAAAGTCACACAAGCAATTGATAATTCTAAGTAAGAAAAAGATGTGTCCCTCCAAACATAATGGGAGACACCGAATTGATTTTTATTTAATGTTCTTGTCTTCCGGTAAACACATTGGTTGAATCAAAGAAGTGTCAAGATAAATTCCAATCTAGGCCAGTGAAACGTTGAAAAAAGATCGTTCAACATAAAAATCTACAATTTTGTTTGTCATTCACGTTGACATATTCTTACTGATATCCTATCATCAAATGTCACCAAAAATGCAAAACATTGGCTTTTTCAGTTTTCAAGTTGTTCTGTCTGGCAAGCTATGCATATATGTGGATGTATCAACCGCACAGGACGTACGAAAAGATCCAGGGGGCTTTAGTTTTCAGCATTTACTCTTTCTTCTGTCTACAAAAACTTCATTTTTGATTCTCCTCTTTATCAGTTTTTTTTCAATCGGGGGCCCTGAGGACACTTTGCAGTGTAGGTTTATGCTAACTTGGTCTCTGGTTTGTGCCTACTTTTAAAAAATTCATTGATCACCTCTCAGGAATCTCCTGTCAATGTTGTTTGTCGTTGAACAGTACAACAATTTGCAAATGAAGATCTTAGTTTAGAAAACCAACTCATAGTTCGGCCAAAATCATCAAGCAATTACGGAGATACGGATTTTGTTATTTGATGGAAGCTAAAATCTCAGTCAATCGATGGACATCACCACTCACAACATGGATTACCCGAGACCACATACGCAACCGAGGCCGGCAAAATCTTAGATGGAGAGACGAGCTAGACAAGTTCAGGAAGTACTGGCTCCGTGACGCCCATGATAGAGAAGTGTGGGAAATCCTGGGGAAGGTCTATGTCCAACGACGGTCGCTAAAAGACTGATGATGATGATGATGATGATGAAAATCTCAGTCAGATATCTCACAACAGACCTCAGAATTTACGGTGAAACTTTCTCAAATCGCTCGAACATGCTAAAGGAAAACGAAATAACCAGCCTGGCCGCTGCAGAGTCAAAGTCCATTCCTACTTCTATTCATGCTAAAGATCAGTGCTGCAACTCTTGTATTTTATATATGATTGAAAAAAAATATTGAAGATGTATTTATCTTAGTATAAATGCATCTGTTAAATAGAATGAAATAATACCTTGTATATTCGTAGCCTAAATCTCCGTAAATATGTAAGACTTGTTAGTTTGGCTAAGTCGGTAAGAGAGCCACTTGCCGATCAATTGGGCATGATTTTATGTAACGGTTGGAGAGTTGTAATCTTGTATACGAATTTGTTTTAACGTGAGGAGACGGAGTAGCTGTAGAGAATTCACTCCTCTGATTTAGTTGAGTATTGATATTGTTTCTATTGTAACATTGGAAAAACAAAGTCGACTCTGGTGTGCAACTTGACATGAAGTTTGACGATGGAAAAAACACGCCCCATAAACCAGTTCCATTCGAATAGATGGAAAAACAAAGGCCAGATGTATTGTTGCTTGAATAAATGCATTGGGCGATGTAAAAGTGACCCATTTTTGCATGGTATTTCTAGTGGGGAAAATCAATTTGAATAATAATTTTGTGCTGTACACATAAACTGGAAAAACTGAACATCCATGGCGAATATATGTATATATATATATATATATATATATATATATATATATATGTGTGTGTGTGTGTGTGTGTGTGTGTGTGTGTGTGTGTGTGTTTCTTTGTGTGTATATGTGTGTGCATGTGTTTGTTTGTTAATTTGCATGCGTACGTTCCAGCCCTTCTGACGATATTTTTCAGTCAACAGACCTGAAAATTAGTATCAGTACTCAAAAAGACTCCCGCTGAAAATGTTTACATTCATTTTCTCTAACGAAACTTGTTTCACCTTTTGGGGGCCATATTCGGATGAGTTTTGCGTCTAAATTAGTTTTACTCTATTTTAGATGATTTCCAGTCGAAATCAAGAGTGATGTCTTAAATATGATTAATTCTGACCATATCTATCCGATTGAACTTTCCTATATGACCTTGTACATGGATTACATCTAAATAAACCCTTTTTAGAACCCAGCGTACGGATCAGATCTATATGAACCTTCGGTAACACCCCGTATATGGATCATATTTAACGAGTCCTTCGGTTACACCTTGTACATGGACTATACTTGAATAGTCCTTCGGTAGCACCCGGTACGTGGACCAGGTTCAGATCGTAATTTAGACCATCGTTTCACAAACTGGTTGCCACGGGACCTTTCTTGTTCGACATGATATATTTTAAAATCCTGAGCTAATTTTAAGAAATAAACTGTTCACAATTTCTAATGAAATATTGTGTATTACTGACGCATAAAATCATAATACTTCTGTTGTACCAAGCATCGATGTTGGTTTTCACTTGGAAAGCCATCCTTGGTGTAGGATTAAGACTAGATATATAAATTCAAATAACCACATATATTTATACAAACTTTGTATTCAAAAATTATAATCATGCTTGCAAATTTGTGCCTAGTCTGTAATCAAAACGCGTCATTTAGGTTCAAAAGTATTTTTGTTACCCTTTAACGCCCGTTTTCATGACCAAGGTAGGTTCTAAGGACACCTCATGCCGGGAAAGTATATTCATACCTTTCTTACTTGTTTATTCACTCATTCATTTACTTGTTGATCTGTATCAACCAACTTACCTACCCCTGGTTCTAGCAACTGCGAGTACTCTAAGTTAGCTAAAACTAACTGATCTTGTAGTCGATCATCAGGATTTACTTTGCTGATTGTTCCCCCTAGTTTTGTCACAACAAAAAATGATTCAACTGCCATATATTCCAGAAAAAATCGACTTCATACCAAAGATCTTTCTCATTTTGGTATTGAATATTTTATTCATTCATCTATTTGTTCTTCAAGAAATCAACAAACCCAGACACATGACAGGCACCACCTATCACTTGGAGCCCTGGGGGAACACCACTGTTGCCGGTATCTTCGGACCGGCCCTGCCCATAATTTCACTACAATGACACCAATTATGTTGGAGATAACTATTGCACCTAATCTCCGTTAATGGCTACCATTTTTTAGACAAGTATACCATTTCCTTACGAATAAGAACTTCTGTGCAGATCAGATTGAAACTTCCAACCAATGTAGAAGTCCTTTGGAAGAATTGTTGAAAAATTGAACCGTCGAATGCTAAATCCTACCGATATTAAATAGATATTTTGAGGCTGAGGGAAATTTTCAGATTTGATTGATAATTTAATCTAAATTCTTATTTTGTGTAGGTAACTTCATGTTGGAAGGGCATGATAACATTATTAAAAATTTTACTAATATTATGCCTACTCAAATGCATCTACAAACTTTACCAAAGTGATCACCAAATGAATCACTAAAATACTAGATGAAAACTTACCAGGAGAATAGGCTGGCTACAGAATAAGCTACCTGATCACTGACCATAAATTGATCAACTAAAACGGTAGCATTTCTTGAATGGTTTCAACTCAGAGAAAATCACCAAAGCCATTGATGCTATCTTACAACAAAGCGGGGACCCTGTGAATATCAGAATCTTGCAATGTTATGATTCCTTCATCAAGCTAAACTACTCAGATCCCTCACAGCTTGAAAATTCGGTAAGACATGGCAGCATCAACTTATCCAAACTCTTCATAGCCTTGCATGTGATGATCTTCCAAAATCAACACTGGTAAAATACAGGAATCTAAATAGCCAGCGAATAGTAACCTCAGATTTACTGATGACATCGTCCTGCTTGCTGACAACCTTCATAATCTCCAAGTAATGCTTGGCAAACTGAATGAAGAAAGTAAGAAATTGGTCTTCATATACATTCCCATTGAACAAAGGTCATGAACGACAAAGATTTTGTGGACAAAGACATAATAATGAATATTGGAAACGCAGAACTCAAGAAAGTCGACCACTACATTAGCCTAAGGTCATGAATCGTAATGAAATCCTCCAAAGAAGAAATCAGGTGATGAATCACCCGGAAAATGCAAGCTCAACTGTCAAGAAGGAAAAATTCCATTAGTCTTAAACTAAAACCAATCCATTTTCCCGATAGCCACTTACAGAGCTGAAACATAACGTAACCAAAATATTAACACGCACACTGAGAATCAGGCAACATGGAGATATCAAAAGACATCATTGTAAATTAGAGAAAAAAAAAGTAGTTAGAGATATCAAAGAATATATTAGAAAAAACTCAAATGGCAATGAGCTGGGCGTTTTGCAGACATCCGATGGACACCAGGACTCACAACTTGGGTCCCCAAAGATCAAATGCAAAATGGTAGACAGCAAGAAGTAAGATGTTGAGATGAACCAGACAAGTTCAGAGAGTAATGGCTCTGGCGAAACTTGGGGAACGTCTGTGGTCAATGACGTACGGTAAAAGACTGTTACTACAGCTGCTGTTGTTGTTTATTTAATCCTAATTCCAGTTGCTCTTTATCGCAACAACTCAGACCATCGATCTACGATCGTGAAAGAACAGTTGAGATAACAAATAGAGAATCAGCTCACAGCAAGTCTCGAACCAGTTTCATCTCGATAACTGTATCTGATAATATTAAACTACTAGAGTCAACAGAGTAAAAGATAGAATATAACCATATAAACTTCATCCTTATTTCGTCAAACGTCATATTTTCACATGCTAATAGAATTAGGAGTCAGATACTAGTCAAAAAGTAATAATGGTTGACAATATTTCATGTAATGATAGAAAAAGAAAGAAGGTTAGAGCAAGCATTGACCACAGAGGATCGGTATAAAAATATGGGATTTCTCGAATGTGACACGATAAAATGGGGAGAAATAAAAGGAGAAATTAAGAAAGAAATACCTTACGAGAATAAGGAAAACATTAGAGACCAAGGTGAACAACAGGATTCGAATAAAAACAATGAACACATGGGCTGTATTGGTAGTACGATACACAGCACTATTCCTTGGATAGTCGAAAAAAAGACTCCAATCAGTTGACCGGAGAACAAAAAAAGCATATGATAATGTTCAAGGCCTTACATCCCAGAGATGACAAAGATTGTACGTACGTAAAGATAAAAGAAGGTGGTAAAGGACTCATCAGCATAAAAGATTGTGTCCAGAGAGCCAAAACTGGACTAGGAAAGTTAAGTGCAAGCAAACATAGGACACATTATAAAGAGAGTCCGAAGCAGTCCAACGAACAACAGCAAATACGTAGCAAACGAAAGAGCAGCTAAGAAAACAAGGAAAATAAAATGGGAACAAAGAGAAAATGTACTGAAAATTAAAAAAACAAAAAAAGACTTCCCAGGTGAGGGATCACGAACATAGCTACGAAAAGGAAACCCAAACAGAGAAAAAGAATTGTTCGTCATGGCAGTCCTAAACAAATGCATCAGGACAAACTATATCTAGGCAAAAATCGACATAACTCGAACAGCAAATGACGCCGATGCAGAAAAAGGGGTGAGCCCGTAAACCACATAACAAGTGAATGTAGTCAACAAACCCAAAAGGAGTAAAAACACAGACACGATAGAATAGCAACAATGATACACTGGGAACTGAAGAAACGAGTGGGATTCAACAATGCAGAAGAATGGTATCAGCGAGAAACCAGAGAAAACCCTGGAGAATGGAAAGTATAAATGACTCTGAGACTTCGACATCTTAACTGAACACCCCACATAAACGAGAAAACTGGACTTGTTAATGGTGGACAAGAAAACGAGAATCTGCCATATAATAGACGTGGCCCTGTCTGCAGATCAGGAATTAAATAGGAAGGTGGGTGAAAAGAGTAGAAAAATTAGATCTGGCAAGGGAACTGAAAAGGGTTTAGGACATGGAAGTCAGGGTGGCAGCAGTAACAGTATGTACAGAAAGACACTGAAAACAAGATTGGACAGACTAAGGATGAGGAGATGAATGAAATTATATAGACCATGGCATTACTGGGGACCACACGAGAGTACAAGAAATATATTACCTATGACCCCAAATTAGTAAAAATGACCCAACGGCAGGGAAAAAAAGACACGGTGGATGTGGTGCAAATCGCAGCATTGCTGTGATAAGCGAACCCGATATGAGAATTGGGCTGGAGGCTTGACAAGACTCACTGTAACTCAGCTTTAAACAATAACCACCGGGCAATTGGAGTAATAATAATAATAATAATAATAATAATAATAATAATAATAATAATAATGGTATCAGCACAAGCCAGAGGCAGTTTTGGAGAATGACAACCACAAACTACTCTGGGACTTTGACATCCAAACTGACCACCTCATCCAGGCAAGAAGACCGGACTTAGTAATTGTAGACAAAAAAAGGAAGGCCTGCCAAATAGTAGACGTTGCTGTGCCTGCAGACTATAGAGTAAAAAAGAAGGAGGGGGAAAAAAGGGAAAAATACCAGGACCTAGCAAAAGAGTTAAGGAAGATGTAGAACATGAAAACCAGGGTAGTACCGGTCATAGTGGGCGCACTAGGAACGGTCCCCAAAACGCTGAGGGAGAGACTGGAGGAGATCGGGATTAGGGGAAGGATAGAGACCGTACAGACCACAGCACTACTGGGAACTGCACGGATACTGAGGAAGATGCTAAAGATATAAGTACTGCAACGAATTGTAGCTCTGTCATGATATGCGAAAGAGAGAGGAGACGTCAGCTGAAAACCTGAGGAGACTTCTTGTCACTCAGCCTTCAGCGATAACCACTGGGCAACCGGTGTGAAACTGTAAATCGCAGAATTACTGCGACCTATGAGTACTAGGAGAGGAGGGCTGGAGACTTGAGGAGACTTGCTGTCACTCAAACTCCATCAGTTACCACCAGGCAACTGGTGTGAAATTCTAAAATAATAATAATAATAATGATAATTACACGAGAAAAGGACCAGTGAATTTGTCAAAAAGATACAACGTGAATACATGTACAAAACTCAGCATACATGACTGTATCATGTACATAGTAAGGGTAAATTTATGAAAGTGTTGTATTGTCTGTATATGCGAAATTCTTTTTTCCCCGGCTCAGATGTCATAACTTACAAGGTTGCCAGCCTCAGATCTCTTTCTGAGATCCAACTAGTGACTCTCATGAACTGAAATCAAAGAAAGCAACATAACAAAGGTAATAAAACATGGAAATTTTTTTCAGTAAAAAAAGACCTAATGTAGTCCGTTGGGCACATACAGATGACCCATGCCAAACTCTCCGTTTGATATCACTGTATACTTTTTCGTGACATTGTGCAAATTGTTAAAATTAACTGAATATTTTTGGTTATTTCTCAGGGCTGATACCGCGAGGAACCTTTTTTTCTATAGAGATACCGCAGGCAAGGTGAATATAAAATTTCTTCTGGAGACGGTAGGTCGGATGATTTCGTGTGGCAAGCCAGATCCGTTCCCTGAGGACGTTGGTTGCAGACGCATGTGATTCGTGATGCAGGATATGCGGTTTGTCACGAAATTCAGTGTCTGAAATTTGGCTTATCTGAATGCAGACAGTTGGTGCCAACTGGTTGAATCCTTATTCCATGGGCAGGATAAGTAGAATGCAGAAATATTCAGTTTTTGAATTCAGAGGATAAACCTTGTTAACAAATGTGGAAAAATAATTTATACTTCTATCGATACGCGTTCATTGGGCGCCTGTCTTGGCTTGGTCTTTAACCTTAGATTCTCATTGGTTGGTCAACAATTATGGCATATATATATATATATATATATATATATATATATATATATATATACTTCAGGAAGATTTACAGCTTTAAATACTATACACCTTGAAAAATTTGGTCAAACATCTATTTTTGTGTTTCACTCCAATCACTTTTTCCAAATATCAGCCAATGTAATTCATGTAACCCTTTTAATTTTTATCTTTAATGTTTTGTACATACTTTGATATTATGCTATTGTGCGTAAAATTTATATTGTTTGAATCATCAGTTATCCACAATGAAACCCTTTTGGGGATTTAAAAACAAAACGGTTACATTGACATGCCCCCCCTTCACTAGAGTTAATCAAACACCACTTCCACTGGGGGGGGGCATGGGACGAGGAGGAATACCCCCTCTGATTTTTGTTCTCAAAAACAGTATGAAAACAGTGAGATATCTGCAGGATTTGATATTTGTTATGCACACATTAATTCCCTTTGTGCACAGGTTGCAAAATCACACGCACACTGCTAAGAGAAAAGCATGCTAATGAGTTATCAAGACACAGGTCTCACATAATAGCACTCTGTAATTTCTTTTCTACGTTTTCAAAGTACGGCAATGGATCACTGTGATTTGGACTCCAGGGGATTTGTCTTTGATATATCTTCACTGTCTCAGATTTGTATATTTGCCAATGTTTGGACGATTTCCAACTGAAACATCAGGGATGGATGGGGGTTAGTTATTACTGCACTTGGTAACTGACCCGTTTTAAATGGATGCTCAGGGGTTTGATATCTGGACAGGTGTCAAGAAGGCTTTTGGTTCAATACCCATTAGATTCTGCAGTCTATGATATGACATTACTGGATGATTCCCAACCGTTTTCGAAATTAAATCATCGAGTCAAATCGATTGAATATTCCTTGTGGTAGGTTAGTGGCTTGAAATTGAAGCTAAAGGGGCAGTGAGTTCTTCGGTCTTGTGCTCAATTCACTTGATGATGACAAATCCTTGGCAATTTTAAACTCTTTCACGATCCATTGTACTGTGTGAAAGATGGAGACTGAATGATAGCCTCAGAGTTTAAGTTTGAATCAGATTTTCTTTTGTTTTACCATAAAAAACGAGCTCCTTAGATGTTCGATGCAAGTTCAGGTTTTGTTAAAAGATATTTTTTGTTTAGTTCTTACTTAACACTGGTTACTCTAACGGTCAAAGTGTATTCTGACATTCTTATATGACCAAGCAACTGCAATTTAGGCTTTTAGTGGTTTTATTTTATATATCTGGCAGCTGGTTTGAACTTTGATATATCTTGATGACTTGTTATCTCTCCATATGATGCTGTGCATTATTTTCCCCTGTGCACATCGCTTGCTTTTCATTTTAAGGGTCAAACTTTTCATTGAATACCATGTTTCAGCTCCATAGGTGACTAACTACTAGCAAAGCCGACAGTCTCCACTGATCGACTCTGCACCATGACTGCTGCTTTATTAAAGTTAGTGGAGCCATTTGTTGCATAAGTTCTCTCAGTCCTAGAAAACTGAACTCTCATCCCGCCACTGGTTTCAGAACTATAACAATGGCAAATCATTTCTTGGTGATTGTAAACCCTCATATGCCAGAAAAAGGGCTAAAATGTACCAAAACTAGCCAAGTGTCATCTGAAACTAAGCACTATGGGGCATTCTACATACCTGCATCCATAGTTCAGCCCGCTGAGGTATGTCACGTGCCTGAATACCTTAAAATTGTACCTCGAATATTCCAGTTTGAAAAAGCATTAATGCTATTGCTTTACAGTAATATACTGTTGAAGCCAATGCAGAGTTGACAGTTTTAGAAGAGCAAAGAGTTCACCACTTGAAAAGTAATTATCTGCACATGTGTAAATAGTGTTTCATTATGTTTTAGCGGAGAAGTTTCTGCAACTATTCATGAGGTAATCCTAACGGACTTAAATTTATGACGGTGTTTAATCAGCATACAAGGACTCAAAAAGTCATACAGTTGCTCCTGTAAGGAGGTTTCTATGAAAAGTATGATTGAGGATATAAAAAAAAATAATGCAATGATTGAAAAAGTCAGTCTTTTGTTTTTTTATCAGATTTCGCATCTTGAACACGTTGGGGTACGACAGAAACAATGGAGGTACGACACAAAAAATGCGTTTGAAGTATCGAACTGTCTTTAAAAGAATAATAAAGAGCAAAATGCATGCTTTTAATTTGATCATTGTTTTAATTTCTGATCAATTGGCTGTTTGATTGTTCCCTCTGATAGAATTATATTTTTTGGAACCTTCGAATGGCTTTATGAGCCTTTGAAGCACAGTCAAACATTACCATAGATTCATGTACGTGAAATCAAAGATTTTCGAATATTTATTAAGCTTTGTTCCAGCAGACATCGAATATATATCAATGAATTGGCTCTGTAGTTCTTACTAGATATCTTGCCCTGACAACGTTGGTTGCCTCTTTCTAAAAGTCAGTTTTCAATGTGGATTGGAGACCAACAGGACAAAAGTATTGGTCAAGTCTGAAATGTTGGTTCTTGATCTAATTAATTTAAAAGGCGTTATGCAATAATCATGCAGGTCAGATGATAATGCATTGAATGGTAAGGAAATCATTATCAAACACTTCACATCTTCGGTCTCAATCGCTATTGGAAACCAACAACCAAGACCGTCACCAAAATTGTCAGCATAGGTTTCTATAAGTTTTTAGGTTAGTTCAGATGGTTATGTATGTATGTATGAACCACGCGTACAGGCTGCACCAATGGAGCTTGAAAAATGGTTCTTTTGCCTTTTTCTTTTAAATGTTTTTTCCCAAATAGTTATTTACAGGGGGTTCATTTCGAAATGCAACTTCGTACCGAATTGCTTTCTTAGTTGGTGTCTGCATGTTGTTTTAGTGATCACTCCAAGCAAACGGTGAGGGAAGTAACTTATTCCTTAATAACCCCCAACATGGGATGCTGTCAAAAGATGTTGGTCACATCACGGTTTCTATTGAGTGACAAACCAGATCAGTTACTTTTTATTATCAAAAATCAACAACAGCCTTCAAACATCCGTCACTGGACGTAGACATTATCCAAGATTCGAAAGACCTATCCATTGTGGGCGTCGCAGAGCCAGTATTTTCTGAATATGTCTAGTTCGTCACAGGATTTCACTTTCTGTCTGGCACAATTTCGCGTATGATTGCTTGGGATCCATATTGCGAGTCGTAATATCCAGTGGTCGTTTGAATTTCTTTAAGCATGATAATCCTATTGTATTTTGAGTTTTCTAATGGTTCCTTTGATGTCTCTGACTCCTGCTTTTCCTCTAATACACTGTGCTTAGATCAGTCCCCCTTTTCTAATTGATCATCCTCAACACGGCATGCTGCCAAAAGATGTGATATCTCCATGTGAGGTTCAGCTTGATTCTTTCCTGTGTACTTTGCATGGCTCACGGTCTGAGGATCAATCTTCTGGTTACATTCAATGATTCAAATCCATAGGTGACAATTGGGAATTTCTTGTTCTTGAAGTTTGGGCTCGCTCTACTGAAAGCTCGGCGACCGAACTCTTCTCAGTCAGCCTGGGGGTGATCTCCAAAATCCAGACTGGGAAAATAAGGGAATCAGACCGGACGGCAAATACATGAGTAACTGCAGATTTGCTGATGAAATCGTCCTTTTTGCTGCAACCTTCCATGATCTTCAAAAAATGCAAGTTGGATTGATTTTTGAAAGTTGGTCTCCAGAGGAATTTCAATATAACACATACCATGAAGAACAAGTGGAGGACAAAGCCACAGCCATCATAATCGGAAATGCAGACTCGTACAAAAATAAGCCATTATGTCTTCCGAGGTCAACAAATCTCCATGAAATCCTCAAATGAAGAAATCAACGGGGTAATATTACTGATCAACAGAATTAGTGCCATTTTCTCTCATCAAGATGGAAGAACAACTTTTCTGCGGCCAACTTTCGACGCAGATTGTGAATTCCAATCCCGTGTAACACTAGCTCGTCCCTTCTCTCAACAGTAAAGTAAGTCGATAGTTCTAAAAATGGGAGGATTCATATGTTAAGACAGGATTTAAATTGGTTTGCAGCGTCTGTGTGGAATTGAGTGGCCCGAAGAAACAGTGCTTAAAGAGAGAGAGAGAGAGAGAGAGAGAGAGAGAGCGTTTTTAACAAAGAAAGAAAATAAGAGGGGTATAATAGGAGGAATGAAATGTCGGTAAATATACAAAAAAGAGAGTACGTAAATACAGAGGAATAAATTATTAATTTTGCGTCATATCACCATATATTTCTTTAAGAACGAATCCATTGTCGTGTTAAAAAAATAGAAAGTGAACGAAAGAAAGAAAGAAATAAAGCTGACTATAGATATTTACACTTCACACACACACACACGCACACACACACACACGCACACACACACACACATATATATATATATATATATATATATATATATATATATATATATATATACATATCAGCTTGTACACTGAAAGATGATATTTTTCATAATAGTGTGCTTCCTGAGAGATAGATCCTCATTTTTGTTCCGAAAAATGAATGTTTTGCATCGATTCGTATTAAAACGACTCCTGCTTCTAGCGGATTTTTATTGGACTTTTTATCTTTTCTTCCTTCACTTAACCAAAACTGTTAAAATTTTATTACCATCATCATCTTCAGCTGCAGCAGCTCTCCGTAGGATTCACCAGATCTCTTTATCACGGATGTCACAGAGAAATTCTTTCCTGAACTTGTCTTGCTCGAAATACCATCTTAAATGATCTCATCGTGAGTCGGGATATCCAGCAAGATTACCGTCTCATTGCGATTTGAGTTTCTTTATGGATGCTATGCTATCTCTGACCCTTATTCTTTTCTCTAATATACTGCGCTGTGCTGTGATCCCTCCATTTGATGTGGACCATGATCCTCTCCTTCGCACGTTGCATTGTTCTCCCATGCTACCGATTCAACTGAACAGATATTGAGCTCGCGAACACAATTTTTATCGTAATCATCTTAGGGAACGTGGCATTGGGTCAGTTTTGACCTCAAGCAACTAAACTTTTAACACAAGACGATAAAAATAACTTTTTTTCTGTTCTTATCAATGATCAATCATAATAAGGATAATTAAAGGAAGTTGAATCCAGAAACAGCATTAGTTTTGTCGATTTATCCTTAGTTTTTGTGACAATTGGTATCCAATTATGAATTAGCACAAGTGATGCCATATTTGGAATCAACGCCATGAATCTTTTATAATATCATTCATATCATTGACCAGTGTAATATCTTTGACGAGTATTTCTTTTGTCCAAACTTTAAATGTTGTAAGTCATTCTAGTCAGTTCTAAAATTCAGTTATATTCTACACGGAATTAGATAATTATTGTACTACGGGTGAACTCTCTCATTAGGATCATCAGTCGATTACCATAACCATTTCGAGGATTTACAACAAAACTGTTATTCTTGCATGGTTTATCAACAGTGTCCATCTAACAGTTTTTTTTAGAGCTATTTTATAGTATTTATGTTTGTTACTTTATGAGGAAACTTGAAGCAATTTATTGTACGTAATGTTATTTTTTTACGACTTATATATATATATATATATATATATATATATATATATATATATATATATATATTGTAAAGTATAAATTTACCTGATGTTTTTCTCAGTAATTGTATATATCTTTGAACAAGATGTCAGTCAAATACTAGCAGTTGGCTTTACTTTTCAGACACGAGCTTTTCCAAAAATTATTGGCTTAGTGAAATACGTATATATATAAAGATACATCAACAATTATCGGCTTGATAATCGACTGCACAACCTTTCGTGTTTATAAACCTCTCTTATTTATAAAGAAAATAAAAGTTACATTGAGCATTTACTTCCAATCGGGGCCTTCCAACTTCTGTTCGTGAGTTCACGGTGTTTCTTATACACTTTTCATTGACTCTTTTTCATTAGGTACAGTACACAAACCCCTAATCATCACAATCGGTGTTTTTCCCACGTGCACACGTCATAAATAACAGAATGTGAACTAAATGACTTCTTTGTCACTTTCTTTCTCCCCCTTCTTTTGCCTCTTAATTCAACAGTAAATAAAACTCGTGTCCATTGATAAAAAATATTTAATGTTTCTGTACGTAGATGATCCTAGCCGGCCAATGCAAGATTGCTAAGACATCAAAGTCTCGTTTTGTAGGCGAGTTGAACGAGAGAATGTGACGGGAACTCGGATCAATAATACTGTCCAATATTTCAATAAGCCGGACGCGTCACAAGATCACGATGCTTTGAAGATTCTGAAAGCAGACGTTTTCATAACGCATATTCGTTTAACAAAGTTGACGAGTTAGAAAATGTCAACCATAACTGTCAGCATAGGTTTCGTCAGTTATTGAGTGATTCTTCCTGGCTCGTTGACAGGCTAAGTATGTATTATGTATGCAGGCCCCACTGATTGAGTGATTTCTTCTTATGTATGGGAAAAAAAAAATTCTAGCGATTTCGAAAAATCCCCCCTAAACAAAGAGTTTTCGGTGGGGGGATTAATTTACAATGTAAGCTTCCCCCTACTTGGTTCTTTGGTTTCTATCTGCTAGCGTCCACGCTTGTTTTTTTAAGGATCGGGCTTTTTCAGTGAACACCGCCTAACATAAGACAAATAATATTTATCCTAAGATACCCCCGTTTTTTATTCATTTATTTTTTTCACAATTTTTAACCTGTTAGGCACGGGAAGATTTCATTTAACCAGACCTATCATCTTTTATTTTAACATATATTCAGATCAAAGAAGTATTATCATTCCTTCTAAATTCTGTTCCAACTTTTCAACACAGCTTATTTCGGGTAATTGATTCAAACTCACGTCTCTTTTGCCCAGGGAAGCCTGTAAGACGTTCAGCTGCTTTTACATCGTAGCAACCAATTACGTTGAAAGGTTTTAAAATTTACTCCTCAATATGCCCGGAAAAAGGATTTTATCTACCCCACCCTCAATAGATCTCTTTTGATGGTTCAATTTGCGATGTTGCTTTTTCTGAACTGATCTCCCCTAGTTTGAAACAGCATCAACGCCAACTTTTCTGAAAAATCACACCATTTCCAGTGCACACTGCCCAACAAAAGCCGGAGAAAAGTAACGTCCATCGATCAACCTTTTTTTAATTGTTCACTCCCAACACAACATGCTACCAAAAAAAAGTCAGCCTGGTGAGATTTGTCACAGACCCAGATTAGTTTTTATTGAATGATGTATTGTGAACCATTATTATAAACTTTTGGCCATATTTTCATATGGAGCTGAAACATGGAACCTAAACGGAAAATGACCCTCAAATTGAAAACCATGCAAGGCGTACGGGGGTTAATCATGCTCAACTTCACATTAAAAGATCATTAAACATTAAAGATAAAACAAGATTCCATTAATGGACTATAAAGCTGATAGAATTCATAAAAAATGAAATGGCAATGGGCTGGTAATGTTGCAAAAATTGCAGACGAACACTGGACATCAATACTCACAACGTGGATCCGGTCGGATTATATAAGAAACTGTTGATAAGATAGCGTGACGAACTAGATAAATTCAGATAGCATTGTCTTCATGATGCTTCATTGTAGAGAGGCTTAACGAATCTTGTTGAAAGGTCTATTTCAAAAGCTACTGCTGCTGCTGATAGTGATGACGATGACGATTTATCTTTAGCTTCATTTTTTAGTTGCTTTTCATCTCAACTTGTCTCAGTCCTTCGACCTACGACTGTGAATAAACAGCGGAGAACTCACCTGGTGCTTGTTCTTAATTTCCGCCCCATGCTGTTTATTCGCAATCATAGGTCGACGGCCAAGGTTTATTTGTGGGTAGAAAAATCAACAACATTGAGATGAAGGGACATCATCACCATCACCATCAGCAGTTATAGACTTTCCAAGAATTTCGCCAGACTGCTCCATCGTAGACGTTGCAGAGCCAATACATTCTGAACTTGTTCAGTTCGTCCAGCCATCCTATATTTTGCATTTGATCCGAGAGACGTTGTGAGTTGTGATGTCCAACAATCGTCAGACATTCTTGCAACATTAATAGCCTAATGCTATTTGAGTTTTCTAATGGCTTCTTTGGTTCTTCTGACTCGCCTCCCCCCCCCCCAAAAAAAACTGTGCTGTCTTGTGATCTCACCATGTGATGTTGACCTTTATTTTCTCTTGTGCACGTTACTTGGTTCTCTGTGTGAGGGTCAATTTTTGTTTAAGTTAAATGTTTCAGCTCCATAGGTGACTTTCTGAAGGGTACATTGGTTTTATACCTTTCTTCTAAGACTTGCTAATAATTGATAATCATGGTTCAACGAGTTTATTCGTCCTTTGATTAAATTCATAAAAATGTTTTCAAGCCACGAGTGATCAGAAATTGAAAATTAAGAGCTTTTTTTCCCCATCGTAATAAGAACAAGAACAATCCTCACTAAAATGAGGGGTGTCAATCGACATGTAAAATGTATATCCCCCAATCACATCTTGCACTCTCAACCAACTGAGAGGCAGTCTTACTGACTGAGCTGAATTGATAAGTCTCACAGATTATTAGAAAAGTATCATACAAATATATTTGACCATGCAACAGCCAGTGTTGTCATTCTGGTTTCTTGAATTGTAACTTAACAACCAGAGTTTGCTCAAGGGCATTGTGTGTGTGATAGCGGTAAAAATTACAATCCAGAAAACACCAATTTAAGATGTGTACATAAAGTTTACCTGGAAAAAAACCAGCCATTTTGAATAGTTCGAGAACCAGTTACGTGGTATTGCTGCTACTTAATTACGCATGCATGAACAGAAACCCGGCCGTAAGGATTACTGTTTTAGAAGTCATTGAGTGGATTTGTGTACTGCGCAACTGTTGGATTCACGGTGCTAATTTGCATCGTCTTGTAGTGGGTTTTGTGGCAGAGGTTCCTATTTCCCAAGTCTGCCCGCCCTTCTTGTGATCGGATTGGGCTCCCCGCGATTCCTGGTCTTTCCCAAAAGCTAACGCCATCATAGAAAGAAATGTTTAAATTCATAAATCAGTTTCTGACAAACATGGAAAAAAACTGATGGTAATACCGAAAGGGGACTCAACAGACTGTTTTGAAAAGTGTAGAAGACGATTGGAAAAGTGTGGCTGAGGACCCAATGGATGTACCTTGAAGTGGACTAAAGATTTAATGCCCATAATTGAGCTATTTCTCTTTATTCTTAAATTGCAGTGTCATTCTGGGCAGATAATTCTCCTTGTTTTTTGCCGATTGAATGTTTCACTCCCAGTAATAACATGGGAGGAGGCTTACTGGGTCAGTAAAAGGGTAGGAAAAGAGATACATAGTAGAAAAGAGGGAAAGGTAGTTTAATAAGAGGTCAATAAAGGAAAGGGGAGACCACAAAGATGTATTACTGAGGAGGTAGCATTACTTTTGCTTATGAAACAAATCCATGAGGAATCAGAGAGAGGGTGAGAATATATTGTCTGTGAGTGCCTGATGAACAGGGGCATGAGATAATAGATATTCTTAGTTGTCAACACCCGTGGAATTTCCACGGGTCCAGCCAGTGTTAAACAATTCGTGGAATTAGAAGGCAAGATATGAGAAGACATAATGAAAGAGTTCAGAGTTATGACGTGTTATGGACCATAATTAACTTGCATATCTAAGGTAATTGGTTTTAAGACTCGGAGTCAAAAGACAGGAATATTGAATTCTCCGATAGCTGCAAGAGTTACATCTAGTGCATGACGTCATTGACACCTCCAACGTCAATATTTTAAGAAACCAATTCAGCCAATAGTTGAATTCGGGAAGAGGGAAGAGCGTTCGTTACATGTAAGTCATGCAATTAACTTGACCCTTTAACTTTTCTGTTCCACAGCCATCAACATTAAACCTCGTCTGGACCGGCGGCCGCACCAAGCTGGCATTTTATAGATATAATTGGTAACGTGATACGATCTCGTGGCTAGTTTTGCTGCAGGAGTTGTTCAGTTATTCCTGTCGATGCCACTGGCCGGTGTTCGAGCCCATATTTTGCAAGTCTGGATTTTAAATGCTGAATTTTAAGGCTGGTAGATTCTTCTCACTTTGATCTTCCCAAAACTCAAAAAAAGTTACATCTAATGCATGACGTCATTGCCATTTCCAAATCTACATTTTTCAAAGAATCCAATTTCGTTGGCAGTTGTAAAATTATGAAAAAATAATGTTGTGGGGTTTTTCACATGGAATCCATGAACTTACTTGACCATGAAACTACTCTGATATAATGCTATCAACATTTAACCCTGTTCGGACCAGCTGTATAAACATGACTGTTGACAAGGTTCGTGGGCAAGCCCAAGACTGAAGTTGTTAGGTAATACATATTTATGCCCTTGGGTGACCTTCGGGCCCATATAAGAATACAGGATTTCGGAAGATGATTTTCAAGGTTAGTATATTCTTCTCACTTAGAAGAAGAATGGCACAATAAAATATTCGTTCACTTTTTTTGCATTTCACGTGGACATAAGGAACATTTATATTACATTATAACTTCGATCCCAGTTATAATGTATATAATATATATATATATATATATATATGTATATATATACACACACACATTTATGTGTGTGTGTTTGTGTGAGTGTGTGCGGGTGTTTAAGATAAATGGGACTGAAACTGTGGCATTGTGTAAAACTAAGCTAAACTAAGGAAAATACGATAATTTTGAGTTCCTTGTCTTTTGGTAATTATCATATAGATGTAGATCTGCACACTGTAGTAGTGATCTCAGTCCTTACCGAGTGTCTTATTTTATGGCATTGTGTCAAAAATGAACTAAACTATAAAACTAAAAAATATCTCTGTGTATGCTGCAGTGTTTTTGTTTTGTTTTTTTCCTTTTTTTTTCCTGTGTTACTCTAGGCCAGAAGACCGTTTCCATAGACCTTCTTTCTTGTTTTCAATATTTTCTCGTATCTCATGTCGACTATGTACAAGACGAGATCAATATCGACCTGGTTCCCTTGTCGTTTTGCAGAGAGCCTTCTGTCGCTCTCTATCTCTGATCTTGCTACTTGGTTCTAAATCCTGACCTAGTTCAAGAAGAAAAATCAATGATCTCCGACCCCATTTGTTTCACTCCTTCGGATAGTTCCCTAATGATATCTGCAAATGTTGAGATGTAGTGGTAGTGTCGTGATCAAGTCACCCCAGAAGTGTTATGGAGCCTAAAAGACACTATGCCAAGCAAAATCTAAAAAGCTGACTGACAGCTATGATTACAACACTAAATACTGAATGGGTTAAGCGAATTTGAAATCCCAATTGTGTGTTTTTTTGTTTTATTTTATTTATCGAAACGAAGATTGTTGAATTTTTATGAGAAGACTTTTTTAGACGGATAAAAACTTCTAAATTTGTTTTCGTGGAAAAGGCATGGTGAGTCGAGATTAATAGAAGGCTCTACCACTGTCACAGACTTACAAATAAGAGAATCGCACTGTTCAATATAAACAAAATAGATATTCCATTTTATTTCTTCCATCACTCTTTTTAGTTCTGGACAACCGAAAAGTGTGCGTATATATATATATATATATATATATATATATATATATATATATATATGTATGTATATATATATATATATATATATATATAGAGAGAGAGAGAGAGAGAGAGAGAGAATTGCATACATAAACCTACACATGAAATATTTAACTGGCGCAAAACAGCTCTGACATTAAATCAATTGCACGTATCGGGATTTCAATTAACGATTAAGTTAACTTACTCCAAATTATTGATAACAGCTAACGATGGATATGAACTCCGAAAATGCCAAGAGAATACACAATATGAATGAATCATCGGTATAAACTGATACTCCTGCTCTTTCTCTCTCTCTCTCTCTCTCTCTCTCTCTCTCTCTCTCTCTATATATATATATATATATATATATATATATATATATATATATATATATATAAGGACTGTATAAGAATAATTAAGCAAAAGTAGGATATACCATTGTTGATTTGATTTTTAATGTGAGTAGGAAATCAATAGCGCTCCATTCGAACATTAATCGAATGAAACAAAGCATTTAATGCTCAATCATTTGTTAAAATGGGCATCACACTTGAACTTGTCTGATATTTCAACGTAAAGGGCGTATTCTAAAATATGTTTCTCGTGTTAAAACTTCGGGCCAGTTATAGTGCATTACTCATATAAATATTTTTTCAACTATGTCTATGCATATAAGTATAAGTCTATTGCTAATCGGTTGAATCATATTTTGTTATAATCTTTTTCAACGAACCTGGATATCTGTGATTATCAAGGAAACACTGGTCAGTTCAGGAACCTAAAATTTGACATATGGAGTTTTGTTTTCCTCGAGAGCGCAATCTGGGTAAGGATTGTCCGTGTTCTCACCTTAGATCTATCGATTAAATACAGAATAATCTTTTTTTATTTTTTATACAATACATTGTTTATTCCTTTTGTGCTTGTAGATGTTGTGTAGGAAACATATTTTTCTTTCCTTTTTGCCAATAAAAGAGGCATACAATTTGGACATCCTTTTGCAGAAGGGGAAGGAAATGCGGAAAAGAAAACAGAAATGCGAATCAGAAACGACAAAGATATTTACAATGCCATCCGACAAAGGAAACCTTTCCTGAATGACATTAAGGCTTCTGCATTTGAAAGGAATACACAGAGGGAATTCAAAGCCAAAATTACAGGAAGGATCAACAAACTATGTAACACTTGGGGAAATATAGGCAAAAAAGAATAAAAAAAATTTGCGTGTAAAAACTAAAATAAAGAGAGGACAAAAATATGAAGAAGAAACAGAAGAACGAGTTTCTATATTAGAGACTGTCAACCAAAACTATAAACATCAAGTTTCTCAGTTTTTAAGTTGGTGTGGCTGACTGATTGACTATGTATGGTTGTATGTATGTATGTGCATATCATTCGCACAGGCCACACCAATGGAGCTAGAAGGCGGAAAAATTTACTCTTTATGTCTACAAATGATCTTTATCATCCTTGATATAGCTTATCTTGTGTGGTAGTTATTTTGCAATGTAAGTTTATACCAAATTAGTTCTAATTTTTTCTGGCTTATTTTTTGGAAATATATTTATATGTATCACAGTTAACACCAAACCAATGGAGCTAGACGGCTGAAAAAATTAGACTTTTATTCCTTATGTCTAGAAAAAATGTGTTTTTGAATTATTTAAACCCTAAATCGGTTTCTAGCCGGGTTTCATTTTACAATGTAGGTTTATGCTAAATTGGTCATTAGTTAGTGTTCGTTTTTTTTTCTAAAAATTCAGCATGTTCAGTCATTAATACCCAACTAAACGCGAAATAAGTAACTCATTCACTGATCTACCTTTTCTTAATATTTTCATTGATCACCCCAAACACAACATGCTGCCCAGATACATTATTCATGTGACGGTTTCTATTGATTTTGTTTTCTCTGTATGTCTTATTTGCACTATGTAATTTAGCATACTCTGTGTTAGGATTTGATTTATTAGTGACTTGAGGTGGAGTTGCTGGTGATTCAATATAAATTGTCCTTTGTTAAAGTCATGGAATGAAACGATCTAATTTACAGAAGCTTCTGGGATTCGAGATGGTTTAGAGAGAAAGAATGAAAGAAAGAAAGGAAAGGAAGACGAAAGAAAGAAAGAAAGAAAGAAAGAAAGGAAAGGAAGACGAAAGAAAGAAAGAAAGAAAGAAAGAAAGAAAGAAAGAAAAATAAGTTGAAAAAAAATTATTAGATAAGAGAAGGAAAAAGGAAGGAAGAAAAGATAGCAGAGGGATAAAAATGAAAGAAAGAGGGAAACAAAAAGTAGAAAGGAAGAAAGAAAAGGAAATCAAGTTGGTAGTTGGAAAAATATACAAAAAAATAAACTAAGAAAGAAAAGAAAGGAGCAAAGAGAGAAAACATTGACAGAAAGAAAGAATAAAGACGGAAAAGACAGAAAGAAAGAAAAAAATGAAAGACAGAAAAAAGACAAAGAAAGGAAAGAGGACAGAAATAAAGACAGAAAGAAAGAAAAAAAAGAAAAACAGAAAAAAGACAGAAAGAAAAGAAAAAAAGGACAGAAAGAGAGACAGAAAGAAAGAAAGAAAAGAGACAGACAGAAAAAAGACAGAAAGAAAGAAGTGAAGATGGAATAGAAAAAAAAAACAAAGACACAAAAAAAGGACAGACAAAAAGAAAGAAGCAAAGACCGAAAAAGACAGGAAAATAGAAAAAGTGGATCAAGGAAATTGTCAATCATGTGACAGAGGTCTTTTGGCTGGTTGCTTTGTTTGGATGATCAATTAAAAAATTGGGAAGAGGGGCTATCAATGAATCAATCATTTCTCTCGACTTTTCTCGTTGTTTGATAAATAATATAAATGACATTTCTTGTAAGTCACTCAAAAGAAACTGTCACGTGGCCAACGTTCCTTGACAACATGCAATGTCATGGGTGATCAATTATTGGGAATTTTGAAGAAGGGTGATTGTTGATAACTTCAACCACTTTTTGTTGGGTGGTGCTGTATAAAGAGAGTCCAAATCTCAGAGAGAAAAAGAAAAGAAAAAAGATAAGCGTGAACACAACTGGTGGCAAATTGAGGGACCGATTTAGAATGAGAATACACTGAGAACAAACACCTTGCAAAAAATCTATTTGGGGTTTCAGAAATCAAAAGAACCATATTTCTAGACATCATGAGTGAATGCTCAAATTTCAAGCATTCAAACTCCATCAGCTCTCACGACCCAATACAGAGGTAGATAGCCGGCCAGCCAACCAGCCAGCCAGTCAATCAGCTAGACCCATTTAAAATCTAACAAAAACGACGTCGACAATTTTGTTTACTGTTTTGGTCGAAGGTTTTTAATTAAAAAAAGGTCTAGGCAAAAACAAAGATAAAAGAAAACAAGAAAAAATCAAAGATAGAAAAAGACAGAGAGAAAGAACAAAGCAAAGCTGAAGCAGAAAAGGAAAGAAGGAACAAATGAAAGAATGATATAAGATAAATAAAAAGTTTCAAATAAAAAAAACAAATAAAGGAGGAAATATAAAAAGAAGAGAGAGAGAGAGAGAGGGAGAGAGAGAGAGAGGGAGAGAGAGAGAGCATGGTTAACTGCAACACATTGGCGAAAAGAAAATGAAATTATCAATAGAAACTGCCTTTTGGCAGCATGCCATGATTGGGGTAATCAATTGCAAAAAATGGACAACGGATGATCAATAGATATGTTACTTCTTTCATCTTTTGGTGATCTAAAAATGTCTGAATTTTCTAAAATGAAGCGGACACGAATTAATGGATCAATCTAGCAAAAACCCACATTGCAAACTGAACCTCAATCTAAAACTAACTTTGGGGAAGTATTTTTTTCGAGACATGTAGAGGAGTAAATGTTAAATAATCCCGTCTGTACGATGTATTGTTGCGGTCAAAGCCTGTGATACATACATACATACATACATACATACGTACGTACATATATACATACATAAGTACGTACATACGTATGTACATACATACATACATACACATATAGCCAGCCAGTTACTCGGACCAATCTGAAAAAAAAGAAAAGAAAAAAACTCTTTTGGAAGTTTTGGTGACAGTTTATAATTCAATATCTGTGATTTTCAAATTTCAGTATCAGAAGACAAACAAAATCACAGTCTCTCATGCTGGTCGAGATTTCATACAAACTCACACTCAGTTTGAAACACGCATGCGCAGAGATGACAATTTC
Source organism: Thysanoteuthis rhombus (assembly GCA_963457665.1). Lineage (NCBI taxonomy): Eukaryota > Metazoa > Mollusca > Cephalopoda > Oegopsida > Thysanoteuthidae > Thysanoteuthis > Thysanoteuthis major. Next base: position 9,055,342 of record OY735215.1, read on the forward strand.
ATGCTCACTCAGACGTACGCATTCAAACAACCGAAATTTATTAAATTACAGTTGTGGTTCCCAACCTAGGGAGAATTTTCCCCAAGTAGAAAATCTAGATAATCCAAAAGGGAGATGAAGCTATTAGATAAAAATTAAAAGAATCAGAGAATGTTTCGAGGTCATGGGTAGTGGGGATGTTTTATGACTGATAAACTCACACATCGATTAACCATTATAACAAGAACTGATATCATTTTGATGCGGGTATCAAATTCGATAGTGGAATTATTATCAAAATTGTAATCAATTGATATTTCAAATGATGCATTACTAATTATTTTCGCTTACTTACCTTGAGTTACATCTACACAGCAGCGACTGCATTTTCATTAGAAAGTGTCATTATGCAGAAGATACATTTAACATGTTCTTTGTTGGATTTCACTTACATGGAAGAGAGAAATTTCATTGAAAAAAAGGGGATCGACCTGAAAAGGTTGAGGGCCACTGAATTACTGGCTGAAAAAAAATCCACCTAAATACAGTTTGGTGCAAAAAGATACAGGTCACACTCCCGTAAAAGGTTACTCATACATACGTGTATACGAATAGTTGTAAACAAGTTCGTCTGAACGAATGTGTAAAGCTTGATTCCTAAACCCGTTAAGCGTCATTAAAAATGTGTTTCAATAAATTAAAGATCAAATTCTGGATTTTTTTTTCCCATCAAGTTACGACCTTACATTCTTAATTCATTTAAACACATTTTTTTTAATGGCGCTCTTCGCATTTGGAACGACATCCTTCGCATATATAAGCAGTTTATAAGGTTGTACTACGATTAAAAAATCTAAATCTATGATTTGATTTTGAATTTAATAAAAATGTTTCTTTAAAATTGCACTTATCTCGATTAAGCTCTTTGTATTCAAACAGAGAGGACTCTAATTGAATTCACATAATTTCTGTGTGTTCTCGTCCTAATGCATAACCAGAAATGGATCTGTACGTTTGAGTTGTATGCTGGTCTTGTAGATATTTCTATGAGAGAGAGAAAGAGCGCGAGCAACCCATTGAAGGAAGAGACAGACAGACAGACAGACAGACAGACAGACAAAGAGCGGGAGCTCGCCGTAAGTAGCTTAACGTTTGGCAACACAAAACAAAATTAGCTATCCAGGTTTGAATCTTTATTTTAGAAACTCGTACAGTAGTCAGCCTGATATAAAAAAAAATGAAGTACTAGGTAGAAACAAAGTCAGTCAATGTAGAAGTACCAGCTAAGAGTGCTGTATTCCTGAAGATCAATTATCCGATTTTCAGAATAGTCCAAACAAGACTTTAAGGTCCTTTGATTATGTTAAATATGGCTTTCTCCTTCCGATTGGATCGGTGATATGAACCATCAATTGTACAGAATATACCCTGCTCATTTCGTTTGGATATTCGAAGTCTCTGTGTACACTGCCAGTCACGATTATTGGCACCCTTGAATTTTTTTTATTACCTACCCAATATCTTAAGCAATAAATGAAAATCTACCTGATTGATATCCTCAGAATATTCAGATAATATGTTCATATTAATTAAGAAAGATTATTCCTCTACTCACAAATGGTAATTTCAAAGTAAAAAATAGAAAAAATGCCCCTGGCATCAAAAATGGGATCTTCACTATTGTTTCATTGCACAACATTCGGCAGTGATGACAGTCTCCAAACCTTTCTTCTAACCATATATGAGCTTCTGACTTCCATTCCATTCTTTCTTTGCAATTAGTTCAAGCTCTTGATTGCTTGCAGGATTCCTGTGGTGTATGCTGGAACAATGACACCAACTTCCAATTGAATATAGGTACGTATATAATCATTGAAACACAGTGCGTGTGAATGAAAATATATGCAACGCATTTAGTGCCTGCAAAAGTACCAAGCGTTAATTTTTATGTATATATATTGAGAGAGAGAGAGAGAGAGAGAGAGAGAGAGAGAGAGAGAGAGAGAGAGAGAGAGAGAGAGAGAGAGAGACTGAATAGACAGTCGAAAACCGGCTCGTGTCGAAAGCTTTTACAAGCACCAAATAGATACAAACAAACTCAAATAGAAACATATTCCAATTGACAACATGCATAAGTATAAAAATATGCTTACATACATAAATACGTTACAGTTATGTATTAAATTGACCGTTTTTTTTTGTTTTTTTTTTGGTTTTTGTTTTCGTTTTGGTCTTCCTGGTTGAATTTTCGACAAATTCTAAACCACAAAATCAGTCATATAAATGACTGATTATACGACATTAACTCTCTTTTCAATTTCAAACTGATGATTCCCTGTATCAGTTGTAATAAAATGATCCCCACCACTCTAGTAGACGCCATCCTCAAAGGAAATCAGACTATTGTTTTGGTATGAGTACAGAATAGGTAAAAATGCCACTCAAACTCTCAAGAACATCAATTCGGGGTCGGAACATCCTCAGAGAAACAGTGAAACATTTGATGCACAAGTTTCATTCCAGAGATATGACTTCTGAAGATCCAAACAATTAGTTGTCAATGATGAGAATGTCAGAGGTTTTGTGGGAACCGATACAAGGACAACTATTCTTTCTAAATGTGCTTATTCCCAAAAGAGCAGTAGGGTGTTACCGAGCATATTTTTCATTTAATAAACAGGAATTTCCATTGGGAGAATATAATACTTATATATTCCTAATGTTACATAAACTTGTGGGTTTGGGTAAAAAAAATCGATTGAAAACTACTTTAGAGAAAATAAGTAAATGTAAATACCAGTTGCAAAGAATATATAATGCTTTTACCTACATACTTATCTTTGATTTGTTCGGCTTTCCTATTACTTATTTCCGAACATCGGATCGTTGCAAGGAATATTTTAACAACCTTTTCGAAAATTATATATGTAGAACGTCCATTCAAGATGTATTCATTCATCCATTTATATATTTGATTATTTGTGTTTTGGTGTCTCTGATACGTAAACACAGAACAAAAAAATAATGAAAGAAAAAAATGGGAGAAAGAGTGGAAGATAGAAAAGAACGGGAAGATGAATAGGAGAAAGAAAGAGAAAAAAAAAAGCAAGAAAAAAAGATAAAAGAAAGCAAGATGTGAAAGAAAAAAAATGAACGTAAGAAAAAAAAGGAGAGGAAAAGGGAAGGGAGGAAAAAGAGAACGAAAGGAAGATAGAATAAGGGAAATAAGGGAATATGTATGTAAACATATTTTTATACTTATGCATGTTCTCAATTGGAGAAGAATGGAAATGGAGAAGACAGGAAGAAAAGGAAGAAAAAGAAAGAAAGAAAACAGAAAAAAGAGAAGTAAAAGAAGGAACGAGGGAAAGAAAGATGGAAACAACGAAAATGGAAGGAAGAACGAGAGAAAAAGATGTTTAACCCAGAACAATTTCAATGTTTCCATCCTCAGAGTGTGTGTGGGGGGGGGGGGAACTGCACTGAAAATAGACCGAAGAAATTAAAGAAAATGTGGGACGATAACAAATGTTTGAACAACAAGTTTCAAGCTATCTGTATCATGGATGACTTTTGCAAAGAATTCTTAACACGAAATAGAAATCAAAACCAGTGATATTCAATGAAAATGTTAAGAACTTTTTCTGTCATTCAATTATGACTTTGGACACAAAAAAGTCTATATATATATATATATATATATATATATATATATATATATATATATATATATATATAATAAAATTTCAGTGGTTTTCATTTATGACACCAAAGTAGTTATCATTTTCGATGTGTGAATTTTTGTTTTTGGGTCAACAGTTTTTTGTTTGTTTTTTTACCATGTAACCGTTTTTAGAATATAAAATGAAACAAATAAATTCTCCCCATATTTTAGGTGGTTTTGCTGTTTTAGATCTGTGATTATTATGGGGAAGTGATTATGTAGTTCTTAAAGTTGCTCGAGTATAATAATAATAATAATAATAATAATAATAATAATAATAATAATAATAATAATAATAATAATAATAATAATAATAATAATAATAACGACCCGTTACACACAAAACCGCACATTCCAAAACAATGAGAAAAAGTTTTACCAAGATTTGAATGGGGAAAGAAGGCAGGACATGAAACCAGATGCCACAGAGGCAAAGAACTATTGGAATAGCATATGGGGGCACCCAAAAAGACACAACGTAACACCGCAATGGTTAGGAAACATGAGAAAAGAACTAGAAGATATAGACAAGGGAGAACCAATAGTACTGAATGAAACCACATTGAAACATACTCTTAGGAAAATAGCCAACTGGAAAGCACCGGGTCCCGACGGGATCCATGGGTGTTGGTTCAAAAAATTCACCACGTTACACGGCAGACTCACTCACCTACTCCAAAATTGTCTAAACGAAGGCAAAGCACCAGAATGGATGACTAAAGGCAGAACCACCCTCATCCAAAAAGACCCAGGAAAGGGGAACATAGCAAGGAACTATAGACCAATCACGTGCTTACCACTTATGTGGAAAATCCTGACCGGGCAAATAGCAGAGAGAATATACATGTCAATGGATAGAAGGGGACTACTACCAGAAGAACAGAAAGGGTGTAGGATAGGAACCAAAGGTGCAAACGATTTACTCTACATAGACCAGACGATCTTAAGAGAAGTAAGGAAAAGGAGAAAGAATATCGCAATGGAATGGATAGATTACAAAAAGGCATACGATATGATTCCACATAGCTGGATACTCGAATGCCTTAGAATGTTCAAAATTAGCGAACTGGTGGTTGAATTCATTGGTAATTCAATGGAAGACTGGAAAGTAGATTTGACAGCCGCAGGGGACAAACTAGCCGGGATAAAAAGGGGAATCTTCCAAGGAGACTCGTTGTCCCCACTATTATTTGTTCTAACAATGATACCGCTTAACAGAATCCTGAAAAACAGCAAAGGATACCATTTCTCTAAAACAAAAGGAAAGGTCAACCACCTAATGTACATGGACGATATTAAATTGTTCGCAAAAAACAGGGGAGAGCTTGAGACTCTGTTCAACGAATTAAGGGAATATAGTGAGGACATAGGAATGGAGTTTGGAATAGAAAAATGCGCAATCGCGGTGATGCACAAAGGGAGGCTTTCAATGACTGAGGGAATTGAACTACCGGACAACAGCAAGATTAGGGTATTGACCGCACAAGACCGATACAAGTACCTAGGTGTCCTTGAATGTGACACGATAAAACGGGAAGAGATGAAGGAGAAAATAAAGAGAGAATACCTCAGAGGGATAAGGAAAATATTAGAAACCAAATTAAACAGCAGAAGTCTAATAAAAGGAATGAACACCTGGGCTGTGTCAGTAGTTAGGTATACAGGACCATTCCTAGGATGGACAAAGGAAGAGCTCCAATCAATGGATAGGCGAACAAGGAAACTTATGACGATGCATAAAGCATTACACCCTAGGGATGATACAGATAGACAATACGTTAAGAGAAAAGAAGGTGGTAGGGGGCTCATCAGCATAGAAGATTGTGTCCAGAGAGCTAAAACAGTCCTAGAAAGATATGTGCAAACAAATAGTGAAGAAATCATAAAGAGCGCGAGAGATAGTGCAACAAACAATAAAATAGAAAACAATGGAACAGTACAGCAAACTAGAAAAGAAAGATGGGAAGGGAAAAAATTGCACGGCGAGTTTAAAAGACGGATACAAGATATAGCAGACGAGAAATCATGGACATGGTTACGAAAGGGAAACCTTAAGAGAGAAACAGAATCGCTCATCATGGCAACCCAAAACAAAAGCATAAGGACAAACTACATAAAAACAAAAATCGACAGAACACAGACAAACAGCAAATGCCGCATGTGTGGTGAAAGAGATGAGACAGTAAACCACATAACTAGTGAATGTAGTCAACTCGCCCAGAAGGAGTATAAGCATAGACACGATTGAGTAGCAACGATGATACACTGGGAACTAAGTAAACAAATGGGATTCAACCATGTGGAAAAGTGGTATCAGCACAAGCCAGAGGCAGTTTTGGAGAATGACAACCACAAACTACTGTGGGACTTTGACATCCAAACTGACCACCTCATCCAGGCAAGATGACCGGACTTAGTAATAGTAGACAAAAAAAGGAAGGCCTGCCAAATAGTAGACGTTGCTGTACCTGCAGACCATAGAGTAAAAAAGAAGGAGGGTGAAAAAAAGGAAAAATACCAGGACCTAGCAAGGGAGTTAAGGAAAATGTGGAACATGAAAACCAGGGCAGTACCGGTCATAGTGGGCGCACTAGGAACTGTCCCCAAAACGCTGAGGGAGAGACTGGAGGAGATCAGGATTAGGGGAAGGATAAAGACCGTACAGACCACAGCACTACTGGGAACTTGACGGATACTGAGGAAGGTGCTAGAGATATAAGTACTGCAACGAATAGTAGCTCTGTCATGATATCCGAAAGAGAGAGGAGACGTTAGCTGAAGACCTTAGGAGACTTATTGTCAGTCAGCCTTCAGCGATAACCACTGGGCAACCGGTGTGAAACTGTAAATCGTAGAATTACAGCGACCTATGAGTACTAGGAGAGGAGGGCTGGAGACTTGAGGAGACTTGCTGTCACTCAAACTCTAGCAGTTACCACCAGGCAACTGGTGTGAGATTCCAAATAGTAATAATAATAATAATGATAATAATAATAATAATAATAACAATAATAATAATAATAATAATAATAATAATAATAATAATAATAATAATAATAATAATAATAATAATAATAAAAAATAAATAAATAAAAAAATACAGCTACTACTATTATTAATAATAATGGGAATAAGATTATTATGGTGATTGATTTTTATATTCCTGTATGTAAGGTGTTACATTATTTTTTTCATATAGAAACTTTGAACTGTGCCAGCAATTTATGGCTTCTTTATTTTTCAATTCAGTATTTTTTTTGTTTTTCTGGTGAAAGTGAGCATTTGCAATTTCTCATTGAGGCATAAGTAGCATAAGGTTTAAATCTTCTGGCAGATGTGTGTTTGTTTTAATGTTCTTATATGCATGAACATTGGAACCGAAAAAACAAGAAAGAGCAAGTCTTCTGCAACCAAAACAAGAAGTTAAAAACAAGTCTCTTTCGGAAGAATATTCCTCTTTGTAGATTGGCGGCGTACAGGAAGGGCAAAAACTTCCGGGGTCATACCACGCAGGGGAACAAAACTGGACATCATCAGAAAAACGGAAACAGTGACTTGGGAAAGTTGAAATATCTATTCCCATGAGATTCATCGAAGAGAAGGTTTGTTTTTCTTCTTACATTGATGTCTCACGAAAAGGGAATTTTTCATCTGCACTCGGTATATATATATATATATATATATATATATATATATATATACATATATATATATATATATATATATGCGTATGTGTCTGTGTGTTTGGATATATGCATAGATTGATAGATATTCAGAGTCTAGATAGGCACTGCTAACTAGCCACCGCTTTGTTCAAAATATCATATATATATATATACATATATATATATATATATATATATATATATATATATATATATATATATATATATATATATATAATGGTGATGTTGATGGTCGATCCCATTGTTAATGCCTTACTCTCGGTCTTTCATCAGAGCTCATCTCACACACACGTACATGAAGACACTCTCACACACACACACAAATATATATATATATATATATATATATATATATATATATATATAGCAATTTTTATTTTATGCAAGTTCCATTGAACAGTTCCAGCATTTTTTGTTGGTTCAATTTCCTCCAATTTTCAGAGTTTATTAATCTTTTTACTCATTCTTTGTTCAATGAAACTTGTGAATATGTGTGTGTGTGTGTGTCTATGTGTGTGCAAGTGAAACGCTTTGACAATCCTATCGTATCCTTTCCAACGTGGGCGTTGATGGATCATACAAATTTGAGCAAACGTTGGCCAAATTGAAAAATACGCTGAATGAATTGAAAATTACGGCAATCAAATATGAGAATGAAACACATTTCGAAATACACGAAACAAATTCAACAAAAGTTATCTTTTTCGTTGCTCCTGTTTGCTTTCCTTTTGAATCAGTTTGCTTGTATTTCCGTTTTGCTTGGCGTATTTTTCAAACTTGGATGCATAATTCTAAAATTCGATTGCTATAATTTTTAATTTGCCTGTATGAATTTGGTTGCTGTTTTTCAAATATTTGCCTTGCTTCAGTTTCAAGTTGGCCAATGAAAGATATAAAGGCTCCATGCATGTGATATTTTGTAAGTCTAACTTGAGTTCGTTAAATATCTGAAACAAAATGTAGCTGCTGGTATTCTTACTTGGGGACAAATCATGCAGGAGAAGACTGCCTGCTTCATGGTCAAACTCCACTCTAAGCGCAACTATTCCAGCGCTTTGGACGAATTTCCAGAAATCAAAAGATTTTCCTCAAAAATTAATTGGAGTGTGTGTGCAAAATTCGAAGTTTTTACTAAGGATGCTTTGGACTGAGAAGAATAAAGAAAAAGAGAAAAATAATTATGGCAAAAATGAAAAAACAAATTATAATCTAATTAAGAAGAATTTGTTTAGCTACATCAGATATTTCAATAACCTAATGATTGACCTTCAAACTGAGAACCATGCAACGTACACATGATAGAATCATGCTCAATCTTGCACGTAAGGATAACAAAACAGAACTATATATTAACGAAAAGACTGGAGTCCGAGACATCAAAGGAACTTTCAGAAGAATTGAATGGCAACGGGCTGGGCACGTAGCAAGAATGTCAGACAACTGCCGAATATTACGTCTCACAACTACGTTTCCCGGAGATCAGGTGCGAGGCTTTGGCCGACACAAAGTATGATTGCATGAGGAGCTAGATAAATTCAGAAAGTACTGGTTCCGCAATGCCCATGATAAAGAGGTCTGACAAATCTTGAGGAGAGTCTATGTCCAACAAAAGACGCTAACAGACTGATAATGATAATGAGATACTTCAATCTAGCACCAATAGATCTTCATTTTCCCACCCCTTTTTTATTTTCCTATCTCCCTTCTTTCTTTCTCTCTTTCCTTCGTTCTTTTTCTCTTTCCTTCGTTCTTTTTCTCTTTCCCTGTTTTTTTTCTTTTTTTTTGTTGTTGATTGATGACATAAAAACAACCCTTTCTTCCCACTTTACCTATCGTTTTAAACTTCTCACTTTTTATCCAAAAGCTGGAAGTCTGAACTCGTCGTTGTTGTTAGGTAAGGAAAATAAAAGTAATTCAGTAGGTGTTAGACAATCAAAGTTACCATTTACTGTTCTTCTAGAGAGCTAAATCTTGAAGTATCACGAGGGAAAGACACTGAGTACTTGGGTAATTGAGCGTTCGATCTGATTTCATTTGCCCCTGTCTAACATAGTTGGGTGGGGTGTATTTTACTCGTGTTTCTTTGTCCACACAGTATCTCCAAATATGAATTTGAATGTCTTATTGTGGAAGTATGGGCCATCGACCTATGAACCAGAGGATTTTTTGAAAATCCCCTCAAGTATCTGAAAAATAACCTTGTGTTAAAATAATTTGTGTTCTGCAGCGTTCATGTTTGTTTAGTTTCTTAAATTTAGACTTTTTTGTAGAGATGATGAAATCAAGGGAAGTAACTTATCTATTGACCATCCATCTTTCTTTTCCTTTTCGATTTATAACCCCTGACACAGTATGTTGCCAAAAAACGGTTTTCTATTGAATGACTAACTGAACCTGTTCTGATTCTTTTGCCTCCCTTCTTCCCACCTCCATTATGTAACGCATCGATTTCGAAACTGGGGTCCGTGGATTCCTAAAGGTCCGTCAAATAATGTCACGCTGGTTCGCAGAGTGTTCCCTCTGAACCTAACATTGGAATTTCGGTTACCGAAAAACATCACCCATAGAATAGCCATAAAATTCATAATAATTGTACACAGACCTTTACAATATATTAGAGTACAAAAATGTACTCAATTTTGTATAGATATGATTTTTAAAGGTCAAAAATTGCTTTTCATTGTTATTCATGAATTGAAATAAAGATGCCAAGAGCCAACCAGAATATTTCTTCTGTATAAAGGGTCCTTGAGTTTTCAAAGTTTGAGAATCACTGGTGTAACGACTGGGCTTTATCCACAAGTACCTGGTTGCAATGGTCTTTGCATTTGTTGTTCGCATTAAAAGCTTTGGCAAACCGATCGATATCTGTTCTATGCCGAGTCTTTCTGTTGACGTCACTTGAAATAGCCATGATTGTCAGTTTGTCATGGCATTGGAGAGAAATGCCTGAAATTGCAATAGGCAGGGCAGAACGTCACCGGTCATGCGCGGTACACTACATACTGTCATTCCAATCGTATATGGTGATTCTTGTAAGCCTTATATATATATATATATATATATATATATATATATATATATATAGAGAGAGAGAGAGAGAGAGAGAGAGAGAGAGAGGGAGGAAGAGGGGATTGAATGAGAGAGAAAGAGAGAGAAAATGAAAGGAAGGAATATTAGGTGGAGAAAGAGAAAGACAGACTGATAGAGACAAAAACGGAAAGAGAAAATAAAAGGAGATATTGGGCTATAAGCTAAAAGAAAAGCATTATTAATGTGTGTGGGTGAGAGAGAGAGAGAGAGAGAAAAAAGAGAGAAAGAGAGAGAGGTTGGAAAGAATGGAAAGTAGTTGTATGAGAGAATCAGGACCAAGTTTGAAGGAAATTTGAGAAAGGGAAATTGTATAAAGGAAGATAGATAAAAAAAAAGTTGTGAAAAAGAAAAGAAAAGAGAGAGAAAAAAAGAAGAATGTTAGAAAGAGGAAGAGAAACTTATATATATATATATATATATATATATATATATATATATATATATATATGTGTGTGTGTGTGTGTGTGTGTCAATCAGAGAAATTCATTTTTGAAGAAAAAATAAGGATGAAAGAAATTTCTAAAAGAGATGGAACGTCACTAGTCGTGTGATAGGCAGCTCTTTGTCAAATCTATAATGCTTGATGTATTAACTAACCTTCATTTTGAAGTAGATATATATAGTTGAAAAAGAATAAGTTATCAAGTATCGAAAGAAATAGAGAATGAGAGTCTGCAAAATGAAGAAAGATGAAAAGACAACACACAATAGAAAAAAAGAAAGAAAGAAAGAAAGAAAGAAAGAAAGAAAAGCCCCAGATATTGTGAAGATAGAAAGCGCAAAAAAGATAAGAAGAAAAACTTTTCAGTATTTTATATCCTTCCAATCGTATATCGTGAGTCTTCTGACCTTCATTGGGAGAGAGGGAGAGAGTGAGAGAGAGAGAGTGTGTGTGTGAGAGGGAAAAGAGGTTGAAAGGGAGATAAATCAGAAGGAAAAGAAAAGGGGTTTTTTAAAAGCCTTATTATATTCGAAAGAGTCTAGTAGATGGGTGGGGGAATACGGCAGATGGGGAAAATAGATGGAGACAGAGGCGAAAGAGAATAAAGTTGTATGGTGAGTAGAAAGAAAGAAAATCCTAAGGAGAACTAGCCTGGCTACTTTAGGGCCAAACTTCACTCCTTCTTCTATGTTGAATGGAGATGATTCCTGCAACTTTAATGCAACAGAGACAGGAGAGAAACATGCTCAACATCACATGGAGAAATCGAGGCAGCACATTATATTAGAAAGCAAACCGAAGTCGGACAGATCATAAAATCCATTAGATTTCTCAAAAGGCAATGGGCTGGTCATGTTGCTAGAATTTCAGACGATCACTGGACATCACAACTCACAACGAAGACGGAAAAAACATATCAAATCAGTTTCAAACAGTGCGGAAGATTTGAGGACGAATTAACCGCACTTATCAAAGTATAATGGTAAATACGATGCCTGACAGAGAAGAGAGTGAGTGAGCGTAGGTCTTGGGCAAACGGCTCTCTGATGTCTGACTAACTTCTTCGGGAATAGTAACTGCAAAAGACAGTTACAAACATTGTAGACCTTCATTTCTGAGAATACTTTCAAGAAAAATCCGTTTAATTGAAACAAAATTCCACGCAATGATATTTTTTCATCAACCTTGTGACTTCGTGAGGCCCTTCTCCAAGCATTTCATTTTAAAACACTTTATTTAATACAAATATCGATTTCTTCTCTCTTTCGATCTCACAATACAATTGTCTTTCTTATGGGGAGGGGGTGTTTAATTTGGTTTGTCACAGCTGTTATCTATGAAGAAACCATGAATACTATATTGGATATAATATACGGAAAGTGGACGTAAAAGAGGACATGGAGAAAATTTGAGAATGGGAGATTGGTTTGAGAGAGAGAGAGTGAGAGCAGAGACAGAGTGTGGATGAAATAGAGAGATAAGGGTGGAAGAGAGAGAGGAGGGGTGAGAAAGGGAGAGGGGGATGGAAAGAGGTGAATGAAGGAAGGGGACATTGGGTTGATTGCGAGAGAGAAAGCAGAGAGTAATAGTGAGAGGAAGATAGAGGGAAGGGAAGGAAAAACGGAGAGTAGACAAAAAAAAAGGATTGAGTTTGGAGAGAATTTGAGACTGGGATATTGTATTGAGAGGAGAGATAAGAAGAGACAGCGAAAGAAACAAGCGGAGAGGGGAAAAAATCGAAAATCGAGGAGGAAAGGGAGAAAAAGATGGTTCGAAAGAAGAGATAGAAAGCAATATATACATATATATGTATATATATATATATATATATACATACATATATCTATATATATATGTGTGTGTGTGTGTGCACGTGTGTACGGGTGTGCTTCAGTATCTGAAATAAGTGAGTCATAGTAGTTGAATATCAGTCAGTTGATAGACATTTATGTCTCTTCTCTCTTTACGTCTTGGCCAATGTATCTATCTTCTTTACTCTTATAAACAATTAATTGATATCGTTTGAAAGCTCCAGGTCATCGAAACTCCAAACCGTGATGAAAAACGAGAAATAAAACTCTGTAAATGGCTAACCATTCCCAATAAGAGATTCAAACGTGCTTCCCTTTTAATAGAACTCTGATGAAGATATCGCAATTAACGCTTCCTTGACGAGGTTAAATTTCTGCCTGAAACAAAGTGTTATTTACCTGTAGGTATCGGGTTGCAAAATTCTGAAAAAGTGTTTTCATGAAGGAGGGCTAGGGTTGAAATTACCGTATTTGATAGCGTATGACCCTCCCTTCTTTCAACCGAGGATATTAAGGAAAATCGATTTTCTCATTCAAGTTCTGGAGAATGAGAATGTGCAGTCCAACAACAAAAGTCACATTTACCTTTTGGGCTAATTGTTTCTTAATTGGGGGACGGGCTATGCCTTCAAGTATGGTATCTGACTAAACTCAAAAGAGAGAAATAGGTAGATAGAGAGATCGATAGAAAGATAGATATGAAAGGCGGATAGATAAGAACTGACATCGATAGATCTCGACAGAGTGAGAGATTGATAGTTAGATAGATATGAACTCACGGAGATAGGTAGATAGTTATGAACTGATGTGAACTGTGATAAATAGATAGATAGATACATAGATAGATTTGAACTGGTAGAGAAAGATTAATAAAGATATGAACAAACTGAGAGAGAGATTGATTGAATCCGTGGGTTCGCTTTTCTAATATGAACACCACAAAATAAATTGATTATGTGATGTTATTCTATTCCTTTGGAGAGAGACCTTTCATGGTTAGAATTTCCCATCTTAACTTGGTTTGCACAAATAATATTAAGACCTGATTTGTTGCTGACCCATAAAAATGATTTCTCTATTGCAAAGGCCAAACATGAAAACGGGATCCGGTTAATAGAATTGAAGGAAAAAGCAATCAGATAATTCGTAGGGTGTGGGGAGTTTGGGGAAGGGAAGGGGGATATGAAGGACGGGTGAGATGAGAGGAAGGAACGAACGACGGGAAGAAGGAAAACTAAAAGAGGGAACGATTGAAAGAATTAGGAAGCGGTTGGGGAAGGAATGAAGGATGGAATGGTGGGAGAATGAAAGAAGGAAGAAAGACGGAAAGAAGAAAAAAAGAAAGAACAAAAAGGGTGAATAAAGAAGGGAGATAAAAGGGAAGAATAAAAGAAAAAAAGAAAGGAAGAAGGAAAGAAAAAGGGGAGGTTGAAAAGTAGGCTTACGGAAGAAAAGATGTAGGTATTAATGAGTTAAGGTTCACAGAGAAACGAAGAAGAGCAAAGAAGGGGGAAGAAAGAAGAAAAGGAGAAAGGAAGTGACGGAAGATATTGATTAAAGACAATTAAGAGAAGTTTTTAGTGGGAACCATATCTGATTCTATGCCTGAAACGTCAGACCTTTCACAGAATTTCGAGGATAGCTGATGTCCATTTCTTTCTAAGAAACATGAGGCAGATACTCTTGAGCTGCATGGTACCCTGAACAGAACAAATGACAGTGGACAATATAGGTTTGCCCCTTTGAAATATGAAAATCAGAATAGCCCCGAGCAAAAAAGGCATAATGGTAGATCTTTTAGAAGATGCTAGAGAGGTCTATCTCCACAGACTAGTGCAACTATTCACAAAATAGCTACGATATAAGAAAGTAACCAAAAACTCCTATCTAGGAATAGTGACTCCAATACTCGAAAAAAAAGGGGACGACAAACACTTACCAACTTGTATCTTTACTATCTATCATTTGCAAATTATTCCCGAAAATCCTTACCAATAGATTAAGAGGCCCTTTAGACGAGAACCAACCGTGCAAGCAAGTAGACTTTAGTGACCACTCGAATATTAACCACCTAAACAAATTAAACCAGCTAATCGAAAACACATCAGATTACAACAGACGACTTTGGAGGCCATATTTTTTTTTAGCGATTTTTACATCACTATCAGTCATTTTCAATATCAAACAGAGTTAAACTGTTCAGTATCATGTTAGAATCGTATCTCGTTCAATATTCTCACTATTTGATTTTCAGCGTTTGTAGTTTGCTGTTTGTTGTATGTCTTTATTATTTTCTATTAATGTCCCAATGACGTCATTTGTTGGCATGTGAGTGTTAGGAATTTTTTACCCTTTGGAGGAATTTTTATCAAATATCAAATTTATTTGAGCAATAAAACAATTAATATATTATTAATCAATCAATTAATTAATTGATATTTCAAATACACAACTTCCCCGACTAAGGAGCATTTTGCTAATTATCGGTCTACTTGGCTTTCTTTATGAGTGCTCTTATTATTTGCAATACATTAGTGCAGTTGATTTTATATAGTATTCAGGTATTATGCAAAAAGTATTTAGCAATTTGCTACATTGTTGTTTAGTGGTTCGTATATTTTTATATTTATTTTTATTTCGCTTTGATCTAAGAGATGGCAGGTTATGCACTGTGATAAAGTTGCCATAGTATGTCCTATATATGGATTAGATGGATGTTCATGATAGGGAACATAATAGTCTGACTATTTGGGGACTTTCCACGACAGAATTGTTGGTGATAATCAAGTTTGATTCCCTATTTTTTTTATAATGAAATGGGGAAGTGTATTTTTATGGTATTTCCGGTTGCTGGTTTATCCTGTTCAGAACGACAGTTATGCATTTGGCTGCAATGGAAAAAAAATGTTTTTTTTATTACTTTTGATGTCATTAAGTTTTATGATATAAATATATATATATATATATATATATATATATATAATGTGCAAAAAATCACGATGGCAACAAAAAAAGACCCGTGGCTAAAAATGTGATTCTCAGAGTCGATATTTCGAACAAAATGTCTGCTACAAATAGAAAAATACGTTATCTTAATTAGCCTCAAATCTTTTTTTCTCCAAATTGTCAACTTCACATCGTATTACTTGATCTATATCCATTTTTTACCACACACACACACACGCACGCACACACACACACACACATATATATATATATATGTGTGTGTGTGTGTGTGTGTGCGTGTGTGTTTGTACGTGTGCGTGTGCGCGCACGTGTGTATCAAGGTGTTGGCTGATCCAATTGTGTTGGTAAGCGTTGGTGTGCTTTCCTTTCGAAACAGGATGCATACTAGGTGGCAGTGCATATGTACTTTCAAAGTGCCAAAAGTAATCCACAACTGAGTTACGTGATACTAGTAGCAGGGAAAGCTCCTTGACATTAAAAAGGTGTTACTTGTCAGTGTCTATACACATTAAAAGTAGTCTGATACATCTAGTATTTGATTACTTGAAATATCCCTCACTTTACGAAAGTGTTACTTACTTCATCTCTTAGTACATTAGACCATTTTATTATAGCAAGTTTTATGATACATAAATAGATGAAAATTGAATAAGAAAAAACATTGATGAAAATGAAATGATTAAGATATGGAATATGAATATATCTAAATCTTTATTATCACTTCTGTCATAAATAGTTCATTTGTTGAACTAATAATTCATAACAGTAATATCTATCCGTACCTAGCATTAAATAATGACCTCGTGTATCAGAACTAATTATGTGAAGAATTGATCTGAAATTATCTTTAAAAAATAGATCTTTTATCTAAGATTATTCCGAAAGTACTAGCGCAGGTATTGGGTATTGTTGGTCCAAAATGACCATACGAACCTCAGAAGGTATTTTTTGAAAAACAAAACAAAACGAACCCCATTTTTAGATGGTACACTCACGCACATTTCCAAGTTAGTATCTCCAAAATGTGATCAATAGCTCACTGAGATATAGACACAAACGGGAAAAGAGAGAAAAATATGTAGCCCACTTGGCTGATTGGTCAGATGGGCCATTTGTTGAACTACAGTAATTTGATAGAAGATTTAGTATGCGTGAAAAATGGCAGCAGAAGCTTGATGAGCGATATGTATGCATGTATGTATATATGCATGAATTAATCATACCGTTTAGAAAATTATGCTTCATATGTTTCTGTTGATGAAAGAAGGGGTGCTAATACAATGTATTTGTACTATATATATATATATATATATATATACATACATATATATATATATATATATATATATATATATATATATATATATATATATATATATCGATGAGTTGTGAGGCTACGGCATAAACACTTGCATTACACTGGGTCACAAGGAAACAAAGTTCAAAGAACCCTGCATAGGACATGTTTTATAAGGTAACGGTTTTCAATGCTAGGCAAAAACATTAGTCCTATCATACTTGTTCACTATCAAGGCATGCCAGTATTAAAACTTTTGTTGGGACGTCTTATGTAGGGAGAAGTGGGTTCATATCTTCTAAAGAGCATGAATGCCATCAGGCCCTGAGAAACCTTAGAGGAGATTCAGATTCTCTTTATATGGCGGGTGATCAATTGATAAAATAGGAAAGAAATGGGTGATCGACGAATAAGTAAGTTCATTCGCTTAATCTGGATCCTCTGGGGATCCATCTTGCAAAATGGAGGATTTTTGCCGACTAAAACTCTAATTCTGCAACGTAGCCGACGAAGCGTTAATAAATAAATACGACGTTAGCTTTCTTTCAAATTTCCAAATATGATTCATATCAGTTCTGATAAGATAATCTGTCACTCTTGCCGATGATCCGATGATACCGTCGAAGGTGAAATCGGGCTATTGTTTTTGCATGAGTTCAAGCTCGGTAAAAATACTGTTCAGGTTCTCAAGGGCATCAATTTCGAATTTGGAATGGAAACCTGCTCAAAAAAAAACAGTGAGATGTTGGATCTACGAATTCAGTTCCATAGATATGAGTCTGGATATTGATTTAAATGGTGGTGGATGATAATAATTTAAGTGGATGCTGTAGAAACTGATATAAAACCAACTGTTTGAGCTCTTGCTCGAAGTTCATAGATTTCAGAAACAACATTAGGGGGTCACCTTGCATATGTTCCTTTTATAAACGACCATCAAATGTTGGACAACCTGATACTTATGTAGGTATGTATATATTTTGTGTGTTTTTTTGTTTATTTCGTTTTTTTTTTTTTTTTGCAAACATCAATCGATCAAAAAGAGATTTTAGTAAGTATTTAATAAACAAGAGAGAGGGAGAGAGAGAGAGAGAGAGAGATGGGGGGAAAGTGAATCTTTGAAACGAGAGAAAAGATATCATTTGAAGCAAAAGAAAATCATAATTAAGTAAATTAATAAATTAAGATAAATGTACACGTCCCGCCCTCAACGAACGATCACTTTCGTTTACCATTCCTAATGGTATTAAAACGGTGTTCCTTCTTGAAATATAAAGCGGGGTCGAATGAAAGTTAAGGCATAAATACGTGTGGATAGAGATTAGTTAGGGTAGACTTGAATTATGATGATTGAGGGCGGGAAATGTTTGGAAGCATTTGGCTGTGGAATTTATGTATTTCACAAATATTTTCTTCTTTCTACCTCTGCCAACGAGGTTAAAATAAGTATATATGTACTTATTTCTTCTCGTCTGTCTATCATCATAGAATCTCTGAAAGTTCTTGGAGAATTCCAGTGGCGTTTTGTTGAAGGGTAGGTCATTAGCTCTGGGAGAATTATTAATTTTTGTCGCGGACCAAGGAAATTATTCAATTGTCACTTATCAATTCATCGTTGACCCACAAATGACGGGGCGAAGCTGGCTACATTTTTGTCTCTCTTTGTATTTCTAGATGTGTGTGCCTATATGTGTGCATGTGTATGTGTATTTGTATACATATGTGTATGTGGGGATGTATATATGTGAATGTTCACGTACGTGGGTGCGTATTTGAGTGTGTATGTATGTGCATGAGTTGGGGTATGTAAGTCTGTAGGTGTGTTAGGCTGAGTATGGATGTGTGTGTGTGTGTGTGTGTGTGTGTGTGTGTGTGTGTGTGTGTGTGTGTGTGTGTGTGTGTGTGTATATGTCTATATTTTCCTTGCTATATTTTTTAGGTTACAATCTTATAAACTTCCAAGGGTTCATTAGTTGGCACAGATTAAAGGACATTTTTCTCTCAAAAGAGTGTCATTTTTTTCCAAAGATGATTTTAGATATATATTTAAAATAATTAGTTTTTTTAGGCTAGGTCTATTCATTCATGCATGGTTCGGATATTTTCTAATACATTTATATCTATTCATGTTTATCAGTGCTTCGCCACAATATCTTCAAAAGTTCTCAATGAATTTCAATTCTATTTTATGGTAGAGTATCTAAAGGGATAGTCTAATGAATAATTGATTGAACATGATTGATTTTTCTCATTGATAGATATTTTTCATGCATTAAGACGATAGTCCAAATATGGAAAATTGAAACTTACGCACTTATCTACTCTACAACGCAACACGAACGAAAAATGGAATGAATATCAATTCATTTATAGATATAAACTGATATTCATTCAGTTTTTGGTTAGCTTTTCTTTTGAAGATGTATGTGCTCTCTGAGTGTTTTTTAGTAATTTGTTTGAACGTTGTCTCAGACGTAAACGATTTTCGTATGAAAAAAACAGGTTAACTATGAAACTTCATGTATCAAGTTGATGCACAAAGGCAGGGGGAGCTCCTCAGTGGTTCGCATTTTCCTTTTATTGATTTGAGACGGATAGCGTTTGATTACGTGGTACCAGTAATAAGAAAGTATCTTAAACCAAATGAGGTCTTCCTTGAACTTTCAAGAGCAGTGATTCCCAGGTTACTAGAGTTCTTTAGCCCCCCCCCCTCCAACTCAACCCAATTCTAAATTTTCACGTTATTTTCTACCATCATACTCTTCATTGTACGCTCCCTTAGTTACAACCCCCCTCCTTGGGGCCAAATGCCCTACCTCTGGTTGAGAATTATCTTGATGGTGTCTTTCGCATCCAGAAAACCCTTGTCCCTCTGGTTCACCTCTTCTCTGTCAACCGCAGCAGCGTGCCAATGACGAGCCTTTTCTTAAAATGTCTGTCGATGACACAGAGGCAATGGTATGTCAGTTATGAGACATGTCCTGAAATGTGCGTGAAAACGAGGCTGAATTCCTCTGCCAAGAACATCAGTGTAATGTCAGAATACAATGCCGCAGCTCAGTTTTGAACTTGATTTGCCAATACAGTTGAATATAGACTTGGAATTGATAACCGTTCGGCCAGATCAAACCTTCACTCCACCCATTCTATTGCAGGGCGTTGGAGTAGAATTTTTACGTATATGATTTTCATAATCAAACTCCTGTTAAAATTGAAGGTTCCGTTCCTATAACAATAACAACAATAATCATCACCAAATTTTCGGGAGTAAACTCCCCTGTTTGTCTGTCTTGTCATCCGAAACCAATCCAATATATCAAATTGACATTTCTCTAGCGTGATTCAAAATCAAAACCAAATGATTGGTAGGAGACTTTCTTACCGACTCCAGTACAAAAATGCAGCAATCATGTTCCATTGCAATGTATGAGATTAAAGATTTGCCATCCATGGAATGTGAACAACTCTCTTACCGACAGAGGCAAACCGACGAATTTTTTTACGATTTAGAAGAAAAAGACATTTTAAATTGATTATATGCAATACAGAAGTTATAGTTACAATGTTCATTTGGAATGAAGGAAAAAAAACAGGGTTTGACCCTGCAGTATCCAGGCTTCTTCCTTAAGTTGTGTATTACTGCATGGAATTTTTGGATGTTCTGCGGAGTTAAAAGATAATTTCTGGAAATAATCATAAGGTTTCAATTACATATCCTGTAGGCATGATTGTTGTCGGCAGATGTAGAACGTATGAGCACCGAAAGTTTACGCCCATGATATAAGGCAGGGGTTCTCAAATTTCTTAGGTTGCGACCCAGAACAATTTTATGGAATATCCTCATGACTCACTGACGTATCATAATATTAGTATGTGACCTTGCATAAACAGAAATCTAATATGATACACGCTCCCTCATACACACACACACGCAAACACACACACACACACGCACACACACACGCACACACACACACGTGCACACACACACACACACACACACACACACACACATATATATATATATATACATATATATATATATATATATATATATATATATATATATATTCTCACAAGTAGGATACAAACATGCATATCTACATAGCTTGGTCACAGGTACATTTTGGTAAAGTCTGACTGAAATCTAACTCTTAAGATGACACAAACAGTATAAAGAATTCATCATCATCATCCTTCCCCTGGATTTGCCAGACCTTTCTATCAGGCGTTGCTAAGCCAATAGTTTCTTAGTTAGTCCTGCTTGTCACGCAAACTGTTTTTTTTTTTACTGGCTTGAGTTCTGCATATGATCTTTTGGGTCACAGAACAGACATGTCCTTTGAACGTTCGAAAACTGTTTGCTTACAACTGTTCACAGGAGGTATTCTAATAATAAACTGACATTGAAGCAAGGAAAGTACTGTTTATTTGTAAAACGTTCTACAAACGGTTGCAAACAGCAAGTGACATAAAAATAGTCCAAAAGCAATGGTTAACGTTTGTGTCGGGACCTTTCTTACACGCTTATGATTTTTATTATCTTTATTAATTGAAGAAAATATCTTTAAAATATCTTTTGATAAATCTTATTCGAGGAAATACCATAAATCATTATTGTTAATTTGTACAACTCCTACTTACCTTCAGCTTAAATTCTTAGGTTGTTTTTTTTTTAACTGACCTGAATAAAAGTTATAATAAAAATTCCCTTCGACTGACTTCAGGTCTTCTCCCCTGCTCGTGTAAAGCCTTTAAAAATCTACTTGAAGTATTTTTTATGCATGGAAGGCGTTAATAAAAAATATCATGATTGTTTCTAGATTAAAAAAAAAGGAGACACCTTCCTTGCTTAAATACAACACAATGGAAAAGAAGAATAGGTAAATAGATCCTCAGATAAGTTTTCGAAAATTTTTCAGACCGTTTAAAAAGGATAGAGCAAATCAAACTGAATGTAAAAAGTAGTGAGTCTTAAAAAGGTTTAAGATATTTCCATAGAATAAAATTAAATTAAAAATATCTCTATCCGACAGTTATGTTGTTATGTTGCTACAATTTAGTAGCACTCTCATATCAAAAATAAGACTTAGAATCCTTTTTTAAATGTTAATCTAAAACCAATAATAAATTGTGCAAGCACACTGTGGTCCTTTGATAAATCAGTCTGAAAGAAAAATAAATCGTGTTCTAATCTATACAGTTAAGGAGGTGCGTTGATAAATCAAGTGTCAGATTGAGAATGCTACTCGCAAAATTGAATTTATTAATGATTCTAATTGGTAACTGCTACAATATATACAATTACTTATAAGCCAGCGTCCGGTTATAAAACAGTTTAACAAATTATTTAGAAATCAATTTGACATGGTGTTATGTTCATCTGATATACCCCTCAGCGCTAACTTTAGGTTTGCTATCGTGGCTCTGACTACGCTTTCTCAGCGTACAGAATTCTTGAATAAATATCTTCCTTTTTCAAATTATCAAGTATTAAGATAAAATCTAATAATATTTGACAGCTATAAGAATCGCAAACACGTGGCTAAGTTAAAAATAAAAAGTTCACTCATGTGTGACTCACAGCAACTTGATTTATTTCAATTAGATTGGCACACACATACCAAGAAGATCACTTAATTTTGAAAATCACAGGGTGGAAAGAAATATTACTCCAAACAAATTATTATGATAATTTTCATCACAAACAAAGAACTACCTGCCTGCCGTTTGCGCTCGTGTGTGTCCGGTTACCTTCGGCTAATACTCTTTGTCCAGGCATTTTATTTCAATGAGACTGAAACTCATCAAAATTGTTTTATTTGTGATAAACAATATATTCGGATTGATAGTTAGATTCAATTTAGCTTCTTTTCATGTGACATTTGAATTGACACTCGATATAAGCGATTTTTCCATTGTAAAAATCATTTGTGGCAGTTTTTTGAAGGTCCGACATAATTTCCCATTTTTTTTTTTATTGAAAAACGTTTTAAAACGATTAGAAACATTAGATGCAGGTTTGAATCAAACCAAACGTTATGCAAACGTCATTCACTCGTTTGCACACAGGCTGGACATGAGTAGAATTATAGATTGACGTTCGGCTGCTGCTTGCAAACAATTGTTTCTGCTCAGGACGTAGTGACTCGTGATATCCACGGGTTGTCCGACATTCTTGCAACCATTGCCAGTTTTCTGGTCGATTCTGTGATATCTCTGACTTCCATTTTTCTCTCATATACTGCGCTATCCTATGATTTCTTCATGTGATGTCCAAGGTAGATTGAATAGTTCATTATCTTCGACTCTGCCTTTTTCAATGTTGATCGTTGTTTTTTTGTCCTTAACGTCTCTGTTGTACATGATATCTGTTTCATTAAAGTTCATGTGATGACTACCTCCCTTCCTTTCTTTATCAGTTCATCTAGCATTATTTTGTGACCGTGAAAGTTTTTTTTTAACAAGTAAGTCGATGGATAAACTATTGATAAATTCTGGCAATCGTCGTTTTCAAGACTATTATAACTGTTATTATACAATAATTTAACAAAAATCTATCGAATGAAATATTGAAGTATTAATAAGAATAATGGATATATTCATACTTCAAATTCACCATAGAACACTGAAGTCAACTCCGGCCTCCAACACAGACAGGTGTTTGACAAAAGTTGATACAAAATACCAAAATAGAAATAAGAATGACGAAGAAAACCTCGATGATGATTATTGATACCTCTCTAATATCAGCAGAAAATAAATAAAGAGAAAAGCATTTTCCTAAATTTCTCTCAAGCTTGATTTTTTGTAACCCCTATTCAAACTCTGGCCAATAGAGTGGCTTAACATGTAACATTTATCATTCAACTATCTGGAGGGGGCAAAGAGATTGAATTCTTATAGCCCGTCAAATATTGTATTCATTTCTTCTTCTTTGTCTTCTCCCCTAAATTCTGTTTCTGTCGATCGATTACGTTACAACGGATAAAAGTAGGATGGAAGAGCTGTGATATCATTAAAAAGTGTGACATCATCAAGAGAAAATCTAATCCGATCTATTCTTTCAGCAGCTTCAGTAATCCTATCAGAATGTACGAGGACTGCATTTTTGTGTTTAAAAACAGCCAAAAATAGGGGGAAAAAAGCCAAACAGTTTTTAAATTATCCCACTAAAAGAAAGACTACTTGCTCTCCTTCTTTCTCTTCTCGTTATTACCACGGATGGTGGCCGCATCGTTGAATTTATGGTTCTTGTTTCCTTCCCTCCTTCTTTCACTCTCTGTTCTTTGCCATTTTACCAACATTTTTTCTGTACCGAAACCGCAAACAACCTATGATTCCACAAAAGCTACTCGTCCTATTTGATGTGATTCTTTAGCATCTCTCGAGGCTTTAATAACCATCTCTCGTCTCCAATTACTCGCCATTTATTTCAGTTAACAGTTCATAGCTGTAACCTCTCAGCAAAACTATTAAATTCTTATGGTATCAAAAAAGCATCCATCTCGCCTCATTATGTACAAAAAACGAGATCTTCAGCACCCGGAGACTTCCGGTCTACTCATTCCTAACACCTTTGATGTAATCGTTAACCATTTCTTTTCCTTTTCAGCACACACACACACACACACACACACACACACACACACACACACACACACATATATATATATATATATATATATATACATATATATATATACATATATATATATACATATGTATAAATGCGTGTGTGCACATTATTATTCTGTGCATATGGCCTCATGAACAATGTCATCAGGTTAGTTAAACATGGCCAGTTTTCAGTAAAACCTACGTTTAGCTAGCTAGGCCTGTCGATGCTTCGTTCTGCGCTCAGCACCTTGTACTGCCCAATGTTCACCCATTTAGGTACTGTCCAATTACCAGTGATATTACGTATCCAACGTGATTTAGCTGTGTCGGGGAGCTTTGTTCTGAATGCCTTGCAGAGAGGTATCGAGTACCATCTTGAAAGTCTTTGGCATTACCCAGCATTGTATTACTCTGCAGCCAATAGGACTGGGTACAGGTGCAGGTCTAAGATGATCGGCTGCTTCTAAATTAGTGGCCTCCTCAGGTTCTATCTCGGTCTACGTGTCCATTATATACGGCATCCGAATTACAGCCTAATATACCCAACTCCGTGCTTTCGCAAAGGCAGGTAACTAATTGGCTATAGGAAAGTGCAACAATAAATGCGGAGAAACATAAAAATGCACATTAAATATAAAACGAGCGATCATTTCACAACTTGCTGAGCAGTTTTGTTGGTTTTGGTTTTGGTTGTTAAGCTCAATTAGAGGCCACTGATCAAAGATTACCAGAAGATTAAATTAAAGGTGAAATTTACCTTTTTGTACTCAAGTTCTTTATATAGGTTTCCATGTCACCATGAAGTTACGCATTCCTATTAGGAAAAAAAAACATTTTAGTGAGTCAAAATGGTGTGAAGCGATGAAACAATTACCATTAATCTATACAGAAATATTTCTAGCGTTCGCAAGCCCCCCCCCCAATGATGGTATTTTAAGCTCAGTTGTCAGAGGTCGGGTGGTATGAGGTATTAAAGACTGGTAGAGAGATAGTAAGACGTCTGCAGTGTCAGTATACTGCCATTTCTCTCTCTCTCTCTCCGTCTGTCTCTCTGTCTCTCTCCGTCTGTCTCTGTTTCTCTCTCCCTCTTTAGTCTCTGTGTCTCTCTCTGTCTTTCTGTCTCCCCCCCTCTCTCTCTCCCTGTCTATCCTTATATACATGACTTGCTAATCAAAAGATCTGAAAATTTGACTTGGAAACATTTTTCCACCGTGTCCCAGTTTTTGCACACAAAACGTATCCGGAGCCTTAAAACATATATTCCCAAATCAGAAAATTCTTTGAAGCAAACATGTTATCACAAGTGGATAACCTTACCGTAGTAACATTTGAAAAAAAAAAACAAGAAATAAGCCCCATTCCCAAAGCATTTAACTTATTCTGACTGCAGTAAAATCTTGGTTATCTTTGTGTCACACTTTAGATATGTGAAACTATTTGCACCGCAAATAGTGAAAGATGAATTCCAACAAAAACAAATTATTGACACCTCCAGACCTATATAGATTGATCACCGGACTTATTCTTTTAACTATATCATGGAAAAGTCAGAAAAGGCTGTAGATACCCATGTATGTAACAATGGAAATAAAATAAATCGCAGTAATGGTTATCTCCTAATGTATATGCAAATATTCCCAAATCTGAGAAAAAATCCAGAATCTGAAACACTCCTGGCTCTAAATATTATCTAATAAATTTACTATATCAAAGCGTTAATTTCGCACCATTTTTTCTTCTTTTTTTTTTTGCTTTTTATTATTTTTTTTACTTCATTTTAGGCTGTCGAATCAAAAATGACGAATGCAAATTTGAGCAATTTCGCTAAATGAGTCCAAACAGAAACCAACAACGAACGTGCAGCTCAACATTGGTTCAAAGATTAAGGAGCAGAAACGAGAGCCCTGTAGGTATGGACATCCTTCTGTGATTGACAATATCCAATTGAGGGCCATTATTGAGGTGGACCCACACAAAACAACTCGAGAGATTGCAGAGAAACTAAAACTTTACTATTTATGAGCTTTTTGGCATTTGCATGAATTCGGGAATGATCATGTCACACTAATGATCCTGGATAAAAAGTAACAAAGCTTACATTTTAAGCAAATGACCTTGTAGAAATTGAACAAACGAGGCTACGAAATCCTATCTCATCCAGCTGAACCCCTTCCCAGACCACCCTTCAATCGACCACCAGTTTTTCAAGCATCTCGTCCTAATCCTGCAAAGGAAGGTCTTCAACAACCAGTCAGCAGCTGAAGACACCTTCGAAAAACTCAATGGTCCCAGGACCCAATTATTTGTAAGATCCCACAATAAATGGACTTGTTTCTAATCAGCAGAAGTAAAAGTTCTTATCAAGATCATATAAACTGCTTTAATGGACTACTATAAGTACACGTGTGAACGGAATACACTTATAAAAGCTAAGTAGCGACTTACTGGATCAGTCTGTTGTAAGGATAGGGGGTTTACAAAAGTATACTCATCAAGGTGGCAGTATGAAGTTTTTTAGACCAGATTCCGATAAAGATAACGGATTTTCAGTCCTTTTCGCTCTGGTACGTCTCAATTTCTGCTACAAACACGATTTGTTTTCAGTTTTAAAGTGTACGAGGCAATATACACGGAGGTTAAATGAAAATAAGATTGGTATTAGAACTCTCCAATGTAATAAAAAAAATATTAGTATTATATGTAGATATACGAAAAAAAATAACATACGAAAGGACTTCTATAGGATAGGTCTTTTACCCACTGCTATGCCGTGGTTAACATTTTTTTTTGTATTGAAAAATAAACCAAAGTTTCCATATTGCAATACCTTACAAATATGAAAGTCAAATGGTTGATAGCTTTTCTTCCAAAATGCAAAAAAACAATTTCAGAATAGGTCTACAGGAATATTGATGCAAATGTTCAAGTCTTTGAACAAAACAGTATGGCCAGGAGCGCTGGAATACACAAACATACGCACATAAAAGAAGATATGAAACCTTGGTGCCAACGGCTGTACATTAAAACATGAGTGAATGAGTGTTATTTGAGGTTAAACTTACTTTCAAATCAATCTCAGGGGTAATTTGAAATCCATTTAATCCTACCTCCCAGTAATCCAACCGTGATTTTGAGTTAACGTGGCGTAAAGTGAAAGAGGGTTACTTTGAAATCGTTACACCGTGGGGAAGCCTGTAAATATATTTCCACGTCACGGGCCAAAAGTATCATTTTCAATGAAGGTGTGAGCTAGCGATATTCATTCCGTACGTCATTCTTATTTTTCATTTCTTTATTTTCCATATTATGTACCACAAGGGGTTGCTTAAGGTGTTTGGTAAGAGGTTTGCTCTAAGCTGACTATTAGTAACCATCAGCCAATACCATCAACATGAGTTTCTTTCAGTTTCCAAGTTGGTCTGGCTGGTTTGCTATGTATGTATGTATCACGCGTACAGGCTGTGCCAATAGAGCCAGAAGGCTGGAAATTTGAACAGTAATCCCTACAATATCTTGAAAAATGTTTGATTTTTTTCATTATTTTTTTTTAGAGATTAGGTGAACTTGCAATGCAAGTTAATGATAAATTGATCCCTTGCTTTGTGTCAGCTTGTTTTTATTTGTTGTTGTTGAAAATTCCCACTTTTTTAATGATCACTTAACAAGAAAACATAACCATTGATCAGCCCTTTCATCCATGTTTCAGTTGATCACCTTGTAATGTCATTTTACTGGAAAAAGTTGGTCACATAACAGTTTCTATTGAGTGACTAAACAGACCTCTTCTACTAGTAGTAAAGCCTTTTTGTCACTTATGCATTGAGTATTATCCTTTACACCAAAAGAATTATCTTTATTCGCTTATTGTCATGATGCGCATTTTTTCAGTGGGACCCAAACTATTTTCCATGCCAAAATATACTAATTGAATGATATATAGTAGAAACTGAAAGCTGATAGGAATGCTACTACCTGAATTTAGGGATAAAATGAATATTGCAGGATGGTATGTGGCCATCTTTTCCCCTTCATGGAGGGGTAGAATAAATACTACTTCCCCACCTTTCTTTTCTTTTAAAAACTGTCAACCAAAACTGTCAACGTAATTTCTTTCCAGTTTTTAAGTCGGTTTGGCTGTCTGGCTATATATGTGTATGGAAGTACACAAACTATTTCAAGCAATCCCGTGAGCAGTCTGTTGTTGCTTTCTTTCTGTCATGTGCGTTTTAGAATTTGAAGGTCAGCATCTGGTCTTGAGAGCCACCTTAGAGCACATGGGCGTGGTGGAATGATGGCGGGTGATCAGGCGAGCTAATAACACAGCTATCATCTGACATGATAAAGCAATCATCATTTATGTAGGTATGTAGGTATGCATGTGCGTATACACATACGGCCAGATTGCAATACATTTTTAGAGGCAGGTTCAGTTTTCAAAGTTTATTGATACCAAAGTTTCTTTCCAGCAGTGATCACACTTGTTCAGTGAAAATTCAGATTTCTTTTCAGTGAACACTTTCCAATGAGATACAGGTGAAGCTACTAATTTACTATCACATTTTTTTCAATTCTTTTAATAAATTGATCATCCCCAACAAGGCATGCTGTCCGGAAATGTTAGTCGTACGATGGTCTCTACTGTGTGAATAACTAAGACTTGTTACTTTTTTCTTTTTATCGGAAACGTGCAGGAACTTCCTATTAAAAGGAACGGAAAATGTGAACAAAATAAACAAGGGAGTTAAAAGGGTCTTCAAAGCAAACAATCCCGCCCAACTACAGATATACATCAGCAAATAAGACAGGGATATGTATCTGAGGAGATGGCGAAAGAACTGGGGCCGGATGCTTCATGCATTCCCTCAATCAAATGCTTTCTAGCCTAAAGGAATTTCAACTTCCTTGAAACAAAAACTCTACCCTTGTGCCTTTTATACGCACCAAACATACAACATCAACTGAATTCCAATCACATTTAAGTTTCGCTTTTCATCGTCATCATTGTCAGCTTTTTATCCCCAGGATTCGCAGGACTTCTCCATCGTCGGAGCCGTAGAATGAATACCTTCTGAACTTGTCTAGTACGTCTCGCTATCATATCTTCAGTTCGACACAGTTTTGCATATGATCTCTGGGGATCCATATTGTCGGTGTTGATATCCAGTGGTTGTCTGATATTCTTGCAACATGGCTAGCCCATTTACATTTCGAGTTTTTCAATAGATTCTATGATATCTCTGAATGGCTTTTTCTCTCTAATGTAAAGTTCTATCTTGTGATCTCTTGTACACGTTCCTTGGTTCTAAGTTTGAGAGTGAATCATTTGGTTTAATTCCATGTTATAGCTTCTTAGGTGACTATCGAGAATGGATGCAGACCCTTTTTGACTTTGGAATTTTCTTGTTTTGAAAGTTTGATCTTACTCTACCGAAACTTATAGCAATCCCTCGTTTGATTTTATCTTCTTCTGAAGATTTGGTGGACAGCCGTTGTTCTATGTAGATGTAGTGGTCTACATTCTTCAGATCTCCATATTTGGTTTTGATCATTGAGTCTATTTGAGGAATAAAATCGTCACAAGACTAAAACCGTTCTTGAAGGTTGCCTGCAAACGTGTGTTCCTTACGATCATTTTAGCAACAGTCAACAGTTTATGAAGTTCCATTTATTATCCACCGGGTTATTTTGAAAGTAACATCATGGCACACGTGCGCAGCTCAGGAACTGATCGGTAAGTGTTATCAGAACGGAAACAACATCAGCTGAAAAGAGTTTGAATTTTGATTAAAGCTGTGTTTACTTTGCATTGATACCCCTGACATTGACGAAATGTATTGTCACTGGCACGCCTTGATGATTGACAGAGGAGACAGTTGATAACGATTGGGACAGATATTTCGAATTGCATGGCATTTTCAGAAATCCTTATTTTTAGCTGTGTGTTGGATTCAAAAACTATATTAGATTAACATCCTAAGGGAGATGAATCGCCGCCACCCATTTATGCCTCTTTTTACCAAGTAAATTTTCATCAATGGTAATAACAGAAGATAAGCATGATGAAAGTACTACCAGTTTTGTTTGAATCATAAATCTATGAAAAAAAAGAGAAAAAAAGAACAAACGAACTAAGGGATCAATTTGGCTTAAACTTTTATCGTAAATTGAATTTTAAAACACATTAGGAGTAATTTTTCCCTACTGAAGGAGAGATGTTCATGAGTGGAATTTCAAGCTTTCTATAAAAACAAGAAGGGCTGCAAAAACTCTGGATAAATGCATATAAATGTCAAAACATATAACTACGCTTAACCCAGCAACAGTGATTGATCCGGTCTGTTGCGGATAGTGATGATTGGTAAATATTGTTTTTTTTGTGAGCATATATGCTATAAACACATCGTGGACTTTTGTTTTATTGTGTTCGGCTATGTTCATTAGATTCAAGCGTTGATCATCTCATTTGCAATTTTTTTTCTCATGAATGATAACATATTTTTATCCCTATTTCATTTTTGATACTTTATTCCTGATAACTTTTACTTTTGATACTTTATATTTCATTTTGTTATTTTAAAAAAAACTTCGTTCAATTTTTGAGAAACAGATGTGTTGGTTATCAAGTGATAATCAGAAACCATCAAACAAAACTGTAACCAAGTAACAAAAGTTGGGAGAAAAGTAACTTATCAATTGATCGTCTTTTTTTTAATTGATCATCCCGAACATAGCATCGTGCTAAGGACGATGTTCATGCAACAGATTTCAATCGAGTGACTAACCACATGTATTTCATTTCATGGCATCAATAATTATCAAATTTGGGAGACAAATAAGGAAATCTTTAAACGTATGATTTTTGTAGGGAAAAAAACCTACCAGTCTAATTGTACTGAACAAAAAAGAGGATCTTAGTCCAAATAATTGATTGATAGAATAATTAAAAATGGTTCCTCTCAGAATGTCAGACGATCCTAAGAAATACCGAAACAGCATTCAATACGCCTCTGCTCTCCAAGCATAACAATCAGAGTCAGCTATATCGTCGGAATACTCCTTAGAAGGGTAAGCAGACTGCTACATCTGATTTGGCTATTTCTGCTGAGGAAGTAACTCCAATTGAGAAGTTACAAGCCTCGCACCTTAATCCTATTGTTCGTCTTGGCACTCTAAAACAGCACTCTAAACCATAGGTTTAGAGTGCCGTCACTCACAAGCACGCCTCACTTCATCATAAAACTTTATCAGCTCAAGCACGACAGCAATCCTATGTTCTTGCCGTGTGAACAATGTGTGGGCCTCCAGCGGGCGTGAGAGGTAAAAGTAGAAGGTGTGTATTTTAAGAGACAACTCCAAATTAAGTATTTACGGCTGGTTTCCTTTGTACGTGTCAGCTTAGTGATCTTTGCAAGTTTGCAAGTCCAGTCAAGATCGGGACTTTATTCTTTCAAGATTTTATGGCCACCCGTTGACAGGATTCAAGTCCACCGAAGAGATAACTCCAATTGAAACTTAGTGCAGTGGTGGCAGCGATGGTGAACCTATAAAGCACACGTCAGCAGTGACAAACAGCAGGTTTTTAGGTGGCACGAAATGAACAAATGTTTATGATTCTATTTTCCTACTACATTTTGAAACTCAACGTTATATTTTGTTAAACTCTTAATTTCATAAATGCAATTGAAAAATATGCGGCTTATGGATAAACAATCAGTTGAAACTAAGATACACATGTACATTGAAATGAAATTCTGATAACAGGATCAATCAAAATTTTGAAATTCCAACATACCGTGCAGAAAAGTTTGCCATCAATGGCCTAGGTGTACTCAATGAGCAGCTGAGTGCACAGGGGACATTTGTCCAAATCAAGAGTTTTCAAAACTATTTGCCCATGGACCTTCTGCGAGTTTGGCAGACTAACTAGCCAGATTAGAGTATACTCTATTAGCCACTGAGTGCACAAGGAAATTTGTCTTAATTAGGGGTTTTTCAAACTATTCGCTCAGGGATCTTCTTCGTGTCTGGCAGACGTAGTAACACTGTATAAGCTGTTGATTCCACAGGGGAATTCGTCCCAATTAAGAATTTTACGGACTGTTCACTCATTGGCCTGCTCAACGAGTGTATGGGTCAGCAAGAAACGTGGTAAACCCTCCTTAATATTCGTTCTATTTACCGAGCCATGATTATTTTTGACGCAATGTTTAATATTTAATATGCATGTTACGTCTTGTCTTTGGAATTCGTTCAGTCATTATTTTTTTCCTTGTTTTTTTTTCTCATCACCAAGTATTAAAGTATCGTTATCTGCCCCTTGTTGACCCCCATTTCATGGCACGTTGAAAATTTTACTGTGCCATAGCTGGAATCCTGCGAATGACATGGTGCAAACCTTTAATTTGGAAAGCCTTAACTGTTTCAGTCTTATCTTCACCTTCTCCCGAGCAAATTAAAGTAAAGCAATTTTTTTCCATTTGCTTGTCGTATTTGTTTGATTTACTTTTCAATTAGCTCGGGAAATGGCATAGTATTAAGTCGACCTTAGATCTTTCTGCAATATTTCTCTTTTAATGTACATTAGCTTACGTAAAATACTTGCAAAATTCCAATTATAATATAAATGACTGCCAGGTGTGTGGAGCTGTGGGAAAGGCGTTCCCTTACTTTGTTCTGGAAGAGGAACGTAGAACCCACTCCATATATCAGAAACTGTCAATTGAAACTGTCACCAGAACTGTCAAAAGAGGTTTTATTCAGTTTTCAGGCCAGGCTGAACCAATGGAGTTAGAGGGCTGAATATTCAAACATTCACAGTTCATTATGTCAACAGAAAAAATGTTTAAGCCCACCCAGAATGATTTTGTAGTGAGCTGAATTTAGCAACATAAGTTTACTCTATGTCTTTTTTGATAATTCAGACTTTTTAATGATCACCGCCCAACAAAAGCTGTCTTCCAATGTTTTAATTGATAACCCCTAACTCAGTGGCATGCTACCCAAAGATAGCAAGCTCTTGACAATTTCTATTTTGTGACTAACCAGTCAGTTTACTACTGAAATACAACTCTCTCTCTCTCTCTCTATATATATATATATATATATATATATATATATTGAATCAGGTACCCCAGTAATACACAATTTAGCTGTTGAGGCTTGATTCGCTCACTATATCGCTACGTTCGCTAGAACAGACAGCCCTGCATTCCTACAATGCTATTTTTAGCACTGCATCGCTATTGGTGTTGGCTGTGAAACCGTTGAGTTGCTCAATGCTCGATGAAATTTGTTTTGTCGCCTAATTTCAGTGACGGTCAGTCAGTAAAACACTTTCAATTTGATCCGTCAGTCTATAAAGTCAGATTCGAAAAGAATCATCAACCAATGACACATTGTCGCAATGTTGTCATTGGAACTTGGACTGAGTACTCTTCTCAACCATCGATGCATTGTACATCAAACCATAAGAGATTATCAACATGGTTTTCCTTATCATCAGCCATTAGGGTCCATTGTTTGTACGTAGACCATCCCTAAGATTCGCCACAATTCTCTATCATCGGTGTCATAAACACAATACTTTCTGAACTTGTCCAGTTCTTACGTTTTGCCGGCCACATTCTTGCATATGATTGCTCAGGTTCCCTATTGTATGTCGTGATGTCCAGCGGTTGTCTGACGTTTTTGAAACATACCCAGCTCATTGCTATTTGAGATTTTTTTATGATTTCTATGATATCTATGACTCATGTTTCCTTCTCAAATATACTTTGCTGTATTGTGATCCCTCCATGTGATATTGAAAACGATTTTCTTATATGCATATTGCATCATTTTCAGTTTGAGGGTCGATTATGGTCCATTCCTCAGGTCCGTAGGTGACTATCGGGGGAATGCATCCGTTATATGGCCCTTTTAGCACTAGTGGGATTTCCTTGTTCTTGATAGTTTAGCTTACCCTGCCAGAAGCTTGCCAACAAAACTCGTGACCGTCTCTCTCGTCCGATCAGCCTCGCAGATGGTTTACGGAAATGTATTCTAAAGTTCGAGGTCAGATGTTGAAAAAAGTGTTTTATTTTAAACAACGGATGTTCATTTTCCTACATAATTCCTTCCCTTGTCAATGCACCTAATTCAGTGGTAAACTCCAATCACACAGATCAAACATCATAGTGAAATTATCAAATCAAAATTCAGCTATTGACTTATTGATCCACTTCCATAGGTTTGTAAACCACAGATCCAGATAAACAACTCACTTTTGGTCTACTCCACCATTTTCTTTAAGGCTCAGAATTTCTTTTATTTCGACCAAAATGCTGTCTTATTTCGCTACGCTGCCCCACTCTCACCGATAATTTGAAGGTAAAGATTCGAGTTAGAATAATATGTACAATAATCCAATAACCAATAAGATAATTCGGAAATCGATCAAAATATCGGAATACCAAGCTGAGATAGTTTGTATTCACTCTACACCAATGCCATCTTCGGAGCTGGGGGTAAAAATAACGTAGGTGAAGTGAGTGGCACCACTTTGGGTGCTTGTCACCTCTTAGTCTGTTATCGCTAACGAGCTAGTTAGATCGTTATATGATATGTAGTGCCAAAAGACGGAAAATTGGAGCCATGGCCAGGGTAAGGGCACTACTTACTATTTTTGAGTATCCTACACAATATAATTGCGTGTGTGATTAATTGGTCGTCATTGTATGTTATAATAGTCAGCAGATTATTATTGGCCATTATTTTGGCCGTTTTATTTTCTATACAACTGTAACATCAACAATAATTTCTGTTCTTATAAAAATACTTTTAGAACGTAAAAATATTTGACAAGTTTTTGGTTAAAAGGGAACTACATTGTTATCCCAATAGATCGTGCGTTGATATCAGATTCTATAAAAAAAAAAGAAACTCTTATTCCAGCTCAACAATACTTTCTCAGAAATAATTTTAAAAAAGGTTCAAAACATATATATATATATATATATATATATATATATATATATATATATATATATATATATACACACATACATATATACACACACACACTGGTGTATGCATTTCATATGTGTATGCAGATATATGTATATATGTATATATATATATACATGCTGGTTTGTGGTTGTATATGTAATCGTATACGCTATGATTGTGTGTGTATCAGTAAACAGTAACATGAGTTATGAGACGGCTCGAAAACTCACCCTCCAAAAAATATTGATCGAAACAATCAGAGTTATGATTTGAATCCAAGAAATATACGAAAATAAAGAGAACATTCTATTTTAGAACTTCAGAAACATTTCAGACAGCGAAAATATATGAGCCAGTATCATCAAAAATGAGAACGATTGTTTGAAGAATATAAAGAGAAGTGAAAATCTTCAGTGTCTGACACAAGAACACACAAGGAAGGCCAGAGAATGATCAACCGAATGCTGTGTTTAGCAACAAATACGAATCGAATAGCCTGTTTAGTCACCTAATAGAAACTGTCACATAGACCAATTCATTTGCCAATATGTTGTACTGGGGATGATCAATTGAAATTTTGAAAAAAAGGCAATATAAATGAATGAATCACTACTAGCATCTTTTGTTGGGCTGTGATCACTGAAAAAGTTCAAACCAGAGAAATAAAGAAGGTGTGAATGCTGCCTGAAACGCACCAAGGGACTAATTTATATTTAACTTACATTGTAAATTGGAAGTCCCACTAAAAAAATGGGGAGGGGAAAATTTTCTTGGTGAAAAGATGCAGTATTTTTTTTTTCAAAATGAAGAGTAAATATTTCAATTTTCGTCCATTTTGATGTATCTGTGCAGCATTCCCACGAGGCAGCCAGCCGACCAGAATCACTTGAAAACTGAAGAAACCAATGTTGACAGTTTCAGTTGAAGGTTTCTTATTATGGGAAAACTTCATTCCAGTAGCTAGCAAGACCTTGGTGATGCGATCTTCTTACATTAACCCTGTAAAATAGTTACATAGTGACTGCGTTCTCACTATGATGTCTCCCTGACGAGTCCATAATGGATATTGTCCTTTCACGCATGCGTAGGAAAGTCCTCTCTGTTTAATTGCCAATTAACGTTAAAGATTCCATGATTTCCTCACGAAAGAGAAAATATAAAGGCAATACGAAGGTATAGATAATGATTCTCAAAGTGGATATTCAAGGGGGCGCTGGGGGGCTAGAGGCAGTAGAGAGTGAGTATGTCTAGCGGACATTGGAAGTCAAAGGGTATGATGCCTTATATCACAGATGTGCTCTAAGCTACGGATGCTTAGAAAAACAAAAATATTTCAATGTATGTGAAAAAAGCAACTGACAGTAAAATCCTTTTTGATACAGTGTAGAGAAGATGGTCCCAATTGTGAATTGTGAATTTTCTCAACCTCGCTTATTCGCTGTTACCAACAGTGGACTTATAATAATGCTGTGGTTGATCAATTACTGATTCTAAAGGAGAATTATTATCAAAATCAGTTAGCCCCAAGCAAATTTATTCAAAATCTATTGGAAATTTGAAAAATCAAGAAAAACAAGGAATTTAAAAGAATGAATGCTAATAGTTCCAATTTTTATATCCTTTGCTTAATGTTATCAGTCGATTACTGTTATCTGAAAGAGTATCCCAAAATCAATCATAAGTGATCCCCTCTGCATATAGAATAATTGAAGCGTTTCATTCGCTGGAAAAAGATTTTACGTAGACCAAATGAAAAAATACTTTAATTTGTTACACGTAAATTTATGACTTTCTCTCAGAGTAATATTTATCATGTTTAATCAGAAATTTACTCCGACACAAATTAACAAATTTAGCTTAATACATAAATAAATCTTTCTTTCATCAAGGTTATTTCGATGGTCCAAAGAAACAGTTTGTTATTTTTCCCTGTGCGTCAGACCTTAAAAATTATTTAGTTCAACATCATTTTTCTCTTTCGTATGTGATCCTTTCTGTAAGAACTGACAACTGCCTCAACGGAAAGACTATGGCAGCAACGATGATGAGAGAGAGGATAGGATGACGTTCTATCTAAGCAAAGCAACCATTCCAACTGCCACCGCCACTGCCTCATTTCTTCCCCACAGAGAGTAGAGAATTAGTGTAGCAGTTTTATGCACGCGGCAGCAAATTCACCTCACATGGAATTGGTTCTTGCGTAGGTGGGAAAACCACTCACCTTCGCTTCTATTGCGTTTGTTCTTTTGGAACTTTTTTTTTTTTTTTCAACTTTCTGTTTTTGATTTTTTTTTCTCCTCCTGCCAGCTTTGACCTCGGGGTCTGGATTATTTTAGATTAGCTCAGAATTTGATCTGCTCTGTCAATTTTCTCCCATGTCGATGGCGAAGTTGGTGTTGTTTGTTCGAATCCTGCGTTCAAAATGCAGTAAACAGCAGTTCTTCACCTATGCTCATATTGCGGTAAATGATCACGTTTCCCAAAATAGATTTTATTCTGGTTCAACTCCCGGTGAGTATATATATATATATATATATATATATATATATATATATATATATATATATATATATATATATATATATATATGTGTGTGTGTATATATATATTCCTATGGACTCCATGTGGAGTATACGGCCACAACCACCCTGCTCTGGTTTCAGAAGCAAGTAATTTTTACGGTTTGATGTTGTTTGCCCAAGTCCCAACCTTCACCTTTGTCCGAGCTTGAGACCAGCAATAGTGACAGAAAAGCAGTACTTTTTTTTCAAACTGCTCAAACTCGGTCTGCTGATTCTGTTATCAATGTTGGTAACTGTTAGGCCACTTATCATCTTTAAATAGATATTTGCTTTAGCAATTATAAACCTATAATAAATTAGCTAAAATAACTTCCCCGAAGAAAATTAAAAATCTACTTTTGAAATGGAATGAATTCCATGTACACTCTGACTCTCAGAATTGGAGCGGAGTAACACTTTGATTCCAAGCTGGGCGTACATATACTGTGATCCAAGGTAGAAATACAAATCCATGCACGAATAACCCAGTGATTTTTGACATGCCAGTACAACTCAATGCGCCACAACTCATCATGATAATGTCAAACCATGATTCACTGTCACCTACCAGTGCATGTTTCATGAAAGTCTGACGGGTAGTATCCAATTTTTTTTCTATTAAAGACGTAAAGCACATACATAACTTTTCTGCTTCAACAATTTTTAGATGATGACAAAGGACTGATTTGCCTTTCAGTTGAGACGTACCAGTTGCCGATGTTCGAACCCAGGTAAAAAAAAGCCAGAATTCCGAATGTTGATTATCAAGCCAGGTAAGTAGGATTCTCACTCGCAGACTGGCGCGGCATAATTCTCTCTGACCTAAGTTTAATCTATCAAACTGTGTGCCGTAATGGGCTAGGTTTAGTTAATATGAATCAAAAAGAGACCTTCTAAGATTCTCCAATAGCATGTAATTAGTTCTGCTAGAAGTAATTGCACCAATATGTCCCTCAGGATCATCTTGCAAGTCATAAGCCTAGAAAGAAGATGGCGTATGGGGCCAGTGACGCCACCTTTAAGACCTGCTTGCTGCCGAAACCGCTGCAAAATCACCCTAGGGATTGCCTCAGCAAGTTGGGCTCAAAAGTCAACAGAAAACCGATTCAACTAACAACAATTTAATGACAAACACAAATCAGGATCGGGACTCAGAACTCTGTTTAAGCTTAGGGAATCAGCTTGGGTGGAAGATGGAATCCACTGGGGATAGATGAGAGCTGGCAGTTTAGAGTGGGGGGATGCTGAAGATCAGTCGATTGCATTAAGCCAAAGATGTATTTTGAGTGATTCCTGGCTATTGTGAAACCTGACTTGTTAGAAAGAATTCAAGTACAAATAGATAAGAGACATCTAACTTGAGCCTTCAGTTGAGTAAGTTCAACCTTCATGAACAAGAAAACCTCGCTTGTGCTAAAATGAAGGGCATACAACAAATGCATTTTCCGGACGGAGCTGAAACATGGAACCTCACCAAAAGACCGACTCCTAAATCGAAAACCATGCAACGTGCATATGAGATTATCATGTTCAACATAACATGGAGAGCTCAAAAGACAGCAAAATATATAAGGGGGAGAAAAGGGGTCCGGGATATGATAGAATCCATTAGAAAACTTGAATGGCAATGGGCTGGTCATGTTGTACGAATGGCAGATAACTGAGGGATTTCATGACTCACAGTGTGGATCCCCAGAGATCACATGTGGAACTGAGGCCGAAAAAATATGATATGGTGTGACAAACTGGATGGGTTCAGAAAGTACTTGCTCCCTGATGCCTATTATGGAGGGGTCCGGTGAATCTTAGAGAAGGTCTCCAATGTCTGAAGCTCAAAGGCTGATGCTGATGATTTGATGAATGACACTTATATTTTTTTATTGGAATGAAGAGCCTACTCAAAGAATAAGTTTGGAAAGGGGGTTTGTACCATTCGCAGTTCTTTCTAAAGAGCTTACTCCCTAGATGGTCAGATTGAGCTGAAATTTTGTACTGGGGACTTTTGGACCATAGCTCATCTTTTATATACATCAAACTATAGAAAGCATCCATACACTGGTTCCAGCTTTGGTCGTTCCTGGTCAAAAGACTGTCTCCCACTGTTTTAAGTACAGAGTTTCAAAAACATTCTGGACTGGCTCTAACTATGCTGAAATATTTGATTACATCGAGATAATAAAAAAATATTCCCTTCAAAAATATATGATTGGTGCTAGAAATCGCCTATTTGATATAAATGGAACTCTTACAATAGAATTAAGTGTTTGGTCACATGACCATTTTAGACCATACAGAAGCAGATCTTGTCCCATGGCCGATTGGGGCTTTCCCTAGAGAGGCCCGCTACTGCCCTGTGAAGTCAAGTCCAAGGGGCTCATGATTCATCCTGAACTTCCAGACCAGCACCCTTATGTTCTTGCAGCAATAGCTGCAAGGGTAAAGATATTTCAGAAAGTCCAATCCACACGTTTATATGTGGTTTTTCTTACATTAAACCGACCTTGTGTTAGATCTTGTTTTCGTGGGTGCTCATATAAATAGGACCATTAAGGACCAGACCGACGCAGATGTAGTGTCATGGCCGATTGGCTATTTTACGCATGAGATGTGGTGCAGCACTGTGTTGTCAAGTCGGATGGGCTAAGGATTCGCCCTGGGGCCCAAAGATTATGTCCTTACGACAATAATTGTGAGGGCTACAGAGAACCATGAGAGTCTATTAGGCTGATAGTCTACTCGCAACACTACATAATATGCCCTAATAATGAATTGAAAGTAGTTAACTGTTTCCTACACTGGACTCTTCCATCAGAAGAGGGGGGGGGGTGATAGTTTATCGGAGGAAATAATTCCTACCAATCATTCAAATAATGCAAACTTAGAAAGCGAATTCAAAATTTTCCCCTAAAAACAAAGCTTTTCAATCCAAATATTTCTGTGATTTTTCCAGTGATATTATCTTGTCAATTCATATGATTAACTGGTTTCTTTTGTCTTTGTTCTCTATCCATAAACAAGGAATCTTCAACTTGAAGATAGCAAGTTGGCTGATGAAAATATATCCGACCACCCATTTCAAACAATGGACTCTTCCCTATTGAAACTTCTGCGAAGATCTTTCGATAACATTCAAATATAGGTTGTCCCTGCTAATCAACAGTTTGGTCAACGCCCCTTTTTCGTTTCTCTCTAAAAAAAAAAATGCAGAGAGTAGGACTCCGCAATTGCTTTGCAGCGATCTATCATAGAGATAGTGTGCACCCAATAGCCCTATCTTCAACACACGTGTCGTGTACTTCCCATCACAAGGACCTGATCCCATCATGACCATTTTGGTAGATCAGGGAATGCTCAGAATTTTCTCTTAAAAGTAGCCAGTCTTAATTGCTTTTTCGTTTTACGCCTGTCCAGCTTACGAAAAGTTTTTATAGGAAGGCTGCACTTTCATATAGTGGTGAAAACTGTATACTTATGGATTTTCTTTTCACCGGAATTTAGTTGTCTGGTAAAAAAAAAGCTGATAGTTTTGCCTTGCCCGTATTTCTTCTAACGTTACTTGCATATGAACGACGAGGAAATGTTTAATATGACAGACACCGGGACTACATGTTTAAGCCCCATTTTGTCACATTGCTTTTCCCCATTGACAATTCAGAAAGCTACTTACTGAGAAAAATGCTCCAGAAAAAATGTCTTTGTGTCAGGCTACCTACTGCATCCGTTGGATCAATTTACGCTCCTATGATTCAGCACTATACAGAAAATACTATTTCACACAATTTTCTTCAATTTGATGGTTGAGTGATTTTGTGAATGTCTATTGGGAGATTTTCAGAAGTAAATCTTATTTTTCTGTTCCTGTTATCCTTTTATCCTTAAGAATATTCTCTTATGTGTATATTCTCTTTTAACCATTATTTTCCAGCCATTATTCGCAGGTCTGCATGCGTGACTATTTGCTTGTTTTTCGCATACCCCAAAGCTTTGAGAAAATTACATGTACCAACATAAGTAAAATGAACCGCTGTAAAGGAAGACTTCTTTCGATAGGATGACTCCAAAAATTTCTATCTCCGAAAAGCATAAAAAACAAAATACAGAAAAAAGCTGAAAGGAAAAATAGTGCTTTTTTTAAATTTCTTTTTTGTTTTATTTTTTAGAGTTTCTGTACATCCAGAAACGTAAACATTCAAGCATACATAGACTTTAGCAATGCTGAAAATTGCAGAAAATCACCATTTATCAAGTATGGAAGACTAGAATGTGGACAAAAAAGGAAAAGGAGAACTTCTGGCTGATATCTTGACCTGCAGCTCTTCTGCTCGGTGCTATGTTGAGTTTTGTCACATAGTTGTGAATGAGAACATTTCAAAGTTTATCTAGATCCATAAACAAGCGCTCAAGTCTGAAAATTACTGATGATTGATACGAGAAATAGTGGAGCATCATTGTTTGTCAATGATAAAAGGTATAATGAAGAAAGAGAAACGAAAAAATAGAAGTACAAGTTTGTATCTGGACCTACAGCTCTTCCATACTGTGTCACAGAGTCGGATAGAAAGAATCTTTGCGTCTCACTGGACTCAATCATTATTCACAGACAATCTTTGGCAAATAAAAGTTTGTTTTTCTTATCGTTTTTACAAAGCACTGCCAAATCAAGAGGAAAAGGGATTACGTTTCGAATCAGACTCACAACGCTACACGAGAGCTTGAAAGTTTGTTCCCATAAAAATTGCATATCAGGAAATTTCTACCTAAATAGATTCATCTGATATATCTATGTAAATATATTTCGTTTTGAATTCATTTTTAAGAAACCGTCAACCAAAACTGTCAATAGTTTCATTTTTCCGTTTCCACGACGGTCGGGGGGGACTATGTATGTATGTATGTATGTATGTATGTATGTATGTATGTATGTATG
This sequence comes from Thysanoteuthis rhombus, assembly GCA_963457665.1. NCBI lineage: Eukaryota > Metazoa > Mollusca > Cephalopoda > Oegopsida > Thysanoteuthidae > Thysanoteuthis > Thysanoteuthis major. The sequence goes on from OY735215.1 coordinate 9,098,435, forward strand.
AATGTATGTATTTATGTATGTATGTATACATGTATGTATGCATACATGTATGTATGTATGTATGCATGCATGTATGTATGCACGTATGTATGTATGTATTTATGCATGTATGTATGTATGTATGCATGTATGTATGTACGTATGAATGTATGTATTTATGTATGTATGTACGTATGTATGTATGTATTTATGTATGTATGTATGTATGTACATATGTATGTATTTACGTATGTATGTATGTATGTACGTATGTGTGTGTATGCATGTATATATGTATGTATGTATATAGGAATGTATATATATATTTATGCATGTATGTATGTACGTACGTACGTATGTATGTATGTACATATGTTTGTATGTATTTACGTATGTATGTATGTATGTACGTATGCATTTATGTATGCATGTATGTACGTATGTATGCATGTATGTACGTATGTATGTATGTATGTACGTATGCATTTATGTATGCATGTATGTACGTATGTATGCATGTATGTACGTATGTATGTATGTATGTACGTATGCATTTATGTACGCATGTATGTACGTATGTATGTATTATGTATGTACCTATGTGTGTGTGTATGCATGTATGTATGGATAACACGTATGTATGTATGTACTTATGTATGTATTTATGTATGCATGTATGTTTGTACGTACGTACGTATGTACCAGGGTAGTCCATAGTAATTGGACTAAAGAGCTTAAAATTTTAACATTTATTCCTTATGTATAAAGAACGTTTCGTGTTTAACCTCCCCCTGCCATACACAAGTTTTTACTCGGAGGCCAATTTGCAATATAACTTCATGCTAAATTGACACATTGTTCGTGTCCTTTTTACAAGATATACGGAACATGTCTGGGTAGTTTTAAAAGAAACTTTCACTCGACCAATGTGTTTTGGCAACGTGCTGTTTCGGAGTGATGATTTTAAAATGCACGAAAGGTTTGATAAGTGAATAAATCATTTTTCTTATTTTTCGTTGGGTCGTGATAACTAAATAAAGTCCAGATTTTTTGCTGATCAATTCAGCACTCACATTGCAACACGGGTTCCCACTAAAAACCGATTCACGGAGGATTTGAAAAAGAATTTTTTTTTTTGTACATGAAATGTGTAAATGTTTGAATTTTCATCCATCTAGCTTAAAGCAATGACCTGTATGTGTGATACATACATAGCCAGCCAGCTAGACAGATTAGCTGGAAAACTGAAAGAAACTTATGTTGACACTTTTAGTGACAGTTTTGGTTGGTGGTTTCTAATGATGACACCAATACATCAGGTCAAGTATTATCAGCACTTCTTTCCCTTTTGTTAGAATTCCTTACTTCTTATGGTTAGGCTCTTACAACACTCAGATCTTGCGTACTTAGTGGAGCTGACTCATGCAGCCCTCTGTTTAAAAAGTCTCATGTTGTTTTAGATATGATTTGATAGATTGTAGTAAAGCCTTTTCTTTGCTCACCTACACTTTTAATTATTACTTTCGAGGTGCTGTTCTTGACGGATGGTCCAGATCTTCCCTTGGGTATATTAGAGGCAACAATCTCATCTTGGTTATATTGGGATGTTTTGATGATAATTTGGCTATACTGAGTGGTGCCATTCTCTACTTATTTATAGTGAGGGTTTTTCACCTGGTTATACTGAGTGGTACCAATCATTATTTGGATATATAGAGTGATTTCTATCCTTACTTGGTTATTTTGAGTTGTTTCAGTGTTTACTTTGTTATATTGATTATACTGATCAGCACTTATTATATCGGGTGATTTTAATCTATATTTAGTTATATCGAGTGTTTCTAATCTATACTTGGTTATATCGAGTTATTCTGATCTTTATCTGGCTATATTGATAGGTTCGGATCTTTACTTGGTTATATTACGTGTCCCAGGCCTATAGTCTGTTATATTGAGTTGTTCTGATCATTACCAGATTATATTGTGTGATACCTATCTTAACTTTGCCTCATTTTATCATATTGAGTGGTACCGATCTTAGTTTGATTATATTAAGTGTTACCAATATTTACTTGGTTGTATGTGGTGGTACTTAGCTTTACTGGGGGACTTAAGCTGGGCTGTGTGAAGATGAAATATTCACGACTTGAACTTGAATCAATTAAAATTATATTCAGCATAATAAATAATATTAGGACGCGTAGGATCTTTTTTGAAAGTCTGGCAAAGCATTTAATTTTCATTCTCGCAATTTAGATGATAAAAAACAACTTCTGATTTATTGCTGGCTTCATTTTTAAGTCAATAAATTCGGGAAAATTTATATGGAGATTTATCCTGGTAGGTTCAAGATATTCTTCCAGCATCTTCCTGCAAAACATTCTAATAGCATTCATTAATTCATTATTCAACCCATGTCCAGATCGTTGCAATCACTTTAGGAATTCCATTTTGAAAATATCGATGGTTGTCAAAGTTAGAAACATCCCTAAACGAGTGCACGCTGGATTTACTTAACCAGACCAGGAAGGGAATGACCAAGGAACCAATTAAAAAAATTAAGTGTAAACATCCTACATATTGGCACTTTACAATATAAAATAAAACACTTTTTCCAGCTGGAGTGATCAAAATGACGCTCAGATCTAGAAAGTTGGTCGGGAGTAGATTTGATACTGTTCCTCAAGTAGAGAAATTACTGGCACCCTTTCATAATAGCATTTTCAGTTAATTGGTCTCACTTATATGCCGATAGTTTTTGAGGTTGATAGGTTCTTATTTAAACGTTTCGGTCGGTATGTTCTTTGACTTTCCTCCTGTTTGGTTCCTCCTCTAATCTCTTCAATTAGTTCATTTACATCCCGGGGAGAATCAAGCTGTAGAGTAAATTATTGCCCTTACACTGGCTAAGGCATCAGTTTTCCCTGCTCGGGCTACACATTTCATGTGTTCCTATGTCTTCGTTATTTCTTCGAAGTTTGCAATATGTGTTATAAACGTAAAAGCGACATGCACTCTAGATGGCGTCATTCACTTTACCATGCAGACACATTGGTGACAGTTCAGATATCTGGTGAAATCCCAACACCCCTCAAAAATATTTGCGACCAGACTGGTAAAATAAAATCCTCCGTCTAAAAAATTCAGACAACAATCAACAAAGGACTGATTTGTCGCTGAAGAGAATCTGTTACATGACAAACATATTTTGGCAGTGAGCTATGTTGGGGCTAATCAACTGGAGTAAATTGGAAAAACGAGAATCAATGAATGAGTTACCTCGCAGGCCTTTGTTTGATCACTAAAACGTCTGAATTTTCAAAAACAAAGGTGAACTGTTTTCTTCACAAAAAATCTCACATTTTGTATAAAATCCACCCGAAAAAAATATTTTTTGAGAAGGAATAAAAAAACCCAAAGAATTCTAGACATAATGAGTGAATTCTTCGTTCAGCGCCCCTTATTTGGGAGCAGTATGTTTACTTGCCACATGCATATATAGCCAGTCAGCCAGCCAGCTAGACAGACTGATAGAATCACTTAAAAACTGAATAAACCCATTTTGACAGTTTTGGTTGACGGTTACAAATTGTTAAATCTATCCTTGGATAGATCAAATAAAATTTTCCACTTACTAACGGATCATCTATAAGTCTAAAAATAGATCTTTCCTATAAAAAATCTCAATTAAGCCCAAATGGCATAGAGCGATGAACAATTACCGTTAATCTATGTGGGAATTTCTAGCGTTCCTAGACGCAAAATCAGTGAGGATGGTATGCTAGGCTGAGTCATTGGTAGTTAGGCTGGTGGGGGTACATTTATTTCGAGATATATAGCGATGAGACGCGGCACAGGTAGAAAAGGGTTCGTGCCTTTTGCGAGGGCACATAGTGCAAAATGAACATGGGAGTCTAACTTGGAATTAGAGCTTCGATTGACAATTACATTTTCTGTCCAGGTAACCTTACGCCTTTATGAAAACTGAAAAGCTGTGTCACGCTGCTCTTTCAAGATGGGAGTGGCTCCTCTGCTTAGGAATTAGGGATCTAAATCAGAAGTGCTCAGCTGAACTCACTGACTCAAGAATCTAACGCCCACCTTTAACGTTACTATAAACCAATACTGTCAGCATAGGTTTCTATGTTTTAAAATTAAAAAAATACGACCGGCAAATTAAAAAATACAGTGTGAATATTGAATAATACAGCAAGGAAAATAAAAATACAAGCGAACTGCATTAAATAACGTTAGTAACCACAAAAAATATCCAGTTACTGCTGTAGTTGCATCGAATATTAATTTTCCTAGTGATAAGTTATAGACGCTACGTTTCTCGTGAACAGACTCGTATTGCTACAAAATGTATAATACAATGCCATCTTAATACTTTTGACTCTCCTTGGATAAACAAATCTCTTGGACTCCATGGCTAACATGCGTATATATGTATCTGTATATCTCTAATAGGAGTCCGCACAGATGAATTTAAAAAATGAAGTGAATGAGATACTTCCGGCGTTTGCAAAAACATATAATTACAACGTCATAGTGTGAGACACATGCAAAAAATAGCTTGCATTTCATGACTGAAAAGGTAAAAGAATCATGAGAAGGGAACTGCAGATGTTGTGTTCGTCATCTGCCCCTGGAATAAATGACAAATGGGACATGTATGTCCCATTATGAATCTGGTCTTTTTAAAAAATTGTAATTCTATGACTCAATCAAAAGAATATCTTTTTTGATCATCAGATAATATTATTAATGCTCTTTTCATCACTATCATCTGCCTCTTAGCGTCGGTTGTTGGACAAAGACTTTCCCCACGGTTCACCAGAGCTCTCTATCATGGGTTTCACAGAGCAAAAATTTTCTAAATTTTTCATGATTCATGATGTCCAGCGGTTGTCTGACATTATTGCAACATGACCAGCCCATTACCATTGGAGTTTTCAAATGAATTCTATGATATCTCTGACCCCTGTCTTTTTTCTTATATACTTAGCTGATTAGGGATTTCTCCACGTGATGTTGAAGATGATTTTCCAATGTGTGTGTTGCATAGTTCTCAGTCTGAGGGTCAATCTTTTGGTTAAGTTTCATGTTTAGGCTCCATAGGTGGTTTTCAAGAGAATACATTGGCATTAAGCATCTCAATAGGTAGATTTTACAATAGTGAATGATTAGTTTTTCAAAAGGTTTTAAAAGCGTTAATGATTAGTTTTGACCGATTTGATCGTTAGTTTTAGAATAGTTTTCGGTTAGTTTCAAAACAGTTAATGATTTTTAAATAGTAATGGTTAGTTTTTTAAAAGTCAGTTTTGAAATACGTCATTGTTCGTTCTGAAAAGGTTAACTTAGTTCTAAAAGGTTTAATGGTTAATTTTGAAAAGATAATAGTCAGCTTTGAAAGTTGATGGTTAATCTTGAAAAGGGCTAACGGTTAGTTTTGAAAAAGAAATTATAGTTACTTTTGGGATAAGTAATTTTTGATTAGGAAACCATCAGGGTTTGGACGCTTTGCCAATGGTTCGTGAGGGCAGTTCATTATTTGATGCTTTACTGACTCTAGCAGATGGAACTTTGATTAATGAGACCTGAAAAATTCATCAGAGCAAAACATCTGAATACAACTTTCATTTCGTTTAGACGTTTAATGGATCAATTCATCACTGGAAGGAAGACATTTATAGCATAACCTATGAGGATATACCTCATCATTCATAGCTTTAGAGGGTTAAACCTTTTTTCTTAAGATAAAAAAATCTTCCAATGAAGATTCGTTTGCCGCCATGACGTGCGAAGAGTCAGGAAGTCACGTGCCAAGAGGGATGCCATTTGTAATTGTCTGTCAGTTGCAAAATGATCGTTTGTGAGGTTTCTTTTCCCCTTCCTCCGACTAATTGTCTTTTTTAAAACGCATTGGCTCTCCGGCTATCTTTAGTTTGATATATCCAGGATATGATAGACAATCTTTTTCTTTAAAAATGGCTGAAATCGGCTGAATTCAACTAAAATAAGGTTAGGTAAGAAATTTATGGCTTTTATTCTCATCATTCCAGTTGTATAATTTCACTTTTGGGGGCTTTAGTATTACTCTCTCTCTCTCTCTCTCTATATATATATATATATATGTGTGTGTGTGTGTGTGTGTGTGTGTGTATTTGTATAACATTTTTAGCTGCACAGTTATCTGCAAATTAAATGAAGCCAATTTTAGCCAATTTTATAGCCATTTATTCGAAAATATATTTAAGATGGCTACTGTATTGTTGAGTGAAATCATATATCATTAAAAACAACAGGATTTTATTTTTTGGGTAGCATTTCTTGTCTGTTGCTTTTATTTGTTTATGTTCGAAAGAAAAGTAGTTGTGTCAGTCTGTTTCTCTCTATGTTTCTCTCTCTCTCTCTCTCTCTCTCTCTCTCTCTATATATATATATATATATATATATATATATAAGTTCAAATCCACAATATAAACATACATATAATTTTAAATTGCATTATATCATATTGAACCTCTCGTAATGCAAAGTCCCATGATTATAAATCGCAATATCTTAAATTGAATGAAAGGGCAAGCCATGGTGAAGCGGCTACCCTATTGGTCACAGGCTCGATTCCTGCCGAAGCCACATTCTATTTACGTCGTCTAAGACAAATCATCCATCCACCGTGCAATAACGGGAGATCATTCCGAATATAGTTTCAATATGATATAATATATATATATATATATATATATATATATATATATATATATATATATATATATATATATATATATATATATACGTGTGTGTGTGTGTCCATTTCTCAACTCATAACTGTTGAATTTAGAGAGACAAATAGCCCCAAAATAAACAAGATTTATTTAAAAGCTGTTATTTGCCCTTTGCATTACCAACGGCTGCATAGCTCAGTGGTAAGGGCAATGCTACGTCAAAGTGGCTTCACTGTCGGTGGCAGGTTTGATTCCCGCAACAGTCCCATTTCCTTTGATTGTATGCATCCGTGATTTCAATATTGAATATGTAACCACTCTCTGTGCTCAGATACATCAGTATCTAGCAGGTACAATGTGTGCACCATGCGCTAACCTCATTCGAGCATCGATTACTTTGTGTTGCGTAAGCTATGTCGTTTTCCAACGTAATGAAACGTTCGTGTAAATAAACATTTACAAACCTCCACACAGATTGAAGGAAATCATTGCCAACATTTATTTTTTAGTAAGAAATGTTTGTCGGTATTTTCTTGTAATATATTCGTAATTCATGTGTTAATACAAGTTGTCAAAAAGACAGCTACATCCATCTTTAAATACTCTATACACACGATGGCATCTAAACTATTTTCACTGTGTTTTTTCATGGTTTTCTGCATGGCGTTTAAGGGATGTCATTTGTAGTGTCTCTATTTGCTATCGTGCCTCTGACAATGCGTTGAACATCAAGCGATTTACATTAAAAAAAAACTAGACACTTGTATCTTTGGTAAGAGATCCACGCGAACAGTTGTGATCTGGTGGCCTGCACTGAGGATGACACGCAGTATCTCCTTAATGGATTCACTAAAGCTTCCACTACTCTGAGACTCACAGCCTCAAGGAAATGATTGTGATATTTCAACCTGCACTTGGTAAGCCGTATGGCGAGCCTAATGTCTACGTATGTGGCAAACGTCTGTCAGTGCTTGACTAATTGTATATGTTGGATTCACTGTCAGCAGGTTTTGTATCTTTTGCAGTGAAATCTCCCATAGGATTAAAAAAAAAGCCAATGATGCATTCGAAAAGGTAGAAGAGCACCTTTGGGGACAACGTGGCATACCGTCGGGAACAAGGATAAATATATAAAATGCTTGTGTACTGACTTCTCTACATTATAGATGCGAGACATGGGTAGTCAATTGTCTTCATTTACGACAACTGGAGTGCATTTACCAACTACGTTTGTGCAGAATTATAAGCAAACATTGAGAAATGCACAAATTATTTAGAGACACTTGGGAGATATCACTGTGATTGTGTTGAAGCCACCATCCTAACGAATTGGTCATCTAATTAGAAATGGGTGATGAAAGAACCCCCAAGCAGTATCGTATTGATTGGTTGCCAATGATAAACGTCCTCTTCATAAGCCAAAGATGAGGTACTAAGATTGGCCAAAAGTCTCACTCAAAACTAGAAATATCGCAGTTGAAGTCTTGGAGACTCTTATTAGTGACCGTTATCCGCACCATGATTTCACTTGTGTGCCAATTTTTTTACCAGAAATTTCAATTCCTCAGTTAAAAGGCCACATCTGGTCTTGACATAGTTGAGTGAATCTCTGAAGTGACATCACGTGATAGCCACACTTGAAAACGAGGCTGCAGCCATTATATATATATATATATGTATATATATGTATGTATAGTGCCAATGATGCTAGAAGGCTGGTGATTTCAACATATCCCGACGAAAAAAAAAAAGGATTTTTAGTGTCAGTTTCAATTTCCAATGTGAGTTTATGCTGAATTAATTCCTGGCTTGTTTTTTTTTTATTCATAATTTTTTCAACAACTCCTACCTAGCTAAAGGTGAGAGAAGTAACTTATTCATTGATTCACTCATTTCTCAACCTTTTAATCAATCACCCTCCACATGGCATGCAGCCAAAAGGCATTGGCCACTTCATGGACTTTATTCAGTGACGAGATATGATTGCATATTTTATTGAGGACTATCGGGGAGGAATTCGAAAGTTTTTTTTCTCATTTCTTCGAAAATTCTCTCTTACGTACGATGGGGACATTTGATTGTATGTCACCTGATGCAACGTTTCAGACAAAGTTCTGAAATACTCCTTTATATGCATACATGTGTAGTATTGAACTACAGTAGCCATCAAAGATGTCAAGGGGTTCTATTTTATTTTATAGTTGTGTGTTTGTTTGTTTTATGTTATTGTTTTTTTTTCTCCATCACTTCTGATCACACCATTTTCTTTACAGACTTGAAAATTGACATCAGCACTCTTCAAGACCCTTTTCTGAATTATTTTTCTCAGCTTGGTAATGATTTGACCTTCAGGGGGTCTTATTTTGATGCATTTATAACTAGTTATTTCAAGGGTTCTTTTTTTCACTTTTTTTCAGATTTTTCCAATAGAAAGCGCCAGTTATGTCATAAATAGTATTTGTTCTGAACATATTAATTTTTGATTATTTTTTTTTTGTTCAAAGACTCAAAAATTTGACGCTACGGTTGTCTAAGTATTGACTATGATGACAAATTAGTTATTATGCTGTTAGAATCATTTAGATGAGACGTGGTTTGATATCAATTACTGAAAATACCTGATCGGAGAATTCATAGTAGTATTAAGCCATTTAAGTAATTTTCAGAAACAACAAAACAACTTGATATGTTATTGTCTATTGTTTCGAGATAGAACATTAATATTCAAACAGTTTTTGGGACGGTTGAACTTCTTATCGTTTATGTTGCCAACACGAAGTTTCAACCGATCCATTCTATGGCCTTCTTCGGTGTATTCAGCACGAAAAAGGGGAGATAGAATGATCTGAGATGGCTGATCGTATTTTAAGAAAGAGGGGCGAGCACTTTCCTTGCTGGGAAGAAGTCCGTATCACAGACAATGAACACTGTAGGAAACTGACAAAAATCAAGAGAACCGCCCTTATCCACATGTCGACTGAGCATCTAAATCAAGAGTTCAACCCAATGGGACTTTGGCTATTGAATAAGGGCAAGGTATGGAAATCCAGTAAAAGAAAACATCATAAGAATCCTACATTGGAAGATTCTATTTACCATCATCATTGGAAAATTCTGTTCACCTACATCACATTCAGATAGAACACTTGGAGAGGGTCGTAGAATGTATCGCTCGAAACGAAGTGCCACCAATACAAAGCTGTCCAATCGCCCCAAAACTCTTTGAACGTGATAATTATCGGTAGGGAAAAGAGGAAAAAAGGGAATGTCCTGGGCCAAAATTTATTTATAATCGACCACAGTTCGCCACAAACTATCATCCTGTCCTTTCACGAACCAGGTATGATGGAGTCAGTGGCGGTGCTAGGTCTGACTGCATCCCACACTCAACATTATTTGTTTAGATTATTTTCAAAGATAAGTCAAGGTTTCTTGAGACACATTGCATCTCCAGGGTTGCGGTGTCTGCAGGTCCGATGCACCATAATACAATATAGACAAGAAATAAACAAGATATTTGACTTGGGCTTTGTTGACCTAATTTGATTGATAAAACCAGTCAGACTTGTTGAAATGCCATGGTTATTTGAGAACAGACTGAGATATCCATATCTCATAAATGTATCACCGTAACCCGTGCCAGAACTAATCATAAAAGATATACCTATAATATATTTGATTAAATTGTCTAAAGAAATATTAAAGGTTATCTTTAAAAAATAGATGTATAACTGAAATTATGAAGAAAATATCTAAGATCAACATTGAAAAACAGATACTTAAGTAAAAGTATTTAAAAAAGATATCAAAATTTTCTTTAGAAAATAAGTATATGATTAAAATTATCTGAAAAAGTATCTATAATTATTGTTAAAAAAAAGATATTTAACTGAAACTATGGAAAAAATATCCAAAAATAACTTTAAAAAATACATGTTTAGCAAAAATTTCTCAGACTAACTTCCAAAAATAGATATTCAACTAGAATTATCTCAAAAGATAGTCAAATTTATCTTTAAAAAGTGATATTTCACCAAAATTATCGTTTTAAAACATCTAAAATCCCCGTTAAAAGATATTTATCTAAAACTATCTGAAAAAAAGGTCTAAAATGACTGCAAAGAACTCCCGAAAGCACTTTCAAGAAAACAATCCAAAAAACATTTTTAAATTGTGCCTAATGTAGTTCCCATGTAAATTTTCAAGGTTACAGTCCCCAGAATGAGACAAGGATCCCTGAAGGTACAATACAAAATAGGGACTCCCAAGAAAAGAAGAATCACTCGTCAACTTGTTTCGTTAATCGTCCATCTGCAAGGCTACGGTGATTCGGTGAAAAATATACCATGAAAAACTATAGACACAATGATGAAAGCAATCATTATTTCAAAGATTATATAACATTTATTTCTTCTCCAAAAATGAATACAGGAAAAACCCAAGTGTATAAACACATTAATAAATAAATTGATTATATGATTTTGCAATTTTTTATAATTTTATATTATTTTGTTTTTAGGTATAATCAATTAATTCTATCTTGCTTTCATTATTTATCATCCCTCAGGAATAGCTTGCAGAAGTTACGGACAGAAGAACAAAGAAATAAATAGAAAACAATACTGGCTTTTCCAGCGTCAAACACTACTCTGAAGGCAACTATTTCAGTCTCAAAGCCGAATTTTCAAAAGACAGACAAGATATTTCCTTACTGAGTTTTTACTCTGGACGGTTAGGGGGGCTGAGAAGAGTAAAGACGGAAGAAAAACCAAAAAAGAATTTTAGTCAAGATTAAAACGAAAGAATAAGTAATGGATTTTTATCGAAAGAATTTTCTTAACGACACCAGATAATTTAATTCTGTACCGATATCTTTCAATTTTATCTTTTTTTTTTCTTTTTCGTTCCTCTCTTTTTCTCTTTCATTATCTTTTTTCCTTTATCGCTCTATCTCAATCACTTTCTGTCTTTCTCTCTTTCACTTTATCTCCCTTTCTCTCTCTCTCATTCTTTCACTCTTTTTTACTTGCCTATTTCCTCTCTTTCTATCTATTTTCCTTCTTCTCTCCCCCTTTCTCTCTTCAAACACTTCTTTCTGTGTTTCTTCCGTTAATATAGGGTGTGTCTAAGATTAGGTTCGATTGAATATTTTATTTTATTTTTGAATAATGCGTTTTATTTTATTTTTTTTAATCCTCACGAAAAAGATACGATGCGAGCATTTGTATATTTACTCAGATATGTGTGTGTGTGTGTGTGTGTGTATCGGTGTAATCTTTCTCACACGCTAAGGGTATTTCAAGTGGATTATTAGACAATAGTTGACGCCCAACTCACATTATATTGCAGATAAATGGGAACATGGAGGTTGTCGATTTGAACCCCCTGTGGTCTTAGGGTTTGCCACCACTCAATTAAAAAGCTATTAACTTTTTTTAAGCGTTTGCTAAGAAAGAAATTGAAAGGGGAACAGGAAACTGAAGACCAGAGCGATGATTGAAAAATTTGAGCTATGGAAGGACGGAAGTGACAGAGACTGAAACTAACCGTAAAAGAAAGCACAGGAGCCAGATGAAGAGAAGTAAGCAATATGATAATTCTTACGAGGAGTAAGATAAATATACATTGAGTTTTTGGCATGAGAAAAAAGAAAAGCAGAAAGGAAATAGAAAGAGAAAGGGTTGCTAAGCATAAAAAGCTGACTTGGAATGAGGATTGGGGAGAGCCAACGGGAGGATACCACTCAGCCATGACAGCATCGGTTCCGTCTTCACCTGTGCGAAGCGGTGGCATACGCATCCCAAACTTGATACAGAATCCAACATCTTCTCTTTGTCTCTCTCATTCCAACAACTAGACAATGATGCTTTGACGAAGTGATGTTGATCTGCGATGTTTTGTATTGTGACCCGGATTTGTCATTTGCGAAATCAAAAAAAGCATGTTCTTTGATCTATGTGACCGATATACACCTATGTATGCATGCAGGGTAATAGTCGTACAGATTGATGACGTACGAATAGAATCTGTCTCTCTATTTCCCTTCTGTCTCTTTCAATCTTTTTGAGCTTTTCACTTCTTAGTCTTGACCGGAAGTTTAAACTCGTCGTTGTTAGGTCAGGAAAATGAAGTCAACTCAGAAGAGGTTTGATAAAAGTCACACTCTTCATTATATAGATAAATGTTATCAAATCCACATCTGCGGATATATTGTTATCAATTAGTCTGTACTTAGTCACGCTTACGTAATCAGTCGTGTCTTGAAACGTAAAGGTAAAATCATATTATGTCAAACTTTTTCTGTTGTATTTTAACTTAATTTCATCATTTAGATTAGCTTAATATTCAGGAAGGGTTGAATGTAAACAAGAAAGGCAGGGCAGTATGATTTTTTTTTGATATTTTGAATACGATGCATTTGAAACACGCCGAGCGAATTATACAGCCGTATTTTTTTTTTTTTTTGACAGCATGGGTAATCTAGTAAATAAGATTGAGGTTTTGCAAAAAGCTCACAGAGCGACTGTCCGTTAGATATTTTTGAATGTAGAGAAAAATCTTACTTTTACATCAGAACATCAATTTGACGATAAGAAAATAAAAGAAAACAACTTTGCCATCATTTAAGAGGCTTCTTATCCCTTGGAATCTTTGAGAAACCAAATTCATTGTGCCAGGAAAACAAAAACAAAGGAACGAAGCCAAGATCTACGAGAACGGATGCTGCGTTCTTTGGAAGTATTTGTTGTTTACTCGTATCTTTATCGCGTCTTATGTTCGACAGTTTCTTTGTCGCACAAACAAAGCTCAAATATTTTTCACTATCTCTGCCAAATTTATCGATCAGAAACTCTATGAGGTTAATTGTTGTTTAGCTAGATGTTTGTAAAAAAAGGATAGGACGGTCAGGTTGTTGACAATTAGGGAACGGATGGTGCTGCGATAGTGTCTGGTCTAACAAGCACCATCAGTGACCCCGGTAGACCTGGGTTTCTCAGGCGTTCGGCTTTGATAATAGTATTATTTTCAACGGTTTGATATATGATGTGTCTCCGAAGTGCGGACTTCGATATTGAACTGATTTGCAAAACATTGTAGATTTGTCACAAACCACGAACCTAAAAATGTCGTCTCTAACCCTTGACCTTGCGTCCTGGCCATGTTCCTCTGCAGTGTTGACGTTTGAAAAATGTATTGAATTAGTATCTACTTGAGAACAGGTTGAGGTTTTCAGCCTTGAAATACATTAAATTTTAGTATATCTATTTTAACGAAGAATAGGTTTCTTTTATTTTTTCGCAACAAATATAGTTTAATCCATTAAACATCAGGAACCTATCAAATATCCAGCTGATGAAAATTGATACTACACTTTGATCTCAACTAAAAGATTCAGAAGCCACGGTCTACTGTGACCACTGACTGATGGGACACGCTGTTGTAGTACCGAACAAATTTTATTTGGAGCCAAAACTTTCATTGATACAATCCCTCATTCTCTTATTCATACGCGCCAGGAAAGAATCCGAATGAGTAACTATACAACATTAAATCCTTCCGCAAAAATTTATTGTCTGTTTTATGTCAGTCTTAAAAAAATCATCTCTTATTCGAAAATCAATTATCTAATTATCGTGAAGTGTTTATGAGGGAAATGTTACATTCTGAAACATCCTGGCTTCACAGTTGAGGCTTCAGATTCTGAATTAAAGCCGAGACAATGACGTGTTTACTTCAAGTAGCCATTCAAACAGGTATAATGTACAATACGAACAAAAAATATGAGAGAAATTCAGGTAAACGATAAAATTGAGTTGACTAGTATTAGTCAATTGTTATTGAGTAAACTTTGTCACCAAACCACTAGTATGGGGGCACCTGGCCAGGGATGGAATTCACTATTCTGTAATAAAGATATGTGAGAGGAGCTTGCCATTAAACAACAATTGAGTTTCCAAGCAAAATCGATAATTTAATATGATAATAACACAAGGAGCTGATTAAACGGATGGGATTTAACCGTGCAGAAAAGTGGTACCGGAAACAGCCCTGGAGGATGGAAACCACAAGTCACTTTTGGATTTTGACATCCAAACGGACCATCCCATCCAAGCGAGAAGCACGAACCAAGCAATCAGGGACAAGAAGAGTGGAACCTGTCAAATAATAGACGTGGATGTGCCTGCAGGCTACTGAGAAAAATAGGACAGAGAGTGAATAACTGGGAAAATACCAGGATCCGGCGGAGGAACTAAAGAAGGTGTCGAACGTGAAAGTCAGGGTAGTATCAGTAATAATAGGTGCTCTCAGAACCGTACCGAAGACACTGAAAGCGAGATTGGAGGAACTACGCATAAAAGGAAGGTTGAGACTGTGCAGACAACAGCATAGCTAGGTAGTGCACGAATACTGAGAAAAGTACGATAAATATGAAATCTACGACCCTTTGCTGTCAGCAATGGCTCAACAGAGAAGAGAAGAAGACAAAAAATGGTGCTTAGGGTAAAAAAACTGTCACTGCTGGGATAGGTGAGGGAGGGATAAAAAAAGGGCTGAAGACCTGAGAGGACTTACTGTCACTCAGTCTTCAGCGATGAACACCGGGCAACCCATGTGAAACTGTAAACCACAGCGCTGCTGCAGCCTGTGAGAGTGTGGAGACGAGGGCTGGAGACTTGCTGTCACTGAGTTTCCAGCTGTGACCACTAGGTAACTAGTGTGGAAATTTAGATATAATAATCATTGGACATTCAGGAATACCGAAAAAGGTAATAAAAAAAATAACGACCTTTAGTCGTTGGAAATACACGAACATTCATAAGGATCATGGTATAAATGTTCGAAGAGTGTGGGGAAATTTGGGACAGGACAAGCCACCGCACTGCAGTGATATGTGAGGGTATTGAGAAGAGGGTTGGAAACCTGAGGGAACAATGTCACTCAGACTTCAGCAATGACCACAAGTAAGATTACAGAAATACTTGGAGAAGGGCTGTCATTCAGTTTCCAGTCATCAAGTGTCAACATGCAGATGCATGAAGGGAACCGGGAAGCAATTATAGACCAATCACGTGCCCACCACCGTAAGTAAAAAATTCCAATTGGGTGGATATCAGGGAGAGTGTATATTCCGTGGAAAGTAAATGAAACACACCATAACAACAGGAACGATGACAGAAAGAAACCAAGGGGCGAATGACTCGACCAGATGATTATTGAAGAAGTAAGGGAAAAAAAATTGCAATGAGATGAATTGACTACAAAAATAGTAAACGGCAATATCATAGTTGGCTGCTCGAATGTCTCAAGATATTCAAGATTAGCGAACCAGTCGTGAGATGAGTAGCCTTGGTTCTAGGTCGTTTCGTTGGACCTCAGCCGACAGCACTTTCGCTGAGCAAACTTTTTGACGAAGTGATGTTTCACCGACTTGGCGTTTTGCCTACTGTCGTGTCATCAAATACTTTTTCACACCATTTACAGGTTGAAAAAATAAATGAAGAAACAAATAGTAAATTTGAAGAAGAAAGAAATTTTTATTTTGCATTTTAAAAACATTGGTAGTACTCTAACAGGATGAGAAAGTGCATAATATAAAGTAAAATTTGCGAATGATCATTCCCTGAAGTTATCAAAATAAAATAAAAATGGTTTTGTGGTATTTTCTTGGCTTAAAAAAAGGCAAAATTCCTGTCTGGAGAAAAAAATAATTTGTTAGATATCAAATTGATATATTTCGAAAAAGTGCTTTTTCTTTCATTTACTTTTATCATCGGTAGCATATATCAAATCTTAACTTGAATCTTATGTTACAGGCTCATAGATGGATTTACTGTTATTTGATTGTTTAGAGAATAAAAGACTGTTTAATAAATTACACGGCTTTCAGTGCAATTGCTTTATTTCGAGGGGAGATTGATTAGGGTATCTGCGGTTGAAATTCATTTTGTTGGTTGTGCTTTTTTGTATATTCATGATTATATATGCTTTTTTTAGTTTCTTTAGTTTTGTCATTCATGCGTTAGTAGCTTGTTTTAAAGGGGCTTTTGTTGAAAATTTTGTGTAAAATATTTTTCGGGAGAAAGATTGGTTATTAAGTTTAGAGATGTTTTAACAATGGGTTTTCTGTTAAGTTTGAATTGAATGGTAAATTAAGCTAGATATTTTTCTATTCAGTTTGTTTTTTTGTATTTTTATGGGGTTGGTATTCTAATTCTAAATCTAATTGATTTTGGTTTATGGTGCTTTTGTACGATTAAATAATGTTTTGGCTATGGAGGTAGTATTTTTTATGTTAAGTGGGTGATTATTATCTAACTATAGCCGGACAGCACTGTTCAATCATCAAGACATGGAGCACATAGAAAAAACTTCTCTAATTGTATATATTAACACAAGATCTAACTACCCAAACTATATATGTATATATATATATATATATATATATATATATATATATATATATATATATATATATATATATATTTATATGACACGCTGAATCGGAAACATCGTCTAATTAACGCAATTTCAGCATCTATTTTTTTACAATCAACAGTTTGTGACATCAATCTTTTTCAACAAAAAATAAGTAAATACGGAGTTTCAATTTGATCAAACGTTTTTTCAATCAAAACAAAGATTTGAAATAACTATTTCCTACAACTAATAATTAGTGTAAACAAAGTGAAATCAAACTACTTTAACAAAAAATTCTGAATTTTGCTAAATAAGCATTTCACCGATTTGGCATAACACACACACAAACACAGTTATATATATATATATATATATATATATATATATATATATATATATGATCAGAAACAGTAAAAGTAATGTCATCGCATAGTAAATAGATTATGAACCCCCAAAATAAATATAATGAAAAAAAAATATTAAAAAAATTAGATTATCGGTGGAAATGAAGATATAATATAAATACAAGAACCAAGATCCCAAAATTAAATTCAAAAGAGAGTTAACACGTTGAAATAACAGTGACCCAATCAAAATTGACTCGTGTGGCATTGATATTTTGGGCTTATATAAATATGTTTTCCTTTTCAGCAGTTTGATATGAAAAGTCAACACAATTCATCGAACCCTGGTTTTAAAAACCTTTTTTTTTGTTTGTCATGGATATGGTAATTCCCAATTGATACTCAACATGTGAATCTACATCCAAAGAAGCGAATTGACTAATCCAATAGGCTGAGAACTATGTACATCTTGTTATCAATCACAGTGGATAATTATTGTCATCGGCAATTGCAAGATACCGTATAAAATCTATTTTCTTGCAGATCTTCTTGGAATGGATTTCACGTTCCTTGCTCTACCCATTTGCCATCGTAGATTCCCTGGCCTTAGTCATTGAACAAACAGTTACTGAATATGATTCATTTCGATTATTCATGCGTTAAATGCCGTTAAATCCGGTTACTCCCCGAGAAGCGAACATATGAATTTTAAACTATAGCAATAATTGTTATATCTGAGCCCCCGTTGGCAAAGGTTATCCATGCTTGAACAGCATTTAGCCGATTTGCCTGGGCATTTAGTTTGGAGAAAAATGATAATTATAGGGAATTTGAAAAGAAGGGGGCGTTCAATACGTTTGAAAATCAGCATGGCTGCAGTTGAAGCCCCTGGTCAGCTGCTTACAGCGACTGGTATTCAGGTGGACATCAATTTGGGTTCTGACCAAGGTCGGCGTTGGTTTTTCGGGATCGTATGGAAACAGATATATCAATTGGAATTCAGATGATATCGATAATTCTGCAAGTGTAAGGAGTAAATAAAGAAATAGATGATTATAAGTATTAAGTCGCCATCATTGTCAATACATAAAAGCGACTGTAGCATCAAATTTTGAAGTCATGAAAAAATAACTCAATCGAAGAATAAATTACATTTTATTTGTGACGTCACGGGTTATTTCTACTAAAGAACATTCAAAATGAAGTGAAACCATCGAAAAATATCTAGATTATTGAGAATCTAGATGCCATTGATAAAGATCGTCAAAGCAAGGATCAAAACAGCTTTTCTTACAATAGTCAGAGAGAGCATCTTGAAGGGGTCTAGTGGAGCACTGATACCAAATTTGAAGTCCATGAACCGTTATAATTTTGAATGCCAATTGTATCCTTAGGAGTGAAAAACAATGGAGGTGATTTATAGAATATACGGAGAAAAATCTGTAATATATCAATTTTTTATCAACTTTAGATTCAAATTCGACACTGCACTGCCTTGTATACTAACCAAGATATATGGCGAATGTAAAGTTCGTACAATGGTCAGTTGCCGAATAATCACACATATTCTTTCCTTTGTAGTGAGATGGCTAATGTTATAAAATGGTTATTGTCATCAAAATCAGTCGGTATCATATACTATTTAAAATGGAAACTCAAATGGATTGGACACTGGTGGTGTGGCTTGAATTCCATATACATCACTACCGCACACACTCAAGCATACTCAAACAAAAGTACACACAAGCATGGACACACACACAGATCTATCAATATGGGGTGGCCACGATATTTTTATTCTTGAAATTGAAACAAACCCCTCTTTTAAGAATATACCTAAAACGTCACTTCCTGCAATGAAAATCCTGAATACATGGAGATTCATGAATATGTGAAATGAAATAGAGAAAAGAATAATTATTTAGGTATCACAAATATAACAGTTCCAATGTTGTTTGGTCTATCCATTGAATGAAGCCTTTTATAATAAATCGTAGAGTTGACCAAGTAGACGGTCAATTCAACTTAGGTGCAAGAAGGGGCCGAGAGGGGCGAAATAGTAAGTGCAGCGTTTGCATATCCGCCAAAAATAGTAGTTGCAATATTCAAATTGCTGAAAATTCTCACATCGAGGAAAATAAACGACAAAAGATAACATATATATATTATATATATATATATATATATATATATATATATATATATATATATATATATATATATATATATATATATATATATTGAACTAAAGGAAGTGACACAGACTTAGGAATGAAAATGTATGGAAACCAAGTTTATTGATCCGTAGTCAGGGTCAAGGAATAGAAACTACGCCGATTGCAAGTTTAGAGAGAACGGAATAAAGAATCCGACCGGCTAGAAAACCGAAGCTACAGAGCATAACCGCTTAGAAGTGCCGGGGCCCATAAACTTTTGAACACTTGCGTTCAGGGTTTTTATAGGGAGTCACCTTACGAAGTGACGTTTTAGGTATCTAGCTTGAAGAAGGGTTTCATATCGAGTTCCTGACAAAGAATAAGGGGGGCAGCACATATGTAATAAGCATAGATGCGAATTCATATTCAATTTGTTTGTCCAATGATCTTATTTGGTAACTTATTATGACATAACAATGAAGATCACGTTAAGGAAACTCATAAGACTTAATGTCTGATCACACATTAAAACAGCTTCAGTTGAGTTGGACTAAGATACTCCAATCGTTAAAAATGAACTACCTAATAAGATAGTTTTAGGCTCCTCATTGTTGATCAATACCTAAATATTCCCTTCCATTTTTGACAGATATAAGCAAGTATACACCCCCCCTATATATATATATATATATATATATATATATATATATATATATATATATATATATATATATATATATATATATATATATTAGTAATTTATGAACAATTACGAGAAACATTAAAAAATCTACAAAACTTTTTACAAGTTGTTGATGAATTTGCAGTGCTGGATATTTACAGAGTCAATAGAGCTAATAAATTGATTAATTGAAATGGAAAATTAAAATCATTTGCACGAGATTTTCATGTTTAAAAGCAATTATCAAACTTAAATTGTTTTTTCTGCTATCAATAGATATAGATAATGCCATTTAACTAACGGATCTTTGGTATAGCTTAGTTAAATTCAATTATCCCAATGAATTATTCATGTGTTCGCTGAATCTAAAATTACAAAGTTTTATTCAAAGACTGTAAAGACCTTAAAATTTGAAAGTGGTTCTCAGGGTAATCTCCCTAATTGTAACTATTGAGGACGTTTATTCATTCAAAAAGATGACTGTTTAAATTCTTGACTTTATTGCTTATTATTATTTGGATGTATTGAAACTCTAACAATATGTTATCAGGTGTGTTTCAAGCGACTTTTCATTGGAATTCTATTCTCAGTCAATATGTATGGTCACCATAAATTGGATTAGAGTAGTAAGGAATCTACGTCACAGTTAGCTATATGAATTTTATACTTCCCGTTAGACAGATGGTCTTCAATATATATATATATATATATATATATATATATATATATATATTGATTTGCATTGTATCATGTTGAAACTTATTTGAAATGATCTCCAGTCATGATGCAGTCGATGTATCAGTCAGCCTAACAACGTGCGTAGAATAAACAACTCAAGAAAATAGGACTCTATAGCTCAATGGTGACTGCATTGCTAGATTGAAACAGCCACCCTATCGGTGGCAGGTTCGATTCCTTCGATTATTATGGTACACTGTGTAAATTCTCTCTTGTTGGGATTATCAGTTTACTGTGTAACCGTTTCGGGGATTTTTAGAACAATGCAGTAATGTTAGTATGGCACTCCAACTGCGTGGATCAATACCTTCCTCTTTCAGCTTTTCCTATATACCTTATGGTCATTCATGTTGTTTGTCAATATATGTGGCGTAATATATATATATATATATATATATATATATATATATATATATATATATATATATATCTATATATATATATATATATATATATATATATATATATATATATATCTAAGATTATTCACACTATGTACAAATGAAAAAGTAGTTGTAACAGAAAAAAGATTCTGATGAGCAAAGAGTAGAAATGATGATGGTGAGTCTAACAGAGCCATTGAATATGCTAAAAAAGTTTTGCTCCCTTGGGTGCCGGGTTCCAACGTAGAACAACCAGTATAGCACATCATGAACTCATGTGAAGGTCAGCGATCTTCGAAGATCCTCGTAGAACGTTGTTAGGATTTTTGAGAAAAAATTTCGGATGATCTCTTCTGACCTCCAGCATCAACGTCTTGTTGATTATAGCTTTTGTCGTCTAATGACATCCGCCAATGAGAAATGTCCGCATCCTCGCCACAATATTGAGACCAGCAACTTAAAAAGAATTGGCTACCAATGACAAAAGATGTCACGCCTAAATTACTTATTCAATACTCTGGTAGTGAAATGATCTACCTCTATGCCTTATTTCAGTTTCGTAGATGCTAAATTGTGGCTAGAATCTTAAAATACTGTTCGAAAATTACCAAAAGTTCAGTATTCACAGAGAGAATGTGTATCCATATGCTAAATTGCAGCATCTGTGGTGCAGACTTGTGTCCCAAAACTCTGGAAAGTGGCTAGAAATGACTAGAAATAACTTCTGTTAACCTCAAATGACCACAGAAGTCAATTTTATATAGTATATGACCTTTGGCATGGAAAGATGTTACTCTAAAACAAATTTCAGTGTCATGGATGCTAAATTGTGGCAAAAACCTTGAATTTTTTTTATATGAACAGAAATTATCTCTTGTGACTTTTAATTACCCTCAAAGTCAACGCTACATAGACTGATATACGTGATTGACAAATTTCAGCATCCTTTGGGCAAAAATGTGGCCAACAACTCTTAGAGGGTGCTAGATGTGACCAGGAAATGACCGAGGTCAATCTCATTCTCTATGTATTTGAGTTCATCTTTCCTCAGTCCACATGCAAAATATTTGGTCGATAGGCCTTGTACTTTTTTTTGGGAAAGAAGCACGAATACGCTAGCAAACAAACAAACGAAACGCTCACACACACACACATATACATGCATTTATATATATGTATGTATATATATATATATATATATATATATATATATATATATATATATGCATATATATATAGTAAAATAGGAGACTAATAATAGAATAAAAGTGATTATAATTTTCAATCTCCCTGCACATCATAATCTTCCCACCACTATGAATTCTATGCATTTCCCTGTATCTAATTTGACTCAGTGGGTGGTTGTCCTTTTCACCGTGGTCGGCAATATTCCTGTTCGGCACTTGATGCTTTTCGAACCAACCGAGCCGAGAGCAGCAAGCGTGTGGAGGTTCGTGGTCGGGTGGGAGTCTTCCTGAGCAGCGAGTCTTCATTGGGTCGATATTGGACAGACAATAATCTTGTCAGTGATTGATTGGTTGGCCGTGAGAGCACGCCAGGTTGCAATCTATCTCCGATATTTCGATTGCGTGATCAGTGAACAGCGACCCTAACAAGAGCGACCGACACAATCAGTTGAAATAATGCGCTACGATAAAGAATTTGACACCTGACATTTGGCGACATCTTAACTAAAATGCATACTTATAACTCTCTCTTTTCTTTCTCCGTCATCCTCTCTTTATATACATTGTGTTACCCGTTATGTGAAGGTATTTTAATATTGGGAACATATTTATACTCTTGATAATATCAAATTTCTTCTTTCCTGGCCATCCAATTTTAGCTGACCCATAGAAACTCGTAAATTTAGACGTTCTTTCTTCAATCATGGGTATGGAAAAGTGACAAAAAAGTAAACTGGCCTTTGAAATGATGTCAGAGGTAGCAGATCCCCACAGTAAGTGAAAGTATTTTCAAAATATTTCAATTAAAAAAAAGCTTTGTTTTCTCAAAATAAAGCTGGATAAATGATTGACAGATTTCCATCAAATCCTAATCAAATAAATGTATGATTTAATTTTTTTTTAGTCAGAGGAAAAGGCTACTTTTGTGCCGTAGATAAGGTTGCTCTCATCAAATGTATTGATCGCTGAACTGTCCCATATCTTGGAGATTATTAAAGAATGAAACTTAAAGCTTTTTTTTTTCATTTGATAACATGCGTTTTGAATATTCATCGAAATTTTAAAATACGACCTGATCTGACCTAATTTGTTGCGCTTTTTTCATCTGATCGGTAGCCCATCATTCTATGGTTTGTTAAATCTGTCATAGATAAGGTAACTTTTTTCTTCTTTGGAACTATGATGCTTTTTTTCTGAAGCAAGTCATTTTTGGTAATCCTTGCTTATGCAGACGTATTATACAAAAGCTAAACACACCATAAAAACATTATCATCTTACATCAGTATAAGCAAGGATTAACTTATTTCATGTAGGGAATAGATTGATGTTTTCTGGATATGTTTTCGGTAAATATTAAGACATAAAAAAGGTTCATTGTGTAGGTGAAGGAGCATTGTATTCTCACGTATTTGTCACGAGCTGAAAACAAAATATTAAGAATAGGTTAAGAAAAATATACGAGCATTAGAAAGGATATCATGAATCAACATTACCCATTTTTGCTTCTTATCTTTTAAGCGTTGGTAGTAAAATAAAGTTTCCTCGATGAAATACTACCGGTTTGGTTTGAACCATAAATAAAACCAAATTGCTTGAAACCATGGATTTAAGAGTTAAAGAAAAAATGATTTAGTTGTTTCATCTCGTTCATTTTGCTGGACAGTGATCACTGCATTAGAAAAAAATATAAGCATGATACAAACTAAGGGATCCATCTGGCATAAACCTATAAATCGGTTTTCTACAATGAATGTTTGGGGATAGACAGTTATACATTGACTCTTGGATATATATATATATATATATATATATATATATATATATATATATATATATATATATATATATCAACACTGTTAATATAACTGTTTTGTATTTTAAATACCCGAAACAGTTTCATGGTAAACAACTGAGGATCTCAACCACAGAATATTCATTCATTGCACACTATGATAAGTATTAGGGGAAATTGAAAAAGAAAACCTTGAAAGATTACATAGATTGTATTGACTGATTTGGAAATTGGTGACCGAAGAGACACATGTCTACTGAAAATATGTTGTTTTTTTTTAAATTTTTAGTGTTTAAAGCTGTAAAGCTCTCCAGAATATATATATATATATATATATATATATATATATATATATATACATCTGAATGTATGAATAGCTTAAACCTATTATCAGTGTTTAAACCGATCCGGTGTAGGTGGTGGTGAATAATACAGAGCTTGAATGGATTTTACCAATTCTCTTCGTAGTAAGAGCGAATATGCACCTCTGATATGGAAGTTTTGTATGTTTTAAAGACATATATGCCAGATATTTTTTGCTAAGTATCGAATATATACATATTTTTTAAGTGCAAGTACTTATACGCAGGTTGGTATGTTCCGAGATCTGAGATTGTCTATCATGGCTTCTCCTGGGATTCTTGGTGCCCTGGGCGAGATGAAATTGAAATATAGTATCATCTCATTTATTTTGAGAGGTTTTACTGTGAGAAAAACAATTCTTTTAGACAAATGTATCTCTAGGTTTTCACCTAAACAGAAGCTTGTAACTGTCAGATATTCCATAAAAATCTCACTTCGCATCAGGGATTTTCCTTGTTTTGACTCTTTTTATTTTGTTTAATTTATTCTCCCATCGATTTTCCTATCTTTCTCTCTTTGATAAGATCTACTGTCTAGGACACAGGCGTTCCCTTGCATTTGGTGCCTTGGGTGACTATCTATGGTACCAGTACAGAGAGCCGGCCCTTCAGCCTGTTTTCAGCTGTGCGTCTGTCTATCCACTCCACGACATTTGCGATTATGTAGAGTTGTATGTATTTGTGCGGGGCTTTCGCTTTGCCTCAAGCGGAATATGCAGATGTCATTGCGTGTATGTTCAGCCCTATAAAAGTTTTTATAAATGTTTCACTCACGTAATATCGAAGTTAGTGTCATGGTAGAGTCTACAATTACCTTTCGTATCACATTGAAAGTTTTCCAATGAAAACAAAAAAAGCCCATCGAAACAGAGATAGTCTACAGAATATGATAATCAACAGCGGCAGTAACAGTAGCGATCAGTCCAGCAATGGACAAGGGCCTCCCCTAGTTCATTCCATGTAGACTGTGACTGTGCTAAACCATGTCCTGCATTTTCGACAAACCTTTCTATCTTGTCTTATGTCTGGTCTTCTCTTCCTGTGCTGGCTATTCCTTGATCATTATTTGTTAGCCTTACTTATTGCTAAGTATCCAGCAATTTCCATTTTTGTCTCATAATTATTTCTATGATATCTTTTACTCTGGTCAGATATAGGATCCGTGTTGATCGGCCAGAATTATTCCTTACATTACTCTTCCCATAGTTCTCGGCGATTATTGGTTTGTTTTAAGGTGATTTTGTAAGTTTCCACATTTCACGTCCGTAAGTCGTAGATGATATTATCCATTCACTACACTTTGGGTTTTTAGCATAATGGTAAGGCACATTTCAATACGTATGTCTGTTTACTAAATGTTTTTCAGTCATAGTTCCCTCTGAGCTGTCCGGGTGTGCAAGGGGCATTTTCATTCTCTTCATTCCGTGTACATCAAAATGTTGCTGCATATATCAATTTACAAAATACAACTTTTTTTTCAATCATGGACGTATCAAAGTTTTGATGCTATTCAGCAGCTTTGAATTTTAAAATATTTTGCTGGGAGGAATCAAAGTTCGAATTCAGTGGTTGGGAAAACACGGAGGGGTCATTGAATTGTTACACGTCGTTTCTTTTCCTTGGCTCCTCCTTATCTCCATCGACTGATCCAAGTGTATTCATGAACGTCTTCCAAACTTCACTTTTTATTCTTACGATTGTTTTGCAACGTCGTTTTTGAATATTACTTTGACACAGTTTGTTCAGCTTTAACCCTATTTTGGTTCTTTCCCTACTTAAATTACTTAGCATAGATGGCAACTCATCTAGTGTTCCTGATATTATTGTAATATCTTCAGCAAATCGTAAATGGTTCAAATTTTTTTCCATTTATGTGACCCATATTGTCTTTTCCAGTTTTTCCTGAATGTCACTTCAAAGTTTGTTGTAAATAGTTCGGGCAAAGTTGTATCCATTCGTTTCACTCCATCCCAATTTCTCTATTATTTGTATTTTTTCGTATAGATAAAACTCAAATGGCAATGGGCTTGCCATGTTGCAAGAAAGTCAGACAAATGCTGGACATCATGACTCACAACGTAGATCCCCAGAGATCATATGCGAAACTGACAGGTAAGGAAAGTTTTGGACCTGCAGTACCCATAGAGAAGCCTGGGGGATCTGTATCCCACAATGGACGCTAAAAGGTAGTTTCTGTTGCTGTTGATGATGAGAATCGTCGTTGACTCATCAACTGCTGTATAACTTTTCGAAAATATCTCGTTCATGCATTGAGTTGAAAATTTCGAAGTTTTTCTTGGCTGAGGATACGTAAAAATCGACCGAGATAGAGACCACTTGAAGCAGCGTCGATAGTATCTTCATCTGCTATAATGATCATAGCAAGAGTGAGAGATGGATCAGTGCCTTCCCGAATTGCATGGGTAAGAGTTGAATACAGATTGTCCATGTCAGGGTTTGAATTCGGTCAGCCGATTCTTATTCTCGTGCTGTAATTTCACAATTTATATTTACAAAATATTTCCAGTTCTCCCCCTATTTGAAACTGTCAACCAATACTATCGACAGAAATGTCAATAAAGGTTTTTTCTCGTCTGGCTGGCTGGTTGGCTGGCTGATTATGTATGTATCTATGTATGTATAACGCGGACAGGCCTTTCCTAATGAGCAAGAGGCTTGAAGATTTAAATATTTACTCCGTATTATGTCTAAAAAAAAAACAGAGGGTCAAAATCACCCCTGAAGTATATTTTTAAAAAAGGATTAAGTTTGCTATGTAAGCTTATGCTAAACTAATCCTTTAGTTTGTATCCGGTCTTTTCTTTTTGTTTTTTTAAATTTAGACTGTTGTAGGGGACATTGTCCAATAAAAAGTGACCAATACAATGATCCCTTCCCTCTCCCATTTTTAATTGATCACCCATAATATGGCGTGCTGTTTGAAGACATTAATCATGTCACAGTTTCTATTGAGTGACAAACCAGACCCTTTTCGCTTCTTAAATAATTTCAATCAAGGTAACCTAATCTTACCATCACCATCGCTTAATTTACGAGCTAAAAAGTAGAATATATGATTTGCGGTGATTCATAATTTCCCTCTGAATGCTAATATCTTATCAACAATTCTGACAATACTATGAAGGTTGCAGAACCTCATCATCGTTTAATTATCTGATCTGTTTCGTTGGAAAAGAAAAGCTAACGGCGATAGGTTGTCTACTTATTAGTATTCTTCAAGTAGCTCAATGACTTGACGATGTACACATGGCAAGAATCGGTTGACAAAACTACAAACGACAAGGTCTGAGTTAACAAGAAACTGCGCGTCAAGCATGAGAGATTGTCGGGTTGGGAGCGTAACGTGTCTTGATCGAATGCCAACTGGATAATGAAAGAGTCGAGAGAGGAGAGACTCGATTCTCTCGTTTCACTTCGCCATATTCAAGAAGCAACGGTTGAGATACATGCACAATTTGCCCAGGTGTCAAGACAATTTATCTCTGGAGACAATATCTCCCGCGGAGAATCACCCAGTAGGACAATTTCTCCCAAGGATAATTGCCCCTGGAGACAAATTTCACCGAAGTAGTTTTGAATGGATCAGGGTTAGGGTTCCTTGGTAAATAGTATTAAAAACATATATATATATATTAATGCATATTTGTGTAATGATTTCCCATTCATTTTATCTTCCGGAATTGCTCCTCGACAGCAAATGTCCTTTGGGGAATTGTCCTAAAGAGGGAATTGTCCTTCAAATTACAATTGGCCTAGAGTCTATGCCTCTTGCATGGTATCTGATACGTAAGGTTTATTCTCATTTATTCAATTCTAATAATTGCTTCACCAGAATAATTATCTACAGTTGTGAATATCTACATAGTTATATGAATTCCGATACCGTCTCATTGTTAAGTCACGAATACGCTTAGTAATTACACTCAGCAGCATTTATTCAGCTTAATTACAGACATCTTATGATTTCTGCATGGATATGTAACGAAATATACATTCATGTATTTTTATTAGTTTACCATGGCTGTCAAAAATCAACGGTAGTATTTGAATAAGTTTGCTATTGAAATGTACTCAAGCATCAGAAAAAGATCATGTCGCACTGCATTTTCTTGTCTATGTTCAACCAGATTGAATCCAGATATTCTACGTATTTAAAATGAATGGAAGGAATCATAAATGACGAGTGCTAATCTATAATTAGCATTTAAAATCTGTCTACCTCGACAAATGTTACAAAAAGAAAATATAGTCGTGTATTATATCAGCAAGATTCGGGAATACTATTTCTATACTAATTATTTTCCTAAAGTGCTCATAGTTCCAGGTTAAATATTGTGATCATGGCTTATTTCTTTTTTACCTTGATCAAAATTGTGTTACTATCTGCTCTGTCAGCTGCGTCTCATCAATAGTTGATCATCATTATAACCATCATCAGCCATCTATTGTCCAACCATTCCCTGTATTTGGCAGCCCTCTCTATCAAGGGCAACACGGAGCCAATACTTTCTGATCTTGTGTAGTTCGTTACACAATCTTATTTTCTGCCGGACGCAGTTTCACATATGATCTCTTCGGATCCACATTGTATGTTGTGATTTTTAGCAGTTGTCTAACATTCTTGCAACATGACCACTCCACCGCCATTTGAGTCTCCTAGAATATTCTATAAAATGGCTTCTATGGCTGCAAGAATGGCAGACAACCGATGGACATCACAATTCACAACAGGGATCCCCAGAGATCAATTGCATAACCGAGGATAACGGAATACAAGATGGAGAGACAAACTAAACAAATTCAGAATGTATTGGTTCCGCGACACCCGAGATAGAGAATCGTAATGGATCCAGGGGAAGGTCTATGTTCAACGACGGACGTTAAGAAATTGATGATGATGATGATGATGATGATGATGATGATAGAGTTTTGTAATCTCTCCATGCGATGATGAGCATGATTCTCTCTTGTGCACATTCCATTGTTTCTCTTATCTTGGGGATTTTATGGCGATTTGTTATCCTAAGTGGTCTACTTTTAATTCTAATATATGGTAGAGGTCTGTGTACGAGCTATGTGGCGGATGATATAGTTTCTCTCCCACAATATTCGCCAAGCCAGGTTCAGAAGGAAGTACTATAGACCCCACTCATGGTCCAACAGACCTCAGTTCCGAAAGTGCAAAGGCCTTTCTCAAGAAAAAGATGAATTTGGATTACCGTTACACGATCCTAGAGAACTTACGAATGTGGACTATACGTCAAAAACATCAAATGTTATCTTTACTTATCTAAGATTTGAGATTAGCAATGAATGACTAATTTTAGCAAAATGACTACATTTTTTTTAGGTTCGCTGATGTTTTAATCAACTTTTGAGGTGCATCCATATATTTTTGTCATTATTTTCCTTTACATGATAATAAAATACATTGCTATTTTTCCCTAGAATAAATTCAATGATCCAAATAAATTACACTATTTCTTTTTTGACTTAGAATAAAACGTTTATTTAATAGTTTTTCCTTGTTCCTTTGAAGTTAAATACTTTGCAATGGAAACAACTCAGGAGTGTAGCTACTGGTAGTACTAAACACTACGTCATAATGACCAAAATCGTGAGAATAATGTCTTGCTTTTTATTTTTGAAACTTCTGTAACAAAAAACTCATAACCCTGGCCAGCAGTACCATTAAACGATATGTTATCATTGCCATTATCAATAAAGTTATTTCCCCTTCTTATGATTAATTTTTTATCCTAAAAACCTCATACCCCGAGTCGCCGATGACACTGAACATTATGTTGTCATAACCTTAATCGTAAAAGTTGAATGGAAGTAGCCATATTGCTAAAATAATCGGAAGCAGACATTTCCTTCACAGCTAACCTTTTTTGAAGCCTCAAATAAGTATGGATAACCTCATCAACAACAACATCAATCAGCCTTTTGAAGACCGTTGTTCTAAAAAGCCCCTACCCTGAGTTTGCATTTTTTTCACTCCAGGGCGTTACAGTGCCAGTATCTTATGAACTGGTCCAATTAACCACAATGTCCTGTGGTTGTCTCATATTCTTGTAACATGGCCTGCCCGTTGCCATTCAAGCTTGTTAATGATCTCTTGAATATCTCTGACACCTTTTTACTCCCTAATATATTGTGCTGTTTTATGATCTCCTAATGTGATGAAAAACTTGATTTTTACCCGTGTAGGTTGTAAAGATATCTGTCTAAGAGACTTGTTCTTGATCGGGTAAGATTATAATTGCCATATGTTTACGACAAACGCAAATTGTATAGGTTATCACCCTATGTCAAAACTACCCCAAAAGCGAAATCAGGATTTCATCAACCGTAGTGCAATGCATCAAGTAAATCATGGCAGGTATCCTTCACTATGAGTTACCGTACCCTGAAAAAGCCATTAAAGCAGACCCCTACGATCATCATCGGCAGCATTTCAGCGTCCATTGTTTGGCGTAGACCTTCCCCTGGATTTGCCAGATCTCTATACCACGGGTTCTGCAGATCCAATACATTCTTTAATATTTTACCGGACACGGTTTTGGATATGATATCTAGGGATCCACTTCATTAGTCAACACCTTCTAGCGTGCGAATAGTGGATGAGAATGATGTGATCCTAGCTTGTGACGATGCACGGCCACACACAGCGAAAACGAAAGCAAATCATTAAATTCGGAATTTTCAGCTGATCTGCTGAATTCAGCACACTCGACACCTTTAGGATAATATTTGTTTTAATCATTGAGAAATATTAGCGCCTGGACATTCGGGAACAAGGAAGACATTGATTCAGATCTTTCACCATCATGTAACCAATGAGCTATTGTAAGTTCTAATGATAATTTAGACGTCACTTGTTTACCCGTACCGTCAGAAAATGACAGTACATCTGGGATACATAGACGCATATTGCATTTTATATACTTGGGTAATAAAGATGTACAAGAGAGCTTGGAGAATATAATTCTGTTGATCCTAAATGGATTTAATCTTCTTTGTTTTTCCTGCTTTTGATATTTTTCTTTTATTATTGTCTAAATTCAAAATCATGTAACGTCATCAGATCATGGATTTCTACTTTTACACCATTATAAATGAGCTGTGTCCTGTAGCGTAAGAGAGTAAAATAACATATTGCTAACTATCATAAGTGTGGTTTGTTCAATGAAATGTCATATAAGTACATTTGAATCCTGTTCAATTTCGAAATAAGATGATATTTAGCAAAGTGCGTCAGTACGTCTGCTTCTCTGCCAGAATATCAGCCAAGCAAACTGCAACACCGTGATCTTTTTTTCTTGTATTTGCAATACCCATAATAAAATCGTTTAATTGAATAAGTATTTACGTTTGGACGAATAATTTCATTAAAAACGATGAATCATCATTTCATTTCCAGATTTGTTCAAGAGCATCAGCCTGTTGGGAATTCATTTTTGAAACGTTGTTCTGCTGCAATATCAGTTCATACGCCATCTATCGCCAAATCTAACTAAATAATACGCTGTGTTAATATTCAATTCTTTGTCCGTAAAATTTACCAGGGTAGATAGTTATTAAATGATAATTATATAGTAATATTTTTAGATGTTTATTCAGTGTAAATGCATTGAAAATCCTACTTCTGGTTTAACATAGACGAAAATATAGGTAACATAATGTATTCGATATTTTTCAAGAACTGTGCCATTGAGAGCTTATTGAAATACTGCCATCATTTTATGACAACCAGGGTAAACTAATAACCATTTGAAAGACAAGTTTCTACTTTAAAGTTGTCAGACATTTCATATATAATGTACAATATATTGTCAAAATATTTGAGCTTTTTTTTAAAGACGGTTGGTCGATATTTTTTTATGGAGTACGTCTGTTAACTTTCAAGTGAAAAAATATGTGATCAATTTTCCTGAGTACAATAGCAACATACAAATATTTGGACAGGTAACGTCTCAAGATATTCGTTTCATTCTGAAACGTCACTGCTCGTTAGTGAGTTCAAAATTAGTATTTGGTCCGATAAAAAGAGCAAAAATTGTTCTCAACCTCTGCATGTGCCTGCGTGTGTGTGTGGGCCTCTGTTAGTTTCAGAATATATTTATATCGTAAAATATGGGTGTGAAAACATCTGATGTCATAAAACTGAGTCGTCTTCAGGCCAAACTAATCAATTCCGAATTACGCAATAGTATTAATTACTAATTCTACTATAGATTCCATAGTAACTAATGATTTGCTTTGTGAGTTATAAGAGTGGTGCGGGAAATTGCTTTGGTGTTACTGAATTTCAAGCAATAAAGAAACAAGTCTGGTGGGTCAGTCAATATAAATCGTCACAAGTCCAACGTCTCTTGACTGCACGTCATGTTGGGGGTTACCGATCAAAGATTCGATTAAAGGTCTATCAATAGATAAGTTACTTATCTCGCCTTTTGTTGGATAACTAAAACATTAGAAATGAAAAAAATAAGCGAGCACAAACAAGTGACCAATTTAACATAAAGGTACATAGACTTACGTACAGTAAGTTTTAGTGTGACTTCTCTTCGAACCTGGAAGAACAGTTATGACTTTTTTTCCTATAATGATTTTATCTACTGCACATCAATGTACATTATGCTAAATAAATGTAAATTTAAAGTTAAAATCCCTAATTAGAAGCTAAACTTTGCTCTGACATACCAACCCTTACCCCAAACTCTAACTATAATCCCTAACTATTGCTTATTATATCAATAAGATAATAATTGTCCAGTTATTGAAAAGTCCCACACCTTTTCATAAGAAATCATCAATTAAAATTGTCACCAAATTGTCGAAATAGGTTTCCTCAGTTTTCAAGTTGGTCTGGCTGACAATGTATGTATGTATGTATGTATGTATGTATGTATGTACAATATTTACTTATAATTTTTAGAAAGAAAATACTCGTTCTCTTTCACCCCATGTCCTCCAAAAAGTTTTTTTTAATGGAAGTCATTTTGTAATGTAAGTTTACACTAAATTGGTCTTTATTTTGTGTCTGCTTATTTTTTTTCCTATCAGATTGTTCAGTGATCCAACCAAAGGCGTGAGAAGTTACTCATTCACTGATCACCACTTTTTCAATTTTTTTGATCACCACACTAGCTAGACATGTAGTTGTCACGAGACAATTTCTATTGAGTGACTAAACAGACGTGTTCACACTTATTGACAAGTAAAACTATGAAGAGCTGTAATAGCTACAATTAGTGTGATTGGGGGTCACAAAAAGACCCATAATTTTAGGTTACGTGTTTTCCTAGATTGATTGAATGATTGACCACAAGATGGCAATAGCTGCCTTCACAGGGACGTTCTGGTTGCAATCTCTACATCTCTTTTCTCCGATTCTCGTGTTTTCAAATCGTTAACAACAGTTGTCAAATGGCAATGACGAAAATCCACCTATCTCAATGTATAGATTGTGCGTAAATCAATGTCGTTATGACGTCAGATCTTGCAATGTGATTAATATGATGCAAGTCATTACCTGAAACAAGCGATGGCTCGACATTTCAGGACCACTGACCCAGCAAAAACGGCTGGTATAATTTCGATCTTGCCAACGAATACATGGTCCTTTTTTAATTTTGTTTTTTTTTATCTATTTCCTCTTTTCAATTTAATTGCTTTATAAAACAAATGATAAGAAGTGAAACATGATTGCGTAATATAATATTCTACTTTGCTATAAAATATATTGAGTCTCTTTTGTTTACTTCAAGATACCCTAAGCTCTTCTCACATCAAAGTGTTAGTAAAAACAATCCACCAAGGATAACAAATCTCCATGAAATCTTCAACAAAAGATGACAGCGCTCTAGGTCAGCAGGTTTTCGTGAAAGCTAGCTAATCCTGCGAAAAAGTGCACATAAGAGAATTGTGCTCAACATCACATGGAGAGATCATGTGACAGTACAGTCTATTAAAGAAAAGAACAGGAGTCAGGGATATCATAGAATCCATTAGAAAATGGGTTTGCTATGTGGTGAGAATGTCAGACAACCAATGGACATCACATGTTACAGTATGGATCCCCAAAAGATCGTATGCGAAACAGCAAAATATAAGATTGGGTGAAGTTTTGGTTCCACGAGGTTTATGATACAGAGTTCTGGTGAAGCTTTGGGAAAGTCCAAGTGTAGCGAAGGACGCTAGAAGAATAATAATGATGATGATGATGATGATGATGATGATGATGATGATGATGATGATGATGATGATGATGATGATGATGATGATGATGATGATGATGAAACCTCCAAGGATAACAAAATCCCGTCAGTCCCAAAACGAAGTGTCTACAACCAATGCATCCGCCCTATAGTTACCCGTGGATCTAGAACATTGAACCTAACCAAAAGATTGATCAACAAACTGATATCTATGCAACGCTCACAGGAAAGAATCACGCTTGACATTACATGGAGAGCTCAGAAATAAACATGATATATTAGAAAACAAACAGCCACAGAGATAAAATCCATTAGACTCAAATGGCAATGAGCTGGTCACGTTACGAGAATGTCAGACAACTGCTGGACGACTCGACTCACACCGTGGATCCACTGATATCATAAGCAGAACTGTGGCCGGCTGATAATAAGATAGTGTGGCGAACTAGACAAGCTTAAAAAGTACTGGCTCCGCAACACCAATGATAAAAAGGTCTTGCGTATCTTGGGGGGAGATCTATTCAGATAAAGAACGATAAAGAGCTGCAGCTGATCATGACAATAATGATGATGATAAAATCAAGACTAGATAACAAGTATTCAAGAATGCAAACGGCAATATTTTTCGTCTGTAACACTTTTCAGTGAGCAAATAGATACCACAGTTTGATTCTAGACGGAAGCACTGATCTATTCGTAAATAACACTGCCATTCTTGATGGGCACTATAACACTTAACAATAGTAGGGGTGCTATTCTGTAGAGAATCGAGAGGATAATCAACTGAAAGTACTGCCTAGAACAAGTATTATTCACTACAAAGGCCTACAGGCTAGAGGTTGGTCTGAGGCAACTCCCCCCCCCCAAAAGATCGGGCGAAACAGATAACAATTTGGTGTCATTCAGTGTAATTTGTGCAAAACCATATAAATTTACGGGTAAATCAAGCTCTTAACCAAAATGTTCCCAAGATTTCATATGGAGGAGTGCGCATGATAAGTGGCCAACGAACCAGTTTTGAAAAGATCCTTTCTAAAGCCACCAATCAAAATTTCCATCTTGTCGTGGAGTTCATAATGATCCATCGATCATCATGCTATAATGCTCAGTTCTGTTAAAGTTCTTTTTGAATTTTGAACACAATGAATCATAACACAGTGTTCAAGCTTCAAGATAAGAAAGAGATGAGAATCGTAGCTCTGATGGTAACGAAAATATCAACTCAGAAATGGTTTGTTGACCACTCATATCTCTTTTTTTAGAGTTTTTTTTTCAAATTTTTAGTTAGTTTTCTTTGGGGTATTTAGGGGTTTATCGAAATATTATATGAAATTGGTTCAATACTCATCTAAATTTGCGGCAATTTTAGTTGTCCTAGGGACTTCATTTTAGCAGTTGAAAAAGTTTGAATTTCTCATTTTTCGTTGGTAAATATTTAATGTCTGTCTCCCAGCAAGAATTTACAACTTAGATTAGATGGAACACAGACCCATCCAACACTAGATTTGTTTGTTTTTATTGCCAGTCAAAGCTAGGTCAAAGTGGTAGATAGTGAGGGTACAGGGTTGTTTTGTTTATAGAGTTTTTTTTAAAGTTTTTTTTTATTTTGTTTTGTTTTTTTTTCCCAATTTTTGGTTAGTTTTCTTTGGGGGGTATTTAGGGGTTCATTGAAATATTATATGAAATTGGTGCATGTTCATAGATTTTTTAGTCATATTTGGTTTGTATTTTGACTGAAGTTTGCGGGCAAGGACGTTACAATCAGGCAATACAGAGTTGGATGAATGGGCAAGCCATTGGAGAATATTGTGGAAAATATTACAAACAATCTTTCAAGCTTTTTGAAAATGTTAATTACAGTTTCAGCGCCAAAAACCCATTATATCATAATTTCAAACAAAGACCAAAAAATGAGGTGTTAATTTCTAATTGCTTTACTAAAATTTGATTCAACAAAAATTGACAAATATTGATTGAATTAACTGAAAGTTCTAGAAAGCAAACATATTTATTTCATATACCACCAATTATTACGCTATCGATTATAACGTGATATAATTGCATTCACATCTGATTTTCATTAAAATGCAATATCGTTTTGCAAACAACATAATTCGGATTGCTGCAAATTGAGCCAATCTGGGGGCAGTACTGGGGATCTGCAGGCACAGGATAGGAGTTTCATTCTTCGAGGGGACCACCTTCAACATTTAGTGAGATTTGTTATCGTATAATGTCAGTAGAAATGTAATTAGTGACTGACTATTAGTAAAGCTCCCCCCCATCCATTGGAAGCCAAAGAGCTACTAAAATTCACCACATCCTGGCTTAAGCTATATCCCTGAGGTGTCCTTTTTTCTGTGACAAGTTTTAATAGCAAAAGTTGTTGAAACTATCTTTACCGAACTAGACCCGTCACTGATGAAAAAGCAGTTAGGGATAGAGGCCCTGGCAATAATTTTGTCGCTCTTTTTTCGTATTAGTCGTAACAATTGAAAGTTTGTTCGAGTTGCCGTCAAGACAATTGACTTGATTGCCCTTAAAATCAGTGAAACTCATCCACCAAATAAATTCCAAAACCAACCAAAGCCACGACGCACCGCGCGAGACCGCCTGGCTCTTCCAGTGTATGTTAACGGCAGTTGTCTGTAGCAACACATACTTTTTGCTCACTGTTTTTTTTTTAAATTAAAACACACACACGCACACACAAAAATGTATTTGGGATATCCATAGAATCGTATAACTTTAAAAGCGTTAACTTTGTTCGAATGAATAATTTCACGAAAAAAAACTCATTTAATAATAACTTTTGTTCAAAAACATTCATTGTGTTAATGTTGTCAACTAATTCAATCAAATTGTTATCAGCTCATGAAACACTTTCAAATATCGACCAGAAATCCGGCGTTATATTTCTCTTTGCTTGACTATCATTCAGATAGCAAACATATTTGAGTGGTTGTGCATGATGAGGGCCCAAAGTTCATTTGAACACTCTTTGTTATAACGCATTGAACGATCAAGTTGACTAATAGATTTGAGCAAACTGAGCATTGTAGTTCTTTAAAAAAATGACAATATCACCTTTTTTCAAAATGGATCCTTGAGCACTCACCATGTGCAGGATGTCATTCCTTCTATTTGTAAAAAGATAATAAGAAATCTGAGATTTTTCGTTAATCCCAACCAAAAGCTGACGTTCACACTTAGAGTACAGTAGACTGAAAAGGAAAGAAAAAGATATGTGCTTCTATTCACTTACCTAAACAACTCAAAATCCTTGGGTCTTTTTTGTTGGTAACCACCATAAAAAAAAATCTCTAATCCTAACCTATAACCCTAACACCCAACCTTGAGGATTTAGAGGGACGAATGGGATGAAATAACAGCTGATTTCTTTCTTCAACTGCGGTTCCCACTTTTTCCGTCAAAGCTGGAAAAATCTGACAACTTGACTGATCTGGAACACAACTAAATCTATATTGAAGACTGACAGTCCCAGGGAGAGTGGAGAACCTTTGATTCTTCAAGATCAAATTCCTGCTGAAATTTAACTCCAAACTAACGCCATAAATTGAGATCTCAGTCAAAAAAGAACATGAGATTAGTTTGTTTTCCTTTTAATCTTCCTTATTGAAAATTATAGACATTCGTTTAAAGTTTATTTGAAAAAGGCCCTTTGAGAAACAAGGCAGACTTGGCCCCCAAATTTTAAGCCACGTCTCTACCCAAACATTTTGTGATTGTAACGATTTAAAACGAAGAGAAGTCTAAAGCTTCCAGGTGGGTCAGGAAAGTTAGAGTTTGTGTCAGTATTTTCAGGATTAGGGCTAGGGTTATTTCCTCATCAGTGTCTTTCATCATGCAGTTGAAACAGTGACCATTTTAAAATAGAAAGGTAACAATTGTCTGAAATTGCATTTTGATCTTCATTTTTAACTCACTATAGTTTGAGAAATCTCTGTTTTTTGTGTGCATATGTGTGTGTGTGTGTGTGTGTGTGTGTGTGTGTACACCAAAATAACTGGACAACTAGCAGAGTTGATATTCAGGTTGACCCTTGCACCAGTCATTGCAGTGTCAAGTTTGAATTCATTTGAATCAGCAGTTCTTGATATGAGAGGAGTGCTTGATTCGAAATAAAAATTTATCCAGGAATAAACACAAATTTTGTGGACGTAAATAATGACATGTTTATGATGCCATGTGCGTCTGAAATCATTGATTTCAGAATAGGAGGGAGAGAGAGAAAGAAAAAGCAAAGAGAGGACAAG
Source organism: Thysanoteuthis rhombus (assembly GCA_963457665.1). NCBI lineage: Eukaryota > Metazoa > Mollusca > Cephalopoda > Oegopsida > Thysanoteuthidae > Thysanoteuthis > Thysanoteuthis major. Next base: position 9,137,733 of record OY735215.1, read on the forward strand.
AAGGGAGAGGGAGGTGAGAGAGGGAGACGGATAGAAGGGAAAGGGAGCGAGAGGGAGGGGAGATAAAAGAAGGGAGAGAGAAGGATGGAGAGGGGGAGAGAAGGAAGAGGGAGAGAAGGGAGAGGAAGAGAGAGGGAACGAAAGAGAGAGGGAGAGAGAGAGTGAAAGGGAGAATGAGAGTGATAGAGGAAGAGAAACTTAAAGGGGGGAAGAGAGTGAGAGGGAGAGAGAGGGAGGGAGACATATTGACTGGGAGAGAATCAGGCTTTTTTCAGTCAGTTCATTTTCTATAAAACGAGTTTAAATCAAATCAAAGTTACATGACGTAACGATATTTAAAAAAAAGATCTGTTGTGATTTTCATTATCGACACCGACGATTTATTGATGGTTTGATTTTTGCTATTAGCGACATCAATAATAAAGAACGACATTTCAAGTTTAAACCTCCTGAATGTTTTCATGAAACTGAATGTATCTTTTGAACGGGCTGACCTTAGTTCTTCATAAAAAGAAATCGCCAAATCCATTTCCTCTCTCCTCATCAACATGCACGCCGTGTAGACTTTTTTGACAGCAATTAATTGCAGCATTGAGCCAGCTCCAGTTGAATTGATGCAGAGGGTTGGATTTAATTAGTCTGAGAATTTCTAATCAACTTTGGTATATCCGATATCCAAATTGAACAACTGTTGCCATCAAAGATGGCGCATGTTTCCATCTCTTTATATCTGCAGGTGTTTGCATGTTTGTTTATCTTTGTTTGTGTTTCCTAGCACTTCCGACCACATCATTTCATCTACAGACTTGACGATTGGTATCAGCGCTTTCTAAAACCCTTTTAAAAAAGGTTTTGTTTTTTTTTTTAAATAAAAGGCTTTTAACAATTTTTGGAAGCCTTTTTCTAACAGGTCTAATAATAACATCTGTATTATCCAGAATCTTGATGTCAGAAGGTATTTTATTACTCTATATTTAGAAGTATTCCAATAGAAATAACATCTAGATTCCTTTTTTTTCACTCTATTTTAGATGTTGCCCATAGAATTTACTCTGACCATATTCATTACTCAGTAGAATTTAAGGTTATTTTTGAAAATGTTCGTATTCATGGTTATCACTGTCATCTCACTTGGGCTTTTCCGTTCGTTTGTTAGTTTTACCGAGATTTTTTCTTCTTGACAATGGAGATAATTTATGGCTGTGTTTTCTGGCTCCACTGTAAGTAAACGGACCAGCATTTTCTTATCAAGGAATTTTGAGCAATGATCGTTTGTATCCACTTCATGTGTATTGTTCCTGATTCTATGAACCTCCAATAGATTTTCTTCTGTATTCCAAGATCTCTAGATTAAGGTGTTTTAATCTTGCTGTGTAGGATAGATCTCCCGGTCTCAAATTGACTTGATCCCCAAGCGTTTAGCCCTTTAGATCTCCATTAATGACTGCTTGACTTCTCTTTCAAAGAAGCCAAAATAAAATGAACGAACAGCTTCAAAATATCCCGGGAAAATAGAAGAAATGAAAAAAAAAAAAAAAGATACAAACGTTCAAATAGCCAATCCTCTGCTTCGAGCATCGAATCATTAAAGCCCTGCAGATAACAGCCTCGCGAGACTCTCGCGTAATCTCGGCAACAAAGACGCCATCTTACGTCAGCAGATAAGAAAATAAATAATGTAAAGAATCCATTAAAGCGAAGAAGTACAAGCTAAAAGAGGGAAGAATAAATCTGATAAAAAAGGAAACGGCGAAGCGTGAAGATATCTCTACTTGGGATTTTGTGTTAAACACTTTTTTGCTCTTTTGAGATTGAAGAAATGCGTGATAAGTTGATAGATTAGTTGAAAGGATAGCAATTTGCTGAATGGAACTCCTTCTAAAATAAGCAAACTCTGGATTTACGTACAATTGCCAAGAGAATTGCATACAGAATGAGTTGCCTAACAAAAGAATTTATATACAGTACAGTTTAAAAGTATTTGAGCAAAATGGAAATCGTGCTTATATGACTGGTTTATGAGAATTAAAAGCAAGAACCTTACACAAAAAGAAGCATACTTTATTGCAATCAACATAACAAAGCATTGATTTGGTCATGTTATGTGGGCTTGAATGCCAATTTTCTCGAAAATGTGCTTTTTATACATGTATGGAATAGAAATTCCAAGTAAATAAAAACAAGCATTTCCTATCCCACTAAAATCTTGTCCATCATTGATCAATTTGATAATCTGATAAAACTTACTGACATTGCTATTTGGAAGAGTTGCTGGACAAGTTATTCAAATAGCTTTCAGCTGGACTTTTTCGAACAGAATACAATAACAGACGAGAAACACAAAGTTTAGACTTGTTTAGATATTAATTGGCAGTACTTCTCCGTATTTACGTACAAATTAGCAACAACAGTAAGCCTGCTCTTGGACAAACCTCAAATACATTATTATAACTCATGTTTCAAGATAAAAACTTATTCATCTATATCACACAACTGCTACAGAATGGAGTATCCATTCTCCCAATCCTTACAATTCACAATCCATCATGAGTTTGATTTTCCATTGAACTGCAGGCATCAGAGTATACCCCATCTGAAATCGTATTTTAGTACCGTAGGAATACAGAGTGAGGGACGGATATCCGTTTCGCAGTTATTGTTCCGTATGTTTTAATGTACAGATAAAAAGAGCCTGATATAGAGCAATGCATATAGAACAACTGTCTGAGTTCATCATCGTCATTATTATCATCATCAGTCTTTCAACGTCCGTCGTTGGACATAGACCTCCCCCAGGATCCGCTACATTTCTCTATCATGGGTGTCGCAGAGCTAGTATTTTCTGGATTTGTCTAGTTCGTCTCTCCATTTTGTACTTTGTCGGCCTCGGTTCTGCCTATGGTCTCCGAAGATTCATGTTGTGAATCGTGATGTCCATCGGATGTCTTTCATTCTCGCAATATGACCAGCCCATTGCAGTTTGAGTTTTCTAATGGATTCTATGATGTCTCTGACGCCTGGTTTATTTCTAACATTGTGCTGTCTTGTGATCTCTCATGCACACGTTGCATACTTCTCAGTTTGCAGGTTTGTCTCTTGGTTAGGTTCCATGATTCAACTCTTTAAGTGACAATCAGGAGAATGCATTGCTTTTATACTCTTCTTTTCAGGATTATTGGGATCGTCTAGTCATTGAAGTTTGAGCTTGCTTTGCCGAAAGCTTGCCATCCTTGGGTGATTCTCCGCTTGGTTTCTTCTTCTTTTGTGGATTTCATAGAGATTCGCTGTCCTAAGTAGATGTATTGGTCTACTTTCCCCAATTTGAATCTTCGACTTGCACTGTTTCAATCTCATCAGGTGTCCCAATATCGCAGACAAGCACCGGTAATGGCACACCTTCCTCGCTTGGTGTGTCAAAATTAACATGTAAGTTCCAGATAAATGCTTATAGATGATCGGACTATTTTCCATGTATATTGATGAAAAAATCATGAAAATGTACTCATAAATCTAGGATAATAAAGTAAAAATTTTAAAAAGCTACATTGATTGCAATGACTTTCCCCGGGCAATCGCCGGTCAGTAAAAATCATGTTTCATGCCTCTGCTGACATACGTGTCATAGGTTCGCCATCACAGACGTACACACGGACACTTTATAAGCGAAAAGACTGGGTGACTATCTTGCTAAATATCCCCAGGGTAAGTACACAGATATTATAGTTATATACATATCTTCTCTAAAACAACTTGTCTCTTGAAGTATAAAGTTGAATGTATTGAGCACTATAAAATAAATCCATCACATAATAGACATTGCTTTATATTATGCTATATTGATAACCTGATATGTATCACATGTACTATCTATCTATCTATCTATCTATCTATCTATCTATCTATCTATATATATATATATATATATATATATATATATATATATATATATATATATATATATATATATATATATATATCGTATTTACTCATGTCAATGCAGTCTGTGATCCCACTTCTCGCTGCTAAAAATCAGTAATCTATCGGTACATGATATTTTCTTTTGCATTCCCAGATATTGCAACCTCCAAGTGTTGTCCCTGTTTTTTTTTTGGGGGGGGGGTATTTTCATACTGGATCTCTCACATTATACACGAATAAATTCGGTGAGTATCCCTCTGGGGTGGATTGTGATAATGCATTGTAGAAATTCCAGATAAAAGGTTTGCCAATCAACAAACAGATACATCGGTAGGGCGAGGGAATAAGTGTCATCAGTTTGCTTCAGCAATATTGTTCGCGTCATCTGGCGTCCTTGTGTTGCCGACGTCGTGGATCTTACGCCCCGGGTGCCATACAAGTTAATGGGTAATAAGCAAACAATGAATAGGCATCAAAGCTACAAAGACGGCAAGGTAAATAGATAGCAACCAAAAAAAAAAAAGTTTTGGAAAAGATTGCAAACAAAAATGTAAACAAAAATGTGAACAAGAAAAAAAATCGATGAAAAGAAAAAAAAAGAATGTGTTTGATGGCGGACCTAATTCATTTTGACGTTCTGTTTGTAAAATTCGATCAGGAAATCAATAGTTCAATAAGAGTATAAGTTAATTAAGTTCGAATTTCCGTCTCCTCTCGGCGAACATAGTAAGTAGTCTTGTATTTATTGACATTGGCATGTAAACATCCCGATGCCTCTCCCCACCTACACACTCATTGATACATAGATAGATGTACCATGTAGGCACTGCAGGTTTCCAAGTACAACAATGCACAGACTGCTATAAGGTATACACAGCTATGATGCGCTAATATCTTGGTATTTTGAAGGTCTGCATTGATAAATCAGCTTTTTAGATGAAGGCCCTCATCTATACTCAAATACTGTTGAAGAGAGAGAATCAAGACAAATGTTATATATAAACACATGTTTATATACATATGTATGTGTGTATAATATATGTGTTTATAAAATATGAATATATATATATGTATATATATATATATATATATATATATATATATATATATATATATATATTCACATACACATATATATACAGAGAGAAAGAAAGAGAGAGAGATTTACACGATAGATATATACGAACAAACTGAGATAGCTACACACATGCAGATATATACATACATACATACACACACACACACACACACACACACACACATATATATATATATATATATAGAGAGAGAGAGAGAGAGAAAGAGAGAAAGAGAGGGAGAGAATGAGATATGTACATAGATGAATAGATGCATAGGTACGAACAAGCTAAGACAGATACAAATAGACTGAGATGGATGAGGATATATATATATATATATATATATATATATATATATATATATATATATATATATATATATATATATCCTTGCTCTAACGTTTGTTTTCTTTGTAAGTCATTGCTGAGAAGTGATTTATTTGTTCGATTTAAATCTTTTCAAAGTTTACAAAAATTAGTTTAAAAAGTGACCTGTACAATTTTATTCATGTCTCCAATGGATAAAAGATGTTTCTACAACAAAATAAAGGACCATTTCATAGCATCAGAGAAAATATCCATCAGATACAGTGCTGGATCAACTATGGAGTGAAATTAGCATATGTTACGGTTTGTTCAATTCTAAGGTGCCCCAGGCTAAATGCTTTTACGCGATCAGTTCCAATCCAGCGATTTTGCATTTGCAGTATTATAATAGTGCTACCCTGCCTTCCACTTTTATCAACGTTTGGTATTTTATAGTTAATGATTTCAACTAATCATCTCCTTCAATTGGAATTATCAACTTCCAGAATTATGATATTGCCAGATTTAAAGGACGTATGACGAATTTCAATTCGAGCGAAAACATCGAAAAGTGGGAAGGAAAGAAATAGAATCGACAACAAAAGTATGAAATCACTTCTTTAATTAGGGTTATTTGGAGCCAACACAAGAGCATAGATACACATATGTACCCACACAATAGAAGATGCACGCACCTACACGTGGTTAGAGTAGTGGTAAGTTGGTTGAAAAATGAAAAACAGGAGTGGTTAGTCACTCAGAGATACCGCCATGAGGTCAACGTATTTTAACAGCATGGCGTTTTGGGGTGTTCTATTAAAATGCTCCGAAAGGCGTGATCAAGTCTGATCTTGGAGAAAAAAAAAAAACAAGCGCACACTAAAAAAAGGGTTCGATTTAGAATAAGGTTAGATTACAAGTTGAACCTCTACTAAAATCCCATTGGGAAAGGGATTTTTAAAAAATTGTTGACATAAAAAAGAATAGATATTTAGATCTTCGACCATTTAACCATATTGCAGCAGTCTGTACACGAGATATATACTTATAAAGCCAGCAAGACCAACCTAAAAACTGATTGAAACCTATCTTGACAGTTTTGGTTAACGGTTTTTAATTATTACAGAGGTTTCTAAAACTGGCTAATTCTGCATCTGTATGGGTCTGGTCTTTGGTATCTGAAAAAATGGCTGCTAATGTGGTGATATCTAATTGAAATCATTCCAGGCTCAAGACTCATCATCTTATGAAGGATTTGTTTCTTGCACTTCGATCACGTTTTCTGAAATACAGACATATGTACGGTTTTGTGCTGTTCCAAGAAAATAACAACTCGGACAGTTTTTGTTTTTGTCGATGGATAGCCTTTGGAGATTTAGTTATATTTCATTTCATTAGAAAATTGAACCTTCAGTATGACAACTCTCAAGACAGTGTACGTTTTCCATGAAAAATTGTCAGAACAGCTTAATTCCTGGTTATTGATTTCATTGTTCACGATGGAAGAAAATGAACAAAAATATTACGAATTTTTTTCCGTTTTCAGTTTTACGAACAATGAAAATGTGACATATCTCAAACCAATTGAGCTTGATAGCCATCAAATCAATACATCATCTGAGAATAATTAACGCTATACACCGCTGAGGATATCCCAAAACACTTCAAGTATCGAAATCTAACGTTGAAAACAATTTGCACAAATTTATTCATACTAAACGCATGTATGACTTTCACATTAGTCAAGCCAAAAGGCTTCCTGGACGATACCTGTATGTGCTATCTGCTACACGATGAAGGTGTTCTGATTTGAAAACAAATTTTGACAGGCAAGGGAAATCGGATACTTTGCAACAATATTGAACACAATTGATCTCCAGGAATCTTTGTCGTGATTTGAAAGGTCCAGCTATCGTCTGCTATTCGCACATGACCAGCCCATCGGCATTTAATTTTTTCTCGAACTTCTGTTTTTTCTTCCAACAAATCGTGATTTTTCCATACTATGTTGAGCATGATTCTTTCATTTGCATGTTGCACAGTTCTCAGTTTGAGGGCCTATCTTTTAGTCAGGTGCCGTGTTTTAGCTTCATAGGTGACTATAAAGGGAATGCATTGGCTGTATACTCTTCTTTTTAGTATCTATTCTTGAAGGTTGAGCTCGCCCTACTGAAAGTTTGTCATCATAGAGTGATTTTTTGCTTGATTTTTTTTGATAATTTCCCTGTGATTTGTTGTCCTTGATAGATGTAATGGTCAATATTTCCCAGTTCTGCACTGTTGATTTGTATTGTTGTGTCTTTGTCTTCGACCCCATTGTTGTACATAACATTTATTTCATAGAAGTAGTAACTAACTTTCTTGCTTTTTTCATTTAGTACGTCTAACACTATTTGGAAGTCATGAAAGTTCTCAACAAAAAGTATGATGCATTTTGCAAATACGAAGCTATTCAGGTATCTGCCGTTCCTTTATTTTCATAGTCTAGATTTCGGGATATCATCTCTAAGCTGGATGTGAAGAATATGGGGGACCTTGTTCCATCCCTTTTTTGTGCTGGAAGAGCCCTGAGTCTCTATGTATTCTGATGTAGAAAATGTTATACAAGTAGATATGTTGCAATAACTAATGATAGCATCAATAACCTTGGGAATTTTAACTGTGTCAAGGGGTCCTTCAGGTCGACAAATTCCACATCGAGTGGCATTTTATATTCTGTTGCTTTTCCTCTTTGTTTATTATCCCAAATGGAGATGGTCAATGGTCGAGTAGCTTCCTCTGAAGCCAGCCTGTTCTCATGGTGGGTTTTCATCTAGTCTTTTGGTGATTCAATCCATGGTGTTCAGTAGATATTACATCATCAGATTAGCATTTATCCGCCTATCGCGAAAAAAGACTGCAAAAGGCAGCTGAAGCAGGTCTTTGCCGAGAAACATACCATTTTATGGTAAGGGAATTATGGATTTGCTAGAAAGAAGTCAGAAATAATGGCAAGTGAATTATTTGGTAGAGTTAGTGTCAAATATAGAATAGAAAAAATATTTTACACAATAAACCGGATGCACTTGAATATTTATATATGTGTGTGTGCGTGTCTGCTTGTTGGAATGTGTTGGTAAAGACGGGGCTGTTCATTATTCCGTCAATACTTTAGTATAAATAGCTATTTTTATTTAAGACTTGCTATTATTATCATTATTATTATTATTATTATTATTATTATTATTATTATTATCATTATTATTATTATTCCCTTTGTATCTTCAAAAAGTAAATAAACTGTTTCCAGTCTCGTTCATGTAATTTCTTTTCAGATGTCCAAAAAGCAGTCGATACCCCAAGAACAAAGATGTCTGTTTGCACGAGTGAATTATTTAAAGATCTTTATCTCACAGTCACTTGATAATCGACATCTTGACGTCAATTGAATTTTTTTTTTCAACCAACCAGGTTCGTTTGCTCTGATCTGAAATCTGCATTTTGATTGGCCCTATAAATAGACCAATGAATGACCATCGACGCTGAAGTGTTGCATTTTTTCTAATTTGTTTGTAAGTTTTATTTTGTAATAATACCAATTTATTGATTTATCAATAACGGATGTAATGATGAAAAAAAAGACTTAATTAGTGATTTAAACTCCAAACATGTGAAATATTCATTTGTTTCCATGGTAGAATAATGAAAATACACCAAGTGTTGCAATTTACAGGGCAAAGCTGTTCATTGCCCTTGGGAGAATGGTCTCACCATTTTACCGTGAGATCAGCCTGCAACGTTCTTTCCGTTAAGGGTGTGTCGGAGTTTTCACGACAGGAAAGCCCATCAAATTATCACTATATGGCATCGCCTTTTAGATTCTTTTTAATAAATCAGAGGATCCGCCACAGTTGAGACGGATGTATATTTCATACCGGCAGCTGTGGTCAGTGTCTGTGTCCGGTAAGAGTCTGGGAGTTCAAATATTCAATTTCAAAACAGCCTGGCTCTCCCTTATTTTGACTCTTAGAATTTAGCTCATTAGAATCTTTCACTTAAATCATTTGACCTTGGTCTATCCAAATTTAGTGAATAACCATGTTCTGCTTGTCAGGTTTTTTGTTTATGATTTTCATTGAATTCCATACATGATTATCTTCATACAAAATCGTTGAGATTTAAGAGATGTAAAATACTTTCAGAAAGAAGGGTATCTCAATTTTTCAGGAAACGATGCTGAGCGGAAAAGAAATCAGGATGATTTTATAACGCACAGTCACTCTAAACAACTCTTTACTAGAGTTGGTTACTTACAAAAATGGTGTGCGACAAAAGATTAATGATATGTAAATAAGTGAAATGATTTTAGGGAGAATCCAGCTGATCCCTGAAAGTCGGACTTGAAGAACATAAGAGGATCATCCAAAGTATGGTTGCAATGAGGCATGGATTTTCCGCTAAGCAAGCTTCTCCGTCGATAAAATTATTGGAAATCAGTTGTTTTACGCGAGTTGCTAAGAATGGAATCGCTTGCATGACTCATAACGGTCAAAACTCTGCAAGTATATATATATATATATATATATATATATATATATATATATATATATATATATATATATATATATATATATATATATACTTTGGTAGCAATTTTTCTCTCAAAGAAGTTCCATTAAACACGATGGATAATCTTTGTTGACTTTGCCGATTCAACTTTTTTGTTCATGTTTTCGAAAAAGTCGTTTTTCCACCGGATTACTCGAATGAAAGAACTTCGCAAAGTTCGTACCATAAATCTTCATTCGCTTTCTAACGTCGTTGGTCATTTTCAGCAGGTGTTTCAAGGGATTTCAAAGTTCAATGTTCATAACGATAAAAAAAGATTTTAAATACGATTGAGTCGTCCACAATGACATTGTTTCTATCTTGAATGACATGTTTACTTTTACAGTGTCATTTCTCATGGCATGCAATTTTATTCAAAAACTTCTGAAGGAAGTATCATATGATAGTAATACAACTTCCGTTATAGGCACTTTGAAATACTTTATTCGCCTTGTAAGACATTTTGCGAATCGTTGATTGTTTCTCTTTGATATGGATGGCCTCAACGATTTGAAATGTCTTTTTTAAATTAAAATTGTGCATTATTTCAATGTTTTGTATGACGATAGGGATATTGGAAATGGTGCTCTTTGATGTGTGAGTTAATAAAAGTTTGTTCAGATGTGAAGCAAGTTATGTGGCGAGAAAGAATTGCTGTTGTGTATCCAATATAAGATTTATTTTTGTCACTATCCATGCAGAAAATATCCTCAAAGGGCATTTAGATTGGTTCATATTCATTTGTCTTCTACCAAAAAAGATTTTCGAGGAAAGATTTGTTGGTAATAACGAGGCTGGGAATTTTGAATGATAAGTCAGG